>JAWLRI010000436.1:1488370-1509756 GCA_034781795.1 Crypturellus tataupa | reverse complement strand
GCTCCCAATCCGCGGCACACGTGAGCCCAAATCTTCCAGCTTCGGCAGAAGGAAAGAGGCCTTTGTCCTTCAGGAGTCCCTTTCAAGACACATGCAGCACGCAGAAGCGTGCAGGTTGGAAGGGACCGCTGCAGCTCCTCTCGGGCAACCTCCTGCCTCGGCACGGTGGCCTAGAGTAGCCCGCCCCACACCATACCCGCCTAGCTCCTGAGCGGCTCTGAGCGGGGTGTCTCCACAAGCCCTCTGGGCAATATCTGCCAGTGCTCAGGCACCCTCTCTGCAAAAGGCTCCTTCCTTCACTCAGGCACAATTGCCTGCGTGTGTTTCAGCTTGTGCCCGTTGCCTCTCGTCTGCTGCAGCTGCTTTCATGCAACCTCCTGCGCCATCAAGGTGGCCTTGAGCAGCCCACCCCACACCATGCCCACCCACCTCCTTAGCAGTGTAACCTCCTGCCCCATCAATCAGTTTTTTACCTCTTTAATCAATACAGAACTGGTGCTCTGTTTATGGTAGAAGGAAGAGGCAGTACCTTTTCTAATGCTTTCTACAAACTTTCAAATGATGTGGAGGATGTAAGTATTTTCACATTATTTTGTAATGCCTAGCCCTTATCAGTTCACTCATTTTTATGTCGTGTATATGTGTTTTTATCCTCTCTTTATCCATTTTTATAATATATTTCCTTTCCTCCTCCTACTGCCTCGATTATCTGTGGTTGTCTCACCTCCTGCAGCTGCAGTTCCTGAGCTCTGCAAAGCAACCACCGAGGCAATGCTGCCTCAGCCCCAGCATAAACCAGATTTTTGTCACATTAGCCACCCTACTCTGTAATTAAAGTAGTAGTATACTTGAAAAATAAAAGTAAAATAAAAAATGTCCATTTTCCCTTGTGTCAGAAGACTGGTAAAAGTTTGCACTATTCAGATGCCTCAGGGCTGTGATTTACACCACACATCCATGTGAAACCCATTTTGTTGGTGAGCGGAAGCCCCTCTCTCTCACACCTGAACATAGCAGTAACAGTGTTTCCTGTCTCTGGCCTTTAAGCAGTCACAGGGATCCCACCAAGCTAACACTGTGGTATCCATGTGACTTTTCCCTTCTCAGAGGCATGAGGCGTGCTCTGAAGGCTCACGCTTTATTATTTTGCACAAGAGAAGGCTTAGAAATAGTGCACAATTACTTAGTGCTGATGGGAAATCGCTGCATGGTGCCTCTCATTCTCCAGAGGCAGGAACCTTGAGGACAGATCATCTTCAGAAAACCATTTCTTGTTTTCCTTCTCATCTCCTCAGGCCTTGCAGTACACATCGTATTTCATGCTTGCTGACAGCTTTGTTCCTCTTAGACTTTCATGAAATTTTTGGTCCATCTCTTCATTCTGAGCTTTAGAGAAATAGTTTCTCCAGTTCCCAATAACCCCTGTATACCGCAAGAAGTAACAAGGATTGATGATGGCCACTACTGAGAAAGGATAATAACTTGTCAGCCTCACCATTGACATCAGGCAAAAAAGAGCTGCTTTATGTCCCCAGAGGCCTGATTCCTTGACAAGGCAAGTCAGCAAGGACAGAAAGACAATGGCTGCTGCCAGGTTGTAGAGAGCAACCCTTGCTTGCAGACTACCTACCTTTCCTTCTCAGGAGAGGTTTTCAGGGTGGTTTTGTGATTTTATTTCCTAAAGTGTCAGCTCTAAGGCACAAAGGTTTGGGTTGTCCTTTCTCTGTACATCACAACCCGGTCTTCTTCCCATCCAGATTCAGAATCAGCCTCACCACCCAACTGCCAATGAGAACACCATGCCACCACCTGTCCACAAAGAGGAACTATCCACCACATGCCATGGTGTATAACTGTTTGAATAATCTATACCAATGAATGCTGAGTGCTAGTCTCTGTCTTTACACTGTACTTGCTGATGGACCAGGACTGCCACAGAGAAATGTAGCAACCGTTTACAAAGGGAAGTAGTGGTAGAATACAGTAAGTCAGGATAGCTGAGGCACTCATGTATGTACTCCGCTTGCAGCAATACTCTTTTCCACAGCAGATGTTCATTGTACAAGATGCACTGGTGACACTACACCATTATGTGTGCTTCCACATTAGCTCAGTGGGCCCATGGCTAAGTGACAGGGACCAATTGGAAAGGGACTTAAAAGGCAGCTTCTCCATTTGCAGACACTTACCCTTACGGAACAGAATGTTCCCAAATTTCCCATGGGTTTCCTTGGATTTCTCTTTCATGGCTTGGAAACTGGTCTTTTCGACAATTCTGTGAAAATCTTCCTCACTTAGGGAGAACCCAAAGAAGGCAGCAATCTTCTTCATTCCCACTATCTGATTCTGATCAAAGGAACATAGCACAGTGATTAAACCAAAAGCCTCAGCATCTTACCACTGGTACCTAACCAACTTCTGGCCTTGCAGAAGAGGACTACCTCCCACAGCAATACACAGGAATTATAAGGACTTGCAACAGAGAGGAGATCCACAGACAGTAGCCTCAGATACAAGACTGTCTTTTCTTTCCTGTAAGTAACTGCACAGAAATGGCTATTTCTGAAGAGAGGGAAAGCTACCCTCCTCCTAGCCCCCCTGGGCATCCCGTAGGTGTATGAGAATAGCTCAGAAAGACTTGATCTCCTCACGAGGTATGTAGGTTTGACCCAAAACTTTCTTCCTGCCCATAGTGATATATATAAAGGGAGCTGTGCAGTGTGTGCATGAAGGAAAATCTGAGTAAGATACTTCACCTCTTTCAGGTCCTCATAGCTTATCACCATGATCTTCTCGTTGTCAATAAACTTGTTCCATTCCATTAAATGATTGAAGTAGGAGCCCCAACCCACTGTGGACAAAAGCAAGAGTCATAGTCATGCAGGGTAAAACCTCCCCAACCCTGCTCTGCAAAAGGGGCCAGGCCAGGGGAATCAGCCTAGAGAGCTGTCTAAGAAGGACATCAGGATCGTGAAATGAGGAGTAGAGCAATTCTGTTGTTCTGGCTGAGATCTACATGCGATCTCCGCAGCTCTAGCCATTAAGCAGCATTGAATGCCCTTGGAGATGTTTGGGAAGGGATGCTGGACTGCAGTTTCCAGGACCGTGCCCCTGATGTGGAGAATGCCTGAGGAAAGAAGGGAACGTACATTTCCCGTTCATGAAAGCTGTGAAGAACTCATCCCATGAGGCGAAGGAGGGCAACATAGGCAAGTTGTTGTTGAAGTGGTAGTAGGAGACAGCTGTGTCTTTGGGGTTCCGAACCAGCACAAGGATCTGGCAGAAGAAAACACATTATTTGGTTGGGATTCGGTGACTGGAAAAATATTAAATTCCTAATAAGTCATATGGCTATATGCCATACACGCACTGTACAGTGTGGGCAATGCTGGTCTAATTTCTGCTCTTAAGCAAGAAATCGGAGTCGTGGCAGGCTGTCTACTGCTAATGTGAGCAAATGTCTACTGCTAATGTGAGCATCAGGATGCCAACAAGACACTTTTCAGCAGTGTCTTTGGGACATACCTCTGAGCTCACTCCAATTAAGAGGAATGACCTCTTGTGCTACTGACCAAGACACCCATGAAAAGTTTTGGGTTGACCCGTGCTTCTTGGCACACCAACACTGTTTAAGAGGGCCTTAGACCCAGTTTGCTGTGGGCTTACCACTAGTACCTGATTCTTAGAAGCAAGTTAAGGCCCTGCTTAGTTTCCCAGCACAAATTTGAGGGGATAAATTTGTGGATATTTGAGGGGGCAGTGACATCCAACTACAAGTACAGCACCACTTGAGCCAGCACAACTGCCATTGAGGGAGAATATGTGTTCATAGCCTCAACACACAGCAAGCTGCTCCTTCACCTTTGGAAACATCCCTGAGCATTGAACAGCCCTGGAGGAACTGCAAGAAATGCATTTTACACAGGCAGCAGGAAGCTAATTTGGAGTAGAAATGCTTTGCAACGTGACGTGGAGTGAGGACTCACCTTAGCTTTGCTTTGGAAAAAGGACCTTGGCAGGAGATGAGGTGGGAGATGGGTTAGTATAATTCTTCTGGAAGGCAGTTTCTTCATCCTCTTTAAAGCAAGTGGAAAGAAGGACAGAAGTCACTTACTCAGTGCAAGTATGCAATTTGGGGAATCGTGGATAATGGGGAAAGCTGAAACCAAAGAAGAGGTATTCTATCTTTTGAGAAGCCAGTAGGGACCCATTGGGCAGTTTCTGCCACAGCTTCACTGGAGATGAAGCAAGGACAGCACATCCATGAGAGAGTTCTTACTTATCCAACCTGTTTGGATAAGCCCCTATGGCGCTCCAACTGTGCTCTGAGTTGATGGGTTGGGCATAAGGGGCAACAGGACAAGCAACTTGTGCCAAACATAGCACTTTTTATGGCTATAGAGCCTGTTCCTCATCTCTCATGAGATTACTCATGGTCTTTCAGTTATTTCTACCTTTGATAGGAAATTTAACAATATTCACTCTGCCAACCTCAAATTTCCCAGGATCTCCAAACTCTAGGCGTGGAAATATCTGTAGCTCCCTTTCAATATTTATTCTCTCTTTAATTTCTTCCTCTGTATATCTGGCATCTGTTGATTCCAAATCTCTCACAATTTCATCAAGCCAGTTCGTACCTGGAAGGATAAAGATATGTACTGACCCACTCCTGTTTATAGCCTTGTCACAGTTGAAGAAATTTGACTTCACCTCTGGCCCCCAACTAGGTTTATGTAACTGACAGGAGAAAGGGTCATTGATCAAATCCCCAGAATGCCAAGCTCTTTGCAACCTTTGGACTAATCTCAACTCTCTCAATCTCTGTAACTTCACACAGCTTCTCTATGAGGCTCTGGGCTTGATGATCCAAGCCCAGCTCATATCTATCATCTTTGGGTTGTGGAGGTGAGACCACACATCATTTCTGGCTCTGAACAGCTCTGCAGGCAGCACACAAAGCATGTAAAGATCACCAACTCCTCTTTTTCTGCAAATGACCTACATATATATTCTCTGAAGGGAAACAACCAAGAGTTCTGGTACCAGACATGTCTTTCCAAGTCAGTCCTCATTAGTAGGAAGCATTCTCTGTATTGCCCTTGCAGCAAGAAGGTTAACCATATACTTTTCTATTTTAGCAAGAATATAGTCAGAAAGTCCTGGAGATCATGATTTAACTAGCATTGGTGAGATGAACATTGCAATATTGTTGAGAAAAAAAAAAAAAACAAACAGACGGAGATATTACTGAAGCCTTCCACTACCTTCAGGAAGGTTATTGAGAAGACAGAGCTAAATTCTTTTCACTGTTGTCCAGGAAATGACCAAATTATTACAGACCATAGCAAAAGGAAGCAATAAGAAAATATCACAGACCATAGCAAAAGGAAGTCCAACTGCATAGAAGCTAAAAAAGCCCAAATGCCTACAGAGGGAAAACACTGCCATGGGTTTCCTATGAGATCTGTATCCTCAAAGTTTGACAATCTGCTGAACAAAGCTTTGAACAACCAGACATAACTTCGAAGTTATCCCTGCCTTGAATAGGTGGGGTTATGTGACACCTAGGGGTGCTTTATAAGTTTTTATGCTTATAAGCTTTTGTAAGTTTTATGATCCTGTAACCTCCTCAGCAGATTAATATCACTGTAAACTTTCTTCAGATGTAACTGCTGTGTTAAATGTTGGCACACACTTATGGATTACAGCATTGTGTAATTAATTCTTTATCAAGTAAGCAGCACTCACCTGTTTTAGGATATCCTGTGAGAATCATGTCATCACTTCTGACTTCAAAGGACTTCAGAGTTTCCAATGTTTCTGGGCTGCTAAGAGTAGCAGGGAACAAGATGCCTTTGTAGGAAAACTGCAAATCTTCCAGGGCCATTTTTTCACAGTCTGAAAAAGCCTTGTCCAGTATTTCAATGACTCTTTCTCTATTTCTAGTCATGTTTGTACACCTGTGTAACTCTTTGCAAATGGATTTAGATTAAGGTTGTCTTTCTACAATCCAGAAAGACTGGACTGTAGAATAACTGAGACAAGTTATGAAACCGTAAAGGGCAATCATTCAGGAAAGAAAACTCAGGTCACTGATTAACTCCATTTGTACTTTGTTAACTAAATTTGAATTTATGGTCTTAGACACTGACAGTAGAGGCAAGGAATTTCCAGCATAGCTGATGGTAGCAACAGTAGTCTCTTTTCTGTAAAGCATTGCTATTGTGACAACAACTATAGTAGCATTGCTGGAATTCAGAATGTTGAATGAAACTCAAGAAAGCACTATAAAGCATATTGAACAAAATGATTTTAAGTGGTGTGCGAAGTGATGCAATGAAATGCAAACTAGACAACAAGAACAGTGCATCTCAACATTTTTTACTATAGAAAGCTCTAGTGGATCCATTTCCCAGGTTACAACTTTCTTCCAGGTGCCAGATCTTTCCTGCTCACAAAATTCCACTTGACTCAATCATTGTAACTTTATCACTTCAGAAAGTCTCTCCAGTACTAAGTACAAGTGTTGTTTAAGGATTACTTTTCTTGTTTAAATACTCATATGTGAGACCTTATACTTCCCCAAAGTATTATTTTTCTTTCCTTGAACATATGGCCCTTTCCTTCCTCCTCTTTCCTATTCCTTTATCCCACTGAACGCAAGGGCCCATTGAGTGACCTTAATATAGAAAAAGCACTACTCTTTTCATGCTCTGTCCCTCAGGATGATTGTATAAGGGCAGCATGTGATTGTACCCATGGTCCTGGCATAACAATGGAAAACAGTGCTGCAGTTTAGTAGCTAACAGTTACAGTTATGTTACAGTCATGCCTGTAACATTTCTTGAAGATCAAGCAGCACCCTTCTTCACTAACATAGATGTGCTCCTTACAACTGTCATTTCTGTAAGAGTCCTGCTTGTATATTGCAACCATTACATTATTAGCCTGCTCTTATGAAAAGAATTATTTCATAATGTGATTCTGGTGTCATTTAGCCTATTTTTTCATGCCATAAACCAATCCTTACCCTCTTGGAGCTTCTGCTGAGCAGCTATCCCTGTTATGAACTCTATTACTTACCTTCAAAATGTCAGCTGATTATGATGTGGATCATGCATTGTAAGGCTGTTCACGGTCATGAGTAGAAGGAATGAATATGATCGGGTTTCAAACAGTGGTTTTTCTAGAGTAAAGGGCCGTACCATATGATATTTCTCAGGTGTCACAGTCCACTAATTTGTCCATTGCATTATCTTTTGCCTCTAAAAATTTCCTTGGAGCTCTCAAAACACAATGCAAGTTTGTGCATTGCACCTCCTTCTGATATACTTGATTTATAAATAACTCAGATGAGAATTTAATCAAAATAATTTATATTCACTATACAGTCTCAAGAAGGATGTTGACTGAGGGAGATACCTTCTGATCTCCTTTTTCTGAGGATATCAAACTTTTCTGAGTTTTCTACGTAATCTTTAGTGGCTCAGAGATGGCCTAAGTCAGGCCTTTTATATATTTTAGTGAATATATATTCTAGTGAATATATTCTATAGTGAATTTTATTACATTCTATTATCTGAATCTGAAAAGGGATTTTGGAGTCCTGGTTGACAACCATGAGTCAGCAATGTGCTTGTGGCCAAGAAGGCCAATGGGATCCTGTCCTGCATCAGGAGGAGCGTTGCCAGCAGGTCAAGGGAGGGAATCCTGAACCTCTACTCAGCTCTGGTGAGGCCACACCTGGAGTATTGGGTGCAGCTCTGGGCTCCCCAGTACAGGATGGACATTGAGCTTCTAGAGAGGGTCCAGCAGAGAGTCACAAAGATGATTAAGGGACTGGAGCATCTATCGTATGAGGAAAGAATAAGGGAATTGGGCCTGTTTAGTCTGGAGAAGAGAAAGCTGAGAGGAGATTTGATTGACATGTTCAAGTATCTGAGGGGTCATTGTAGGGAAGATGGGGCCAGGCTTTTCTCCATGGTGACTGGTGACAGGACAACGGGTAACGGGTGTAAGTTGAACCACAGGAAGTTCCAAGTCAACAGGAGGAAGAACTTCTTTCCTGTGAGGGTGACAGAGCCCTGGAACAGGCTGCCCAGAGAGGTTATGGAGTCTCCTCTGGAGATCTTCCAAACCTGCCTGGATGCCACCTTGTGCCACGTGCTCTAGGTGTCCCTGCGGGAGCAGGTGGGCTTGGACTAGATGATCTCTAGAGGTCCCTTCCAACCTTAAGCATTCTGTGATTCTGTGAATCCATCTAATTTTTCTAAATATTTTAATTATTATTACTTCTTTGTCTCTATTCCTTTGTGGAACTTGCATTCCTGCACATCTGAGCAGAATTAACCATGTTTAGAAGACTAAACCAAAAAGATGTTGAATATTTTATCCTTCCTTATGGTATTTCCTATTTTACTTACTATATGTTGGGTGATGACTATATATATTTATGTAAAATATAGATACATATATATATATATATGTAGATATATTTTAACTTCAAGTATACAGAAAGAATCTTTTTCTGTTTTTTTCCAAGATAGTTGCCTGAACCACATCAAATCCCAGAGCAGGTCTGAAATAGTGTGTCCACAGCACCAATTGTCAATGTCATCACAAAATATTTGGATATATTAACACCTCACATCATCACACTGAACACTCCAGTTTTATTGATATATCCAATGGCAAAGAATTTTGGCATCTTCAGTTTCAGACAATTTTCAGTTTGAAAAGCAATCTATTTCAGTGTTTAAATATTACTTGAAATTAAATCTTAAGTAAAGACATTTTGCTACATCAGGAATAAACAAAGAATACTAACAATTTTGGGGTAAGACTGCTTTACTGGCCAAAGTAGTGGGGAATAGCATCTTCAGGTCTCTATTCATTATATCTTCTCCTTCCATTTTATGGTTTAAAATGGAAAACATAAGAGCACCCTTAGGAAAGGCACACAAGCATATAGATTAAGAAATATCTTCAAACCCAAGGAAAAGAATAAAGGTCATGATTTTTATTTTTATTAAGTTTTGTACAAGTAAAAAATCCCATTGTCTTCAGTCAAGCAAGTGCTTATTTATATAATATTAAAAAGAAATGATAATTAGGGGATTTTCTGATACAAAGAGATAATTATTTGTGCTTATGTATAAGAACATTACCTCCGAGCATGACTTGCCTCAAAACCAATCTGAAATCTAGCTTGAAATTCTGCAATCAGAAAATTCTAAAATCTTTAAAAATAGTCTTCCCCTTGATTCCCCTCCATCTAGCTTTGATCTTGTTTATACTGAAGTCACGGGGAATGTTCACATCTTCATTAATTAAGGTTGTGTCAGCCTTTTATTTTTTTGTAGTGATCTTTTTTTTTTTCCAAAGATATTTCTTTATTTGAAATATTTTTCCATAAAGATCTCCACATATTACATAGTTTATGCCATCTAAAAAGATTGAGTTTAGCTGAAAAGAGAATGCATATTTCCTTCCAGATTGTATCTACTGAAACAGGAATATCAAATTTATTTGAATATGATTTATTAACATGCTATTCAGCAAATGAATCATGTTTCAAACAAAAGCCTGTTATTCATTATTGTGCTAGTTTTGTAGTTTTTCTCATTCAGATCATCAGAGAGCACAGTGGAAAGCTCTTGTGCTAACGTGTCATGTTTTGAAGTATACTTCATGCATCAGGTTTTGCAGTATATTTCATACTTTAACTTTGTACCCAGCTTAGTTCCTGCTAAGAGTTCTTCAAATGCTTTGTCCATTTCTTGGTTCTGATCTTCACTGAATAAATTCTTCCAGTCACATACGCCACCTTCAGAGAAGTAAAGAAACTCTTGAAAAATACAAATTTGCATTCTTCTTTATTAGCTAGGTCTGTTGTTCTATGGTACATTAAGAAAGTTGGTCCACTTTTATTCAAAAGCTTCACTTTTATTCACTTTTATTCAAAGACATCAAACGTTTTGCAATATAACTTGGTGAGGTCAGTGAATATTGCATGAAAATGCTATAAGGAAAGGGGTGAAACAACCTGAACTCTTTTTCAGGTGCCTGTATACAATAAAGGTGCTCAAAGGACTACTTCCCAATGACTTTTAACTCCAGAATCAGTTATGACTGACAAGGTGAAAGGTCATGAGCAGTTGATTTAGACTTTTCACCTGGAAGGAAGTACAGCTGTAATTCGACAGATTGTGTTCTTATCCAGTGACTCTTTTAATACAAAATGCACAAGTAAATAGACTCTGCCATGTCTAAGTGTTCTCTACACTAGACTGCAAAACTAACTCCCTTTTGTTTTGCTTTGGTTTTCTTGTAGGTTAGAGTGAATGGAGGTTAGCAGTGGCCCCTTCAGGGGACCCTATACACTCCTAAAAAGTGTGATCATAGCATCCAGGCTGACTTTAGCCCAGTTTACCTTCTTTTAAAGAGTTATTCATGTAAGCACCTAACAAAAGGTGACGACACAATGGTCTTGCAGCACAAGAGAAATTTCAGACACAAGACTATTTATTGTATCAGCTGGCAATTCTCTCCACTCTGATATTCATCAGTAGCCCCCTAAAATTTTTGTTCTCCTTGGTTAGTCTTCTCAAGCATAACAGAGAATGTGATTGATGCTAATGTGTAGCTAACATCATGTCTGCAAAAAAGATGCTGATGATAGGTGAGCCAAGCTCTGCAGAGACTATTCCACTTTGGGACCTTTTGGGACCCCCTACCTTTACGAAAGAGTACAGGGCCCAGCAACCCATGGGTCTTTGGTGAGTTCTTCTTCATAGAGTCGAAACTGCTTCTCTCTACAATACCCTGAAGCTCTTCCTCAGTCAGTGAAAGCCCAAAGAAAGCAGATATATTTTTCACTCCTAGGGCCCGATTCTGAAAAGAGGAAAGTAACATATCACATGTAATTCAAACAAAATGCATTGTTCCCTTTCTAGGTGTTTTCACCTCTCTGCATCTCCCTGCTGCTATATAAATAAACTGTTCACAGGATTCAGTAGGACTGAAAGAGTATTTAGTGTTTCTCATTTCCACAGTTCTTACAGAAAAGATACAAGTTGTCTTCCTATAGATCACAAACAAGTGTATGTTATTTACAGTTGAGTCAGATCAATAGTGTTGAGTATATATTTTTTCTTCAAAACATAATTAATTGGATTTTAAATTTACAATTATTTTGGTTTACACCACATTTTCCAATAAAGTAAGAACTATTTTCATGTATAAAATAAATGGAAAAAAAATAAATTTGAATTTCATTCTGTCCTCTGTATGCCCCCAAATCAATTTATCTTGTATCATATAGCATGAACTAATTATTTGAATATAATGGTTAGTCATTTTAGCCTCTTTGAAGTAAAAAATATTTGTTAAGTTTTGTTAACTTCACCTCTTTCAGCTCTTCATAAGTTATGGTCATAATATTTCTGTCATCGGCATGCTTGTTCCATTCAGAAAGGTAATTAAAGTAGGATCCCCAGGGCACTAACAAAAAAAAAGAATATAATATTAAAACAAAGAATAAATGAAGATCAGACATGCTTCTTAAACTATAAACCAATTTTTACCACTCAGGTTGCTCCCTCAGGCATGGATGTTATTTATTACATCTACATCAAATGCGTTACACCCTTCTGTTGAATTTACAGGGTTTTGCTCCAGCCTGTTCAGATTGTTACCATTGACCCTAAAGTCAATGCCAGCAGCATAGTTCTCCTTACTAGCTCACTGCATCTGTGAAGAATCTACCTTCACAGAAGGTCTGCAAGGAAAGCTCAGTATCTCAGTGAGCATCTCCACAGAAAGTTCCTCTCAGATATGGGATTTTTTTAAGCAGTTCATACCCTATCAGTGTGTTTCCAGTTTTGTGTGACCCCTAGTTGTGCTGGCGGAGCTGCTGTGGGGCCCATTCCATTTCTTACACATTTTGCCGGACTGTTTTAAAGCCAAACCTGCTTCCCAAGTTCATCATCTGTACCACACTGTCATATTGAAACAACAGGATGGAACAGCATCAGGGTAGGAACCCATGGCTTGGAGTGAAGAGTAACTGAGGCTGGACCCACAGAAGCAGGAACAGAGAGTCAAGGAAGACACCACAGAAGCCCAGCCTATCAGCGACCACATTCATGCACACATGCCTCAGACTATGCTACTGTTTTTGAGTCCACATGGTGAAATTTGTCAAATATATCAGTGGACTCTCAGCTATGAGTCCAACAAAGAGTTTTCAGTACTCAAACCATGTTGCAGAGCTCCCTAACCCAGCCTGAGTCCATGCTCAACCCTCCTTATACTGGCCATGGCATATGCTGAATGGAGAATTTCACAACTTGCAAGTGAGGTGGGAGCATGACTTTCTTTTGTAATACACTAGACTCAGCCCCAGCAAAGTTGAAATACTGAGTAAATGACATAGATAAAAGAATATACTATACCTTTCCCAGTCATGAAGGCTATGAAAAAATCATCCCAGGATTCATAGGAGGGAAGAGCAGAAAAGGCATTGGAAAAATGGTAAAATGATGTAGCTACATCTTTCGGATTGCGAAGCAGTAGTAATATCTAGAAAATTAATGTAAGTTATTTCTAGAGCAAGACATAGAAAAACACTATATAAAGATTATAACAATCTACTTTTATAACAGTAGTTTGGAAAATTTGTTGTGCCTCATATATTACTTAAAAATGTACCAACTTTATTCTAAATCCAGAAGGTGAAGTATTTCCATGAAACCTTCTGAATTATCTTCATTGCCTCGTGAAGATTATTGCCTATAATTTTAAAATTATCCTTTCCAGGTTAAGGAATTAATTATGCAGAAAATAATCCTGGTTTATTCGATACAATCATCATTTGTTATTTAGGTATATGGGGGAAAATTCACACAAATATAAATTCTCTTTAAAACTTAAGATGCTGAAACCCTCACTTGTGACAATAGTGTAAAGACACGGATTCTATAGGAAAAAAATGTATAAATACATTTCAGTACTTAAGTTTTTCCCTCATATATCCCTTTTAGAGATGGACACAGCCCTTTTTTTTTGTTGTCAGGATTCACTGGCATTTAGTAAGATGAATGGGAGTTATTTAACATACACTCAGAAGTGACCCAGCTAAGTATTTACTAAGTGTAATAGTGATTTTGAAAATTAGCAATAAAGTACTCTCAAAAGGGCCTCTCAAAAATTTATTAAGATGTATGCTTACAAGACATTCAAATCACTACTCACCTTGGCTTTATTTTTGAAGATTGACCTGGGAAGATTCTCAGGTGTGAGATGAGTAAATATAACTCTTCGAGAAGGTAATTTGTTCATTCGCTTTATTAAGAATTAGAAGGAGGAAAGTAGGTAGTTCAATTAATAGAAATACTTACTTACAGAATCTTACTATGGTAAAGTATTACTTTGTTAAACTTATCAGCTTTTTTTGGCTATGGAAGTACTTATGATTCTCTCTGAGTATTACCCAGAGATCTTTGAGGATTAATCTGAGTAGCCTAATCTGCAAAAGCCTCAGAGAATGAACATCTGGGGAAAAGATTATCCATTACTAATTCTCTTCAGAGATAAATTAATGAATTCTGCTACACAAAGGATACCAAATCTAAAGAAAGAAAGCCTCTAACTGAGAGGAGGTGAAAGCTAAAGAATTCTAATGAAAGAGAAAAGGAGAGGAAAAGGAGCTAATGAAAGAGATAAAACCTATATTATCTGGCTTTTAATGAAGCTTCTTAAATGTAAAATGAGCTACAATTAATTTCAGTAGTCTCTACTTTCTCTCCAGTCCCTATAGTGTGTATTTATTCTTCATCATTTGCAAGATGCCACATTCATATTGGGCAGATACAGTTAACACAGAAATGGTCAGAGATCTTATTAAAAAGAAATGGAATATTTCCCATACCATATATTAAGTGTTTGAAATACCAAATTTTAACAGCTGTAATATGTATTCTGTGCTCACCTCATATTTCTCAGCATCTCCAATTTCAAAGTAGGGGAATTCTTTTAGTTCTTCTTTATCCACATGGTTTTCTTCATCTTGATTTTTCTTTTCAAATGTTGCTACCAGATCAGTTAAGATCTGACCTACCCAGTTTGTACCTGATTGGGGAAAAAGAAAAAACAAACAAACAGAACTGTGTGTAAAACTTTTAGAATAAACAGGAATTGATTTTCCAGGATAGCCAAGAGGTAATTAGTACTATCATCAAATGAGTTGCCCTGTCCCTTTTTCATGTGATAATCACAGCTGACTATCTGAATAGTTCCCCTCAGGAGTACTGAAGTTTCATTCTCCCTACACAAGGTCACATTCTTCCAACTCAAATGGCTAAGTAGCAGTTAGAAAACAAAATGCGTATCATAAATTAACAAAAAAAAAAAAAAGAGAAGAATCACTAGGGTCTCAATATATGAAATTTTTATTTTGAGGAGCTGGAGGAGGGACTGGGATGGTAAAACCCTGGTGCATTATATATCTTTTCTAACATGCTATATAGGATTATTTTAGAGGAAAGACAAATCGCAAAATTTGAAAATACTGCCCCACAATCACAAAATCCTATAAATCTGAATGAACTCTCTGGATCCTGAACAACTCACTTTATTACTCCTATGTGTGTGTATATATATATATGTATATATGTGTGTGTGTGTGTGTATATACACATGCGCATCCTCTTCTCTTATAGTTTAAAATGAACAAAACTAGATTCAAAAATTGTGTTGTAGGATTATTTTCTTTACTAATATCTAAATATACTTCCTGACTTCTGGACATGTTTTTTCTACATCTTTATCATTTCAGTATTAATGGTCACATTTTGGTGCATAGCACATAGTAGGATACAGAACACAATAAAGCAGCAAACATTTTTCAACTTTTTAAAATGTTTGTATTTACTGTAGGATACTGTGAAACCTACAGTACAAGGAGAAATAGCTACAGTAAAATATATATGTGACTCATCAAAAACAAACTTGTACCTCTGACAGTGCCCACTGTTTTTGTGAAAGTGATTTCAGGTAAAAGCAGTTTCAGGTAAAAGCAGGAAGGACATAGGTTAAACTAACAACCCCATCAGAGAGCTCCTCTCCATCTCCTCATAGGGACACATTAAAATTGTTATAAAAGCATTTTTTTCATAGTTATGGATTTCAGATATACTTGATATCTGTGTGAAAAAATATAAAGAATATGCAACATTGTACATAAAGGCACCAAAAGGTCAGTTATATGTAGAAATATAAAGCTAGGAACCTGTAGGAGCAGGACATGCAATGTCAGCAAATCTAGTTTCTGGTATGAGAATTACATTTTGGTTCTCTACAATTTATATATTTTTATTCATAAATATAAAACTAAGATTATACACATTAGCAAAGAATATCTGGTTCCATTTTCTCATTCATTTAAAAGATTTCCTATAAGATGTCTTTATATTTTATTGTGTCTTTTTGAGAAAAAAAAAAAAGTTTTACAAAATTTTCTGAAAAATCTAAGCACAATATCTGTCTCATTACAGAACTTTTTTATGAAGAAAGCAAACTTCATTCACCAGTTTTCAGGTATCCTGCCAAAATGACATCATCTGGTCTGGCTTCAAAGGACTCCATGGCTCTGAATGTTTCAGAATTGCAAAAAGTAACCGGGTAGAGAATCCCCTTGTAAGAAAAAAGTAGTTCTTCACGGTCCATTGTGTCAGCAGCAATCATCGCTTTATCTACCACATCAATAAATTTCTTTCTTGTGTTTTCCATTCTTCTCTCTTGCTTACACTGGTTCTGTCAGAATATGAAATGCTATGCAGAGAAAGAGAAGCACAAACTACCTTTCAATAAAGACTTTTTTTTCATCCTATGCATACTAGCTTACTACTATTTCTGAAACCATAAAGAAATACTTGAAACCTTAAGTCACTTGAACCCTTTGAAGCCAACAGAAGTTGGCAGTAACTCAACAAGAAAAACAAGCAAATTTAATTACATCTTAGGTTTAAAATCTCATCTAACTTCAAAGTATCATATGCCAAAAATCTAAAATAATTACAACTTGTGAATATAATATTTCAAAATACAAAAGGACACTCAGTATAGGCTAGGGTATAATCAAATCCCTCATAACAATTCTATTCTTCTCAATATTCACTCTCCTGGGATATTTTTGGCGTATAACTCATAATTCTCACCAAACTTGGATCAGAAGTGTTGAGGTTGGGAAGGATCACTGTGTTCACAGGGAGGTTCACTATGTTAATGATCTGTGGATGTCTTGTGATGGTGGCCTGCTGATCCCATATGGGATGGGTAGCTGGGAAAGTGTGGGAATCTGTGAGAAGCTGACAAACTATGAGAAACTGTGGGAAACTGTGGGAACTGTGAAGGTTAGGAGTGAGAAACTGTGAAAGTTAGGAATAACAGATTAGCAGATAGAGAAACCTAAAACACAGGCTGGATGCGCCGGTCACTGGTTAGTTACCTGTTGTTCGGTAGCAGGATTAGACCCAGATAGCAATAGAGTCAAGGAATTGGCTGGAATCAGGGGAAGGAGGGCATGGACAACACATGGGACAGTGCATGCTCACATACTTGGACAGTATATAAGTTTGGTCTGATGCTCAATAAAATGGCTTATGGCTTCTGGTCCTAAACCTTAAGTCCCTGCTCCTTCATTGGTCCCACAGGAAAGCACAAGGATTAACAAACTCTTAACCATCACTTTTCTCTAATTGAATGTAATACAGAGGTTCGGCTTTCTGGAGTTATATCTAAGAATTATTAATTTAGATTAGTTAAATCAATACTGGAGTCAAAGGTTCATTGCTTGAAGTACATTATAGAGGCTGATCATGACAACTGAGACTATTATCAAACTAGCAATGATTAATCAGTTGTTAAACAGTGATTGAGAACATTAAGGAAAGCATATATCTGACTCCACTGATCTCACTAGAAAATTACAATTAGGTCCAGATTTAAAAGTATATGTTTCACATGAGAATGTGTTATAAATAAGAGAGGAATGAAAAAAAGAATCTCCTCCAAAATTAATGACAGTTACCTAAATTTCATTCTTTCTTATCTCCATTTTGCCATTCCAGGCACTCCAAGCAGGAGCCTTGGCAACTGTGCACCTTCATGCTTTTGCCATTTGCTCACTCTTAGGGATTCATGCCTCATCATTGAGGCATGCTGCAGTGCTGGCAGTTTGAACCAGCTCTACAGATGTTGTACTTTGACATCAATTTTGATAAGTTCATAGAAATATTATTCTTTTCCTCTTCACTGTTTTTTTTTTTTTTTCTCTAAAGCTGTGTCAGTATACAAAGACCTCCTTTATGTACTAACATGGAGTGTCTGAACCAGGGGGTCATCATATGACTCCTCCTTCCATTTGTAGAAGGAGATGGGTAGCAGCACAACGTAGCCAACAGGCAGGATCTGCAGTCACTTCACTGGCATTAGTGGGAGATTGACTGGCTGTGGTAGAAAGAAACTAAAGGGTTAATGTGCTATTTAAAGGGTTAGAAAAATTTGTACAACATATTTCTGCTAGAAGTTGTTGTATCATGAAATATTCTCTTGTATCCACATTTGTCAATACTCCATGTGTAAGATGCCACATCTGCAAAATATGAAAGCCTCATTTTTATTTATTTTTTTTTTACTTTTATCTTCCCTTGGTATGAAACTGTCATGGACTGAAGCTAACAAATCTGTTTATTTGGCATTTTTACCTGCTGGCCACAGAAAGTTTGGGACAATAAGTACTCTCCAATGAAGAAAAAAAGAGAGGGGGAAAAGCATATATAAATAGTTGATCTATTGCACACAATAACACAAATAAGGATTGCCAGGATAGAAAGAGTTAATTTCATTTCATTTCACTTCATTCGCACACTCCATTCCTGACAGAATAGTCTGGAGACATTTTGGGAGAGAATATACAGAGGATTTCCAGTGTATTTTTGCCCCCGAAAAAAGAAAAAGGCAGTGTGTCCAGTTATTCCTTGTAAGAATGTTTTTTCATTAGGGGCCAGCAAAACATTATTAGAGGAGAAAACCCAATTAGAAGACCTAAATCATGAAAAGAGATTTTGAGAAGAGCTGAATTTCTTGGCAAAAATAGCAGGATCAAGATTTACTAATGTGAGCCTTTGATAAAGTCATCTGCTATGATGCCTTAGCTGAGAGATGGGAGGACTATATCTCACACTGTACATATTATGTAAGAAAGACCCTCCAATCCTGCCTAATATTGAAAGAGGAGCCAGTAGAAAAACATCAGCTAGTTTAAAGTTTCTAAGAAGCAGCTTTAAAAACATGGAGATTAAAAATAGATTAAAGGATTTGGCAATCTCCAGATTAATCGTATTTGCTATTCAAGCAACCACAGTACTTCTAAAGGTTCCTGATTTCCCATAAAGTATCAGACTTGATCTCTCCTAATGTGGAGCTTTGTAGAAAGAGGCTGAGACCTTTCCTGTGATAGCCACAGGACCCTGACAGATGACAATTGCCTAGTGAGTTGCTCTGCTTATGTGGATCCATTTTCTGTTAAATGAAACACGAAAGCAGCCCCCAAACATACCTTCATGACGTTGTACACTCAAATGTTAAATGGGGAAAAAAAGTATGTGTCTCTAATTATTACTATATGAACTTCATTTTAGCCAGACTCTGGAAAAGGCTTCCATAGATTTGTCCTCCAAAATGGCCTTTGGACATCCATTCCTGCATCAATTCCAACATCTCTCTGATCACCCATCAACCCCAGGGGAACATTCCTGGGCTCCTAAAGCTAAATCCATGAAAAGTAGAGCTTAAAGAGGAATTGGTGCTGTCACTGAAATACCAAATGTAGCAATTCTTCCCTCTGAATGATTGAGCCTGTGCTTGATCAGAGCAGAGTCAAAGCCTGGAGATGGAGACTGGGATCATAGCATATGATTCTTCAGTTGAGGGGATAGGATTTACTGGGAGTGGGATTACTGCAAAGGAAAGATTATAGACATACTTACTTTTCTGCTACTCTGAAGTCTTGATCCTTCTAAAGATGTTTTCTTCTGATGATTTCAATAAAACTGTCTTTTCACTCTCCTTTTTTTTGTATATCGCAAAATGTTACTTGCCTTAGATAAACTGGTAGTTGAGACAACATGAAGAATAAATCACTGTTTATTCATTTGGTAAAAAAAATAAAGAAAAAAAAAAAGCTAGTATTTCTTGTTAAAAATCATCCAACCTCACCCAATTACACTTCTAGATACAAACACTCCAGACGTTGAGCCCTGAGTGTATTAATTGTTTTACCTTGAAAATCTGTAAGAGAAGGACTTGGTAAACTATCACCACAAAAACCGTATACACTCTATACATCTTAGTTCCTCAAAACTACAGTGATTATGTAAAGAAATATCTTTTACTTAAGCAAAAGAACTGAGTTCCTAAGGAGACCTTTACTGGCATATAAACATCTCATCTGGTGGCTGCATAATCGTTTCACTATTATTGTGCTATATATATCTACTCTTAAGTTAATACTATAGTAATCTTCTACATACTAGATGCAGAATTAGATAAAAAATAGCTTAAAATTTTTCATAGATCTTCCTATCTTGACATCTACCAGTTCTGATGATTGAAAAGGTTATTATGCTTTCCAGTTTTAAAAGAATGTAGATTCAATCTAGGTAAACAGATTCCTTACTCCTAATACACCCTCTGTTAAAATCTGGGATCCGTGGATCAGTGGTATGTCCATGTGAGCCATGCTGCTGAATTCTGGATCTTTTCAATAGCTTACACCAAAATGCTCCCAGAACATTAACTGGGTGGACCCCAAAAGGGTTACAGTATGACTACTCAAGAGTACATGGCAGATGTGAGCCAACAGTCACAAAACAGATTATTTACCAGGCTATAAGACACTACTATTACTTTCTTAAAATTGAAAGAAATAGTGAAATAGAAATGGAAAAAGAATTAATCCTCTGTGCATGATCCAGGCTTACTTTATTTATCCTTCAAAATATGGATTAATATGGAACTTAAACCTTTGTAGAATTATCCAAGATCCTTTCACTTTTTGATTTTTCTTCTGAGCTGTAGATTCTTCTGAGTGAAGCTCACCTTCCCCAACCTAAATTTGTCACAACATCAGGTCAGGCAATGGTGAAAACACGAAAATGCAAAAGTATACCCAGTGCTGTCTTTCTCCTACCAACGTTTCCCGTTTGTCTCTTCTAAACTTCACTCTCACAGCTCTTTTTCATCTTCCATTTTGCTGTCTCAGGAGAGTTTCCACTTGCTTAATCCCTTTTCTGAAACAAGGTAGGAAACAAACAATTTTCCCCGGCTTTTAATATCTTTATTAATGTATTGATTAGTGGTCAAAGTACAGATACAAAGGTTAACTGCTCTGTCCCTTCGATTAATTATCTACTGTGTACTGAGGACAGACATGCCAACAAAGACAGAACATTTCTTGTCACAGAATTCTGAAACAATCGTCTTTTCATACTAATCTGTACATTTAAGCAATATGTTAACAGACTCCTCAAACTACCACCAAAAGAGATGTATTTCCTTGTTCGGCAGTGGTTTGTTTTGTTTCTATCCTGTAGATATGATCTGTTTTCCATAAATATTGGTGACATCAATTTAAAAAGAGAGAGAGAGAGAAAGAAAGAAAAAGAGGAGATAATCATCTGTAATTTTACTATTAAATAAATGTGCAAAAGAAGGAGTCAGGTCAGTCATGTGCTTCACAAAGTCAAAAAGTAATCTCTTGCTTCATTGGTATCCATATAATTTCACATCAAAATTAAAGGAAGAAGGGGGATAGATGGTCATCAGGAGACAAAATGAATGTCAAAGCCTTATAAAACATGCACTGATGTTTTGGAGGATTTTGTGAGTTTTGCTAAAACAGTAAATCTCCTGTTGCCTGTGAACCCATCATTAATCCCATTAAGTTCTGCACCTCTGAAATAGTCCAAACTCAGGAATCTTTAATACAGAAGTAATTATGTCATACACACAAAGTGTAATGTGGTAATACATGTGTGGCCATATCTGAAATATGAATCTTCTAGATGTTAAAAAGAGATAATTAAGTAGAGATCCCAGGGTAGAGGAAGATTGGGTAAGAGATTTCCTGAGGAACCCCGATACCCACAAATCTATGGGTCCTGATGGGATGCACCCAAGAGTGCTGCGGGAGCTGGTGGACGTCGTAGCCAAGTCGCTCTCCATCATCTTCGAAAGATCCTGGAGAACGGGGGAGGTGCCGGAGGACTGGAAGAAGGCCAATGTCACACCAGTCTTCAAAAAAGGCAAGAAGGAGGATCCGGGCA
>JAWLRI010000436.1:1452869-1480215 GCA_034781795.1 Crypturellus tataupa | reverse complement strand
TCTGGGGTGTCAGCTACTCCCCCCAGCTTCGTATCATCTGCAAATTTGCTGAGGGAGCACTCTGTGCCTTCATCCAGATCATTGATGAACAAGTTGAACAGGACTGGACCAAGGACTGACCCCTGGGGGACCCCACAATGTCCACATATGTGGACATGCTTTGCATATAGCCATATGTGCATCTAATATATGACCACTTGATATTCAGGCATCATCAATCTCTGCTTTCTGAGTCAAATGTGCAAACACGCATGACTCTGTGAAGTAATTACATCCCAAGACCAAAGGTGCAGGGTCTCAAAAAGAACAGCTAGGCTAGGCTAAAAATCGCATAAAATGTCATGGTTAACAAATCTAACCTGCTTTGAAACAGTGCTAATGTTGTATTCATAGAAGCTTTGTATGCAAGTCATATAGATATTAATCATCTATACACTATTCCAGTCATTTATACTAGCTGAAATGTAGAGCCCCAAACTGTAGTTTGCAAGCTGATTTCATCTTACATGTGTCTTCAGAGTTTTAGCACTCCTACATTGTTTTTGATTATAATGTAAACAATTGGCGTGCAGAACTGTCTGCAAAAAAATAAATACAATGAATTCTATGCTCAAGAGATGCAGGAAACATCTGAAACAGTGCTGAACTTACCTCTTTTACATCTTCAAAACCTATAGGCATAACATTTTCATTGTCAATGTATTTGTTCCATTCAGACAGATAGTTGAAATAAGATCCCCATGGCACTGTATAAAAGAGAAGCATTAGCAATATACTAATTTATAATTCAGATTCACTTATAAGAACATTTATATTAGTTAAAATAATTACATTATGATATTTTTAAAGACTAAGTGTATGCTTTCCAATCTAGAATCCTTGTAGTAACTACAGAAAGATTCTCTTTCAGGTAAAATCATGACCTTAGTCTACATGAAAAAGGTTTTAGAAGTGAATATCACTTTAACATCTAGACAATGCAACAAAGACAATTACTCCACCTCAGTGTACTAAGAAATAACTATGTTCATTCGATCTGCAGGATACTTTGCATTGGAAATAAGTATTATTCCTCAGCCACATAATAAGGATACAGATACTTATGCTTTAGTTGAACTTTTATTATCACTGCTGTTTTCACTGCTTCCTCACCCTAAATCATGCTTATTATTAATGTTAGCAAATTCCTTGTAAATTCCTTAGTGACTTTACAGTTTTTCTGTACATCTTCACTTTCCAAGTCAGCTGAAGGAACTACAGAAGGTCCTCAGAAGTGAACTTAGTCAAACTGACAACATCCTCAAAAAAAATGATTTTATTGCAATGTGAAAGGGTCACAGTAAGCATTTGCCTGTCTATGCGTACATACAAAGATCCTCTAATAAAATCATTTCCAGATAACTGAGGCAACTGAAAAGGGAGTTATGAGAAAGCCATTGTGAAGGTCATATGGTGTTTGTTTTAGAGACTGGTCTATGTTGAGGATCACAACAATGAGAGTAAAATGTAACTGTGACTATTTCTATTAAAAAAGAGTACAATACCTTTTCCAGCCATGAAGTCTTTAAAGAAACTATCCCAAGATTCATAAGATGGAAAAGGAGAAAAGACTAAGGAAAAATGATAATACGATGTTGCTAAATCTTTTGGATTACGGAGCAACAGCAGTATCTGAAAAATGTAAATGCAAATATATATATATAGGTATTAGGAAAGGACTGTAAAGAAAAATAACACTTTTTAATTTAACTACCCCAGTACTGATTTCTTGAATTATGTAGCCTCAAAGTATTGATATCACATTTTAATCATTGTCCGAATTATTTAATACTATTTAAGTCATTTATTGTGAAAGGGTGTTGTTTATCAAAATAGATCAGATAAAATAATTAAATGAGCAAAAGAGGTCAAAGTGAGAAAAAATGATGGTATACTTTGCAGAATCAATTTCTCTCACAGTCCAATCTCTTGTGGTAGTAAAATAAAATGGTCATAAAATAAGACTGGTAAAGAAAATCTGTCCTGACAGAAAAATTCGCTGAAGTCACTATGTTTACAAATCATTAAAATGACCACTCACTTTGGCTTTGTTCCTGAAAATGGATTCAGGTAAATTTTGAGGAGCCATATGAGTACGTATAAGTCTTCTTGGGGGTAATTTCTTCATCCTCTTCAATAAAATCCAAAGAAGAGAGAAAGTTAACAGCCTAATTAACATAACTTTACTAGTTTGAGCATCTTATGCATGAGATTAGCAAAAATTTCAAGTGAGAAACCAAAAACTGTAAGGTTTTTCCTGGACCAAACACAATGTGCATTTAGTAAGCCTAAACATAAAAGCTCTTAGTAATAGCTGTTCAAGGGGAAAAGCTTTCTCTGACCTATTTCAAACTACAAGTTCATGCTTCCCCTTTATATGGTGAAGGAAATCAAAAAGTAATGGGGAAGATGAGAATGACATGGTCTTTTTTAATCGAAAGGGAGGAGGCCATTGAGACTAAGAAAAGAGGGGTGAGGGAAGGGAATAGCAGAAGAAAGAAGATGAAATTAAATTTGGAAGGAGAGAAGGTTGGAACAAAGCACAAAATTGGAGGAAAAAGGAATATCACAAAAAGTTCTGAGCAAGCATCTAAATTCTGGCATATGGTAGCAGAAGATTTTGACCAGCATCATCTGTATCTATCTTCCTTATGAACTGCTCCAAAAGCAAGGTCTCCTTAGACCTGTGAATCAAGATATACACTCATCTCTAGGACTTGTCAATCTGAATAAAAGCATATTAGCCAGTCAGCGAAGAGAAACCTAAACTAGTAAGACAGATGCTGTACTTTCCTATGAAAAATAGATGTATTTGAAACAGAAAAAAATATATATTTCACACTTAGAAGAAAATGTTGTGGGAGTTCGGAAGTGTGCAGCAGAGCAGCAATAGACTGGAATGACTTGTTGAAGGGGGTAGCAGGCGGGTAGAGAAGTTGAGACTCTCCCTGACATGTCATGTTGTGTTTCATGAGCTTTTTATTTGTCTTTGCATGAAATTTCTGCTGAATTTTGGAAAGTTTCTCATACAGATCTTGTAGGTCCATGTAGGTCCATACAGACCTTGTAGGACCAGATCCTTTTTTTTTACAGGGCTACATGGATGCATTTTGGTTAGAGCATCCCTGCAGTTGTCCATAATACCTACTCTCCAAAAATGCATTTCATATCACATAAGTTCAGTTGTGAAATGACATATAAACATCAAAACCCACCTCATATTTCTCAGGATCTCCAATCTCAAGGTAGGGAAATTCCTCTGGCACATCATGATTATTTATTTCATTTTTATTTTTCTTTGCAGCTGTTGCTATCAAGTCACTTAAGATTTGACCAAACCAGTTTGTACCTGGAAGCACAAAGAAAGGAGTTGCATGGAAAATTTTAAGCCTAGTCTTCCATGCAGTGTATGAAATAGTGAATGAGGAGGACCACTAAAATTTCAATAGACAAACAAAGAAAATGCTTTCCAGCATAGATATTCACACTCACAGAGATGAGATGCTGGACACTGCACAGTACCCCAAATTATGCCTAGTCTATGATATTTAAAACATTGCTGAATTCTATAAGGAAGTCATTGTGGTTTCTTCTGCTTTGATTAGGATAAAAGGAAAGAATGTCTTGCTGAGTTTGCATGGAATTGTAAAATGTGGAGAGACTGATATGTTGCTTGTTGCTCTAAACAAATTTCTCTGTTTCTTTACTACTAATTAACAGGGCAGTTTTAAGAAGGGTATTGACTAGTAAAAGAGATATTCAATTGGACTGCACAAGAATATTACTAAAATTCATGAGGTAACATTTTGGTTATCCCTAATCTTTAACTCTCTCACTCATCTTTTTTGTAGTTTGTCAAAATTTCTCTTTGTTTGAACTGACCCTGATGAAACTCATAGTCAGTGGAAATTGCCATAGGTTTGAATTCACTCTTTTGGCAGGTCCATTAATTGTATGAATACATGTAAATAATTAAAACATTAAAAAAGAATCATATAGTGACTTGTAACAGGAATGTTAAAACTGGTGTCAACACAGTAGGAATGAGATGTGTGTCTGCAAGCACTAGGAGAAACAACAGATCAAGGGCTAAACGGATGACTAGTATTAGTAACAAAGAAGGACAACTTCATAGCAATGCAACTGAGGAATGTGTTGCTTATGTCAAGCTGAAAGGCCTGTGCTCTGATAAGATCACAGCGTTGTAACCTGTCAGTAGAAGACCTTGCAGTGTGACAATAAGAGGAAAGCAGGAGGGTTACAGCATATCCGACATGCCATTCATTTTCCTCTTAGTCAAACAAGAAAACAGACTATACTCCTAAAAAAAATTAACATGAGGACACACAATGGACAGAAGAATGGCATAAATACATGGAGGCTGAAATAAAAATGCAGTGAAACAAAAGAATCACACTGAAATAATGTCCCTGAAAAGTCTGAATTTCTATGGCTTCTGAGATTTCCTATAATGAAAATACTAACATTTGTATTTAGGTATGACTGAAATATTTCATATCACCCATAGGAATGGGAATATACAACATTGCACATGAAAAAAAAGAATTTTAGACAGTTTTATGCCAATAACAATTTTGTTGAATTTGCAAATAGAAATATCACTTTGCTCTCATATATCTAAACACAACTTTAAATAAATATTTCATAAATCCATCTAAATGCATCATTATTGTAACAGTAGTAGCAGTAGTTGCATTGCTATTATTGATGTTGCTATTGTTACTATTATAGCTGTTCTGATTATCATTGTTATTATGGCATCCTCCTTTGTGAAGCAAGCGAAACATACCAGATTTAGGAAAACCTGCTAGAATGACATCATCTCTTCTGGCTTCAAAGGACTCCATAGCTTTGAATATTTCAGGTGTGCAAAGAGTAGTTGGGTAGACAGTGCCCTTGTAGGTAAAGATCAAGTCTTTACGTTCTAACCTGTCAGCAGCAATCATTGATTTTTCCAGTACATCAGCTAAAGCTGTTTTAGGCTTTGCCATTCCCTTCTCTTCCCTTCCCTTTATCTTTCTTTCTAAAAGTCCCTGTTGAGGTGTAATCCTAGGCAGGCACAGAGGCAGGAACAGGTCAGGTATTTATAGGATATTTGTGTCCATGTACTTTTCTTAACTCCTCCTTTCCAAGCCTTCTGTGTACAAAAATCCTGAACCAGCTACAAATGGGTCAATTAAATGTGTCTCTTTGCCCTCAGTGAGAGAAATAATTGGTCCCATAGGAAAAATAAACTATTTACTGTTATCATGATTCAAAGACTGGCTAACAGGCAGTGCATATTTTCAAGTGTTTATTCTGATTCCATTACCGTTAACATAGCCTCTAGGATATGTTCAATGGACATGAAATAGTTAACAGCAGTTAACTTTCATATTTTGATTATAAATTAATATGAAAATAGCCTGGGAGAATGTATGGTCTTTTTCAAACATTCTGGAGAAAGGAAATTTAGAATACATTTTGCAAACAGAATACAAGAGCATGTGAAATCAATAGCAGTTTTTCAGTTCACTTTGGCAATGCTAAGCAATCATCCTGGATATGCAAATTAAGATTTGCTGGCCTATAAAACACCTGGAAAAGCAGCAGAAATGCCATCATGTTTACACAGCTTGGAAAAGATATCTGATGGCCAAGTCATTTTGATACAAAAACTTAACGCTCCATTCTAGGACAGACCAAAGGTGTATTTAGCTGTGTGATATATTGCAATAATGCAGAGGGTCAGATAAATGAACAAAGTGTAATGATAGAGGCAGATCAGTGGGTTCTAAAAACAGTGAATATCTGTTGGTAGGTCTAATATACAGTGATAGGATATTTCAGTAGTACATTGATCTCAGAGGTAGAAAGGCAGAGCTCCATGAATTAGAATAAAACTGGTTATGTGCATTGGTAGAGATTTGTACTCCTATAAAGTAACAAACACTTTCCAATTAGGAATTTCAACAGATTGCACAGGAATGCTGTTAATAATGCAGTAATCTGGTCCTATATTCATAATGACTTCAGATATATATTACAATATTTAACAAAATGTACAAATATCATCCTTTCCAGTGTCGAATAGCTAAGCAACTTAGATAAGCTGACATAACAGGAGACCGAGCTTGGCACATTCTGTAAACCATGTTCTTTTCTTGTGCTTTTGAAATGGTGAGCTAACAATTTGGACTGGAATTTTAACATGTGTTACATAAACTAAGAACTTCCATACTAAACACAAGAGTAGCCATAAGCTCTTGATTCATTTTAAAAGTATCTAAAAGTAACTCATAGTTTTTTTGCTGCAGGATGTTGTGCTGAGGGTTCACAAGTGCTCAAAGGACTGCTCAAAGGTTATGGAAGAGACATTTGTATTTGCTAAATACAAATATTCAGAAAGTCCTTAAGACACAAACTGTTGGAGAAGGAGAAGCTTATCTGAGGAATTACTATTGTTTATTCATTCTTCCTACACTCTTCTCTAATTATTGTCTGTTTGTCATTTCAGTTCATAGGACACATAGCTAAATGCACCCTTGGTCTGTTCCAGCAGGGTACATAAGGTTTACTGTCCTTCAGGGAACTTGGACTCATGTCAAAGGTGTCGGTTCAAAATCAATATTTATCTTGCAATTGATAGATAAAACAATGTCTGACCTAAAACATGACTTTAGCTTCAGCATACATTTATGTTATGAAATATTTGTTTAAAGATAAGCATTCTTGCTTGGGTTTCAGTTGCTGAAAGGGTCAGTTTTCAACCTTTATTTCACTGTTCTGTTTGCTTAGCTCACAATTGCACTAAAAAATAGAGTTATATCCTAATCTATGTGTATATCCTGTTGTGTCAGTGAATGTGGTTTCATATTATTACTTATTCTATGAAGAATGGATCATATCAATACTGTCAATCATCCCAAACCCTTTCAGGCTGAGAACTTGACCTGTTGACAAGGCCACATTTTTAAGAGAATTTGAATGAAAATGATCTTACCACTTTGCAGTATGAGGAAAATGGTTGGGAAAATAGTTTTGCCCCTCCTTATTACGGGATCATTGTGATTATGTCTGAATTACAAGTCATGGCTCAAGCCTTGCCCTAGCCAGACCCTTAACAGGCATAGTATAAGACACATGAGTTTAGTTCAGTTTCCAAGCTCAAAATGAGAAGATAGTATAACAATTTTCCTCTACAGGAGATGATATAATTACTTACAATATAGATGATAAATTATTATCAGAATGGAAAAAAACAGCTACTATCAGCTCACTCTTGCCTTACCTGTATAGCTAGATAAG
This sequence comes from Crypturellus tataupa, assembly GCA_034781795.1. Lineage (NCBI taxonomy): Eukaryota > Metazoa > Chordata > Aves > Tinamiformes > Tinamidae > Crypturellus > Crypturellus tataupa. The sequence goes on along the minus strand of JAWLRI010000436.1, from coordinate 1,472,868 downwards.
TCAAAGAAAGTTACAGGGGTAGGGAGCAGAAATTTGTCTTCATTATTTGGCATGAAACACAGAGCATTACATAAAAGCACAAATAACAACTGGCTAAAGTAGCAGCCAGGAGCAGCCTTGTCTTCTACTTTACTGGAGACCGAGTTGCACACCAGTCAGAGGTGAAATATCCCATCATATGACTAGTTATTAACATCAAAAAGGAAGTCTTTATTTCAACGTTTTGAAATACTGAAATAATCATCTAAAAGCAACAAGGGAGCAGTGAAGCAGTTCTGCTATGACAGACATTTAAGCACATGCAATACAAGAGAATTTGTCCAACTTCGCCTCGTCTTGATTCTGTATCTCAGAATCACAGGGTAGCTGGGATGTCAAGGGTCTTTGGAGATTTTCTGGTCCAACCTTCCTACTCAGAGCAGGTTCATGTAGAGTAGGTTGCTCTGGATTAGGTCAAGTCAGGTTCTGAATACCTCTGAAGGTGGAGAATCCACAATCTCTCTGGACAATTTGCTCCAGCATTTGATTAACCTCACAGTAAACTTTTTATATGAAAATCAGGGAAGCAATTTCATGAAAACTTTGCATAGAATCTTCATTTCAATTCCAAAGAATACAAATTAATAGTTTTGTAGTTTTCAAATGAGTGCAATAACTACAATATTGCTATTGAAGGAATGTAATTAGTTGAAGGCTAACCAGTAGTTGTTAATTGTTGTACCAAAGGGTAAATGTACTGAACATTATTTAGCCAAAATTAAAAAAAATAACATCTACAAATAAATTTAGAGTAAAAATACCTAAAGAAAATGTGCACAGAAACATTGATGGAAGTGTATTTCAATAGTTGCATGTTTAGCTTCATGTTCCACATTAAAATTCATATTTTATTATTATTTTTCCTCTCAACTTAATACCTCTTAATCGGTCTTCCATATTTTGACCTTTTCTTTATTCTAAGAATCAGTAAAACATTTTTTCCCAGTTACCAATGTTGCTTTCAAATAACCATATATTTTAATTGCAGGTTGTTTTGTTTTGTTTTGTATTCAATTCACACATTAAGAAGCATGCAATTTAATTTGAGATCATTAATTTTTCAGAGTGGATTGCATCAATGAAGGCCCACAGTTCAAAACTTTCTCAAACTTCAATTACATTTCAAAGACTTTGATGCAGATCCTTCTAAAGAATATTACTTTATTCCAATCTTATTTTTACTCATTGTCAATTTCTTTCAAACAGGCATCAATAAGAGTCAGACAGTCAGATGAGGTTATTTTGACTTCTAACTAAATGTTTTCTTTAAATTAAATTCTTCCGTCATCTTTCATCAGCTATGAGATCATATGCCATCTTGAAATCAACCAGTTTATGTGGTTTAATACTCCCCACCTGCTCATCCATAATATTCTGGCATGTCTCATAACCCCGTCACAGACCTGGACATTTTCAAGACCATATGATGTATATAAAACATATCTTAAATATCATACGACAAACATTATCTTATTGCCAAGGAAGGCTTAGTGACATGATTCATCTCAGATGGACTTTGAATGCTAGAAATGTCTTTGATAAAGTTTTGAGAAAGGCAGATATGCTTCCAGGTAATTCAGATATCTTTCCCTAAGCATTATTAAAGTGATTTAAATACCCTCATTTGATATCCCTTTTTTCATAACTGGTTAAACAGAAGCTCACAAAAATTAATCGGTCAGAAGCTCAGAAATGCTGAGCATACAGAGTACTTGTTTTCTTCAGTGGAAATTACAGAGTGTCAGCCCAGTTCTCATGAATGTTTTGTGAATGACAGGATTTTGGCAAAGTTGGCGTTATGACTACCTTATGACATTGTACAAAATCCTGTCTAATCACCTGCTTGTCCATTATCTGTAATTTGGACTCAGAGCAGATATCTAGGACAGACACTGCAGGAAGGAAGAGGTAGAACAGGGACAGTGAAGCACCTTCTTAATAAAAGTTTTGTTAACAGTAAAGACAGTTATATTAATTCCTGGGTTATAGCTTCTCCTTTCTAACCAAAGACTAGAACCTCTGCAGATAGAAAGGTGCAAGTTAATAAGATCTAACTGAGTAGAACTTCAGATACACAGGCTGCATCCCCATGCAGAGAAACCCTGTGCAATAAATTTACAGTTCTGAGGGCTTCTCTTTTGCTGACAGGATTCCGTAGTATTCCTGTACTGCATGTGCTAAAATATCAGGATTCCTGTCCTTCCTAGACGGATTTTTGCAAACTGGACCCTGATCCACTGACTGGAACAAAAAGTTTGCTAAAGGTAGACAAACAAGAGACAGAGCTAGCTTTTTGGTGGTGGTGTGGTGGTTGCTTTTTTTTTTTTTTTTTTTATTGTGCTGGGAAGAGGGCGCATTGCACTTAGCCCAGCAGTTATCTGTTGAATGATCCATTTCAGTTTTTTTGCTTGCTTTGCAGTATAAGGATAAATTGTATAAATACACCTGTTTGATAAACACAGGGAAATAAATACAAAATGTATTTGCAATGCCTTGTTATTTATGTTCTTGTTATCTATGCTCCTGTTAATTATTTATTTATTTACTTGTGTATCATTTTCTTGGTATTCTATCATTTGATTCATTTCACCAAGCAACATTCATTGCATTTATTCCAAAACAATGACTAAGTGAATGGCAACGAATCCTTACAATTTACCTTATTTTAATAACAAGAGAAACAATATCGACTGCAATAACTTGGAACTTATCTGGATCTCCAAATTCAATATATGAATATTCTATTTTTTTCTGACAATACATTTCACTTTTTAGTTGTTTCTTCTTCATTTTTCTTTGCATTTAGTCTAGCTAATCATGCAATATATGGAAGATTTATTTATTCTGTGAAATTATTCTGTGAACTGAAAAACCTTGTGCTAAACTTTTTAAGAGGATTATCCAAAGAGAAAAGAAAATTGTCTGGCATTTTTCTAATAAGTAATCTATGGGGAAAAAAAAAGAAAGAAAAAAAAGGAAGAAATAGAAATAAAATTAGAAATGTAGAACTAGTAAAAAGCAAAAACAAATCTTGGCTATTAGAAAAACTAATAGTCAAGATAAGAAGAAGAAAAACTAGTTTCATATATTTTATAAGTCTATAATTCTTAGTTTCCCATAATTATTTTAAAGAGCAAACCACAAAGTTTGAAGGAAGCAGTCAAATAAGCTGTTATGCAGGCTAGAATTTGTTTCCAGTAATGCGGGAAGAAAAATCTAAATGAAGTTTAGAGAAAATATTTTGTTGAAAGGCATCTCCAGAGCTAAAGCAAACTTTAAATTTTACAAAGAAGCATTTTTCTTTAGAAAACAGCAACTTTTCAGACCAAAACTTTTCTTGGAAACCTATATGTGTCTTTCTGTAGAAAACTCTCTCTCTAGAAGGGGGTAGAAACATCTCTGCTAGTGATCCAGCAATGTAGGTACTCCATAAAAACCTAAAAATACAAGCGCAAGTCCCAGTAAAACAGGGCAGGGGCTTGAACCTTACCCTCTCAGAGACTGAGACCATCAGGCCTAGACTGATTTAAGCTTGGGTAGCTCTCAAGCTAAACTCAAATGTCTACGTGAAGGTCGGCACAATGTGCTAAAACACTAGGCAGGGAATAGCAAAACTAACAAAATGTGACTGCACTCAGAGGATGCTGTCAAGACCACGGGAGGGACTGTGCTTTTGTTACTAACACATGCCGAGCCTTGTGCGTTACCACTTCTATCTCACCTAGCTAGTAAAAGTGAGCCGGCATATGGCACAGGCACAAACCTATGCAACCTTGAAACTCAGTTGAGGCCAAACAATTGGTGATTGCTGTAAAAAATAAACTGTGTCCCAAATAAAAAGACAACTTTGCATCCATTCAATCTCTTTGTATAAAGAAAATCAACATAAGGGTCTGCTGTTCTTCTTAGGCTATAAACATGAAACATGAAAAAAAATATACGTCAAGAGCACTGAAATATTTTTTGAATCTTTGCAATGGATTCAATTCATGGTGAAGTTTACAGATTGGCCATTTCTTCCATGGTCCAATAAGCATTGGACCAGAACTTAGTGGAAGTTCTGGTCCAATGCTTTTTGATCACCTGTGTTAAAGAGACAACTGTATCTAAAACAAAATCACATTTCTAAGGTTAATTTATGTGTCTCTTTGCTATGCATAAAATTACTCATATATGGAGTTAATATATGCTTGTTAGGAGGAAAACCAGCCAAGTGTATGTGTGTGGGGTGGGAGAGAGGATGGCTGAGGAGAAAAAATCCTGCATTTTTTTTTCTAAGTGTACCCCTACAGAGAGCATCACAGTGTGTAATGAACCATCACGCAGACAAGCTGCACCCATGGAGAGTTTAACCTTTAAATCCTCAATGCTAAAATTCACCAGAATATGAGTCCACATGAATGTATGTAGAAGCGGGATGACTGTGGCATGAATAAAATCTGCAAAGCTCAGATCTGATTGCTTTTACGTGCAGACTGCTCTTAATTTCTTCCCAAAACTTCCGCTTGTGGAGAGAGGCTTTAATAGTATGGAAACTCTCTGTTCCTCTCCCATCTTCTGCGGAAAGTGTTTCCACGATGAGCCTAACCCCACTAGTATTCAATATTAATGGAATTCTTTTAAAGTCTAAAATGAACAACGAAGTAATTGGATTGAGCGCCTACATCCCCTGCAGCATTTTTTCAGCCAGTTTCATGGGTCAATACCAAACATTTTCTCTGAACTGAACTGCAAGTAGATGTTACCTAGCTCTAATTTTATTGCCAAAATGCATATTTCAGGACTTTTTTCCTGGATTTTGTAATGCTGGACTTTAACTTCTTATGCCCTTTATTTGGTAGTTCTGGGTCAGTGGTTGAGAGTTGGCCTTAGTTGATCCTCTGAGCATTAATGCACTTTCAATTAACTCTTCCACTTCCTGGTTTATAAGTATCACATACAGCTAACTGTGTTTACTAAGGGACACTTTATTCATGTCTCCTTCTTAACTGATTCAGAAAAACAAACGTACAAACAAAAACCTAAGGGAAAACTCTAGCATACTTCCAATAAAAAATAATAAAAAAGAGACATTTTACATACACTGGGTATCTCACATTGCATGAAGGTATAGAGGCCAATTTATCATTGCTTTGGGTCCAGTAATTTGGGGGGAGGGGCGTATTTTCTCTCTACTTTATATTAACTATGAGTCAAAGATAACCTATATTACTCAAGATGTTATACAAACATATACACATGCACGTTGAACATATTTATTAGCACTTACTTAGCAGCAGATAAAATTTTCTGTTATTTTTCTCCTATTTAATTTCATTTAAAATACTTCTTGATCATTTTATAACATTTTAACTTGAAGCAGAGAAAAATATCATATTGACCAGATCTTGGATGTTCTACTAATAATAATTCATCACTCCCAACTTCAAAGGATTTAAGAGCTTTGAAAATTTCTGACTGTTTATCACAGTAAGGTACAAAAACTCCTGTTAGGAAAATACCAGCTTCTTTTCAGGACAGATTTTTACAGCAGCTATAATTTTGTCTAGCATCTCAGCAAACTTCTTGTTTCTAGACATCTTCTCCTGTGACTGTGTGAGTCTATGCAGCAGTAATATAAAGGGATGATTAGGCTACTTGTTTCTCAGTTTTTTACTTGAGTTCAAAAAACTTGCTTGCATGTTTAAATGACAAACTAAGGACAATTACAAGAACTTGCAACAAATTCAAATGATTTTGACCCCTGCAACGTGAGTCCTACAAATGACATAATTCCTATCCTTGTACTGTTTGCTTTGTAGTTACGCAAACAGCTGTCCTTGACTGCTGAGCAAGGCACCTGTCTTGCCCAATTGAAAGGGGTGACTCACTGCATAAATGGGCAGATTTATCAGCTCAGATATGGTCCTACACAAAAAACTTCAGGCACAGTGTGTTGTGTCTGCACAGCAACAACCTTCACCTGATAAATGTGTCAGCCTCGGTTAGCACAAGCTATAATGTCCTTCCTCAGTGCTTGTTTACTCACTGTAAATTTGTCTGGAATCTAGCAGTTCTACACTGTGGTTACAGGAGCTAGAAACATCTGAATAGCATTGCTGTCCTACAGACACAAAATCCAGAAGGCTGAGTTTGCTTCTGGGAGGGCTAGAGACTACCTGCATTTTATTATAAGTTTGTTTTTGATACCTTGTTAGAAAAAAATCCATTGGAAAAGTTGTTGGTCTTCAATGAAAATTGTTTCATCAGACAATCTCTGACTGTTTCTACCAGTTGCCCAGCCCCTCTTCCCATGTATCACACAAGCACCAGCACCCTCAAGGCACCAGTCATATCTGTCTCCAGCTCAGCATATCCAAGATCCTTGTAGCCTGTTTTCCCATCTCCAGCTAGTTGCTGATGCACAGTCAAGCACACTATACAGTGCCTGTCCCACCCACACTGCCACTCACCTAGAGAGGCAGCTACCCTTTGCTGTGCACGTAAAATCACTAGCATGCCTAGTTCTCTGTCCACAACTACTATTTGTTATGCAAACTACTATTTGTGGAACTACCATGGTCCCTCCTTCCTTTTTTAGGAAACTTGTTTTCTGGCTCTTTTAAGCATCTCTTCCCATGTCTTATCTTTACTTTGAATGAAATCTGACCACTCTATAGTTTCTTCAGGTGCCTCTTCTTGAAGTTCCTTTATCTGTCCCAGAGGCCTGCTCCTGGCCTCCAATGTTTAGTCCACTAAAATATCCATCTAGCTTTTGTTAAGCAAAATATCTCAGCTTCAGAATAAAAGCTTTAATGGGGAGGGGCAGAAAGAGACCAGTCCACCTCAAATAGGGTAATAATTACAGCACTCAAGGTGCAGAGCCTGGAATAAGCAAAGAAAGAGATTATGGATAAAGTTAAATATGACTCTCTTATAACCTGAAGCTGGGGAAGCACTGTGTGGTCATTTATTGATCATTCTAGAAATAAGGATATTTTTCTTTCTAAATCTTTTTTGAAGGTTTGGTTTCATCTCAGCAGACTAGAAGAAGTCAAAATTTAAAGAACACTAGAGCTAAAAAACTCACACTGGACAAAACTCTAAAGGTGTAGGTAGGAGTGTTGGTAAAACACTGTAATTGAAATACTTTAGCAAATAGTATTTCCACATAAGCCGTTTTAAGCTTAGTGGTGCCAGTATCAACTTATTTCTTTCATATTCTCCCAGGAATTATCTTGATTGGATTTTGAGCAAGAAAACTGAGATACAGATATTAGTATCCTTTTGTCCTTATTGTACTAACCCCAAAATAGCTTTAACTCTTATTTCCAACCAGAATGAAAACTGTGGACTTACCTTAAGCCTTTGCGCCATCTACTGTCTTCTATAGATCTTAGCATTGAACTCATTCACATTTTCCACTGCTGCTGAGCACTGATTAGAAGCTTATATAGAAATATCTGCTGTAATTACATGACCTTGTTCCAAAGAGGTAACAATCAGCTCAGAACTCTAACTATGTTTATATCTTTTTTTTCCTGCTGCTGATCTATTATGACAATCAAAGCAACCTCAAATGGGTTGCAGACTATTCAGGATTTTTCTGAACTATTTCCCATCTTTTAATAAAATATTTCCATTTTATTTAAAATGTCTCCAATGTGTAATTATCCCACCTTAAAGCAATATGCCTTATTTCTAATTACTTTTGTCCTCAAAATAGTATGTTCTTCTCTGAGATGTAAAGGGGTCTTTATGAAGCCAGCACATGAAAAGATAACATTCTTTGTCTTTCCACAAAGACAGCCTACAAAGTGGTGAATGCATGCCCAGACTAGTTCTAGGAACAATATATAACTAAACACCTTCAGAATTGAAAAAGGACTAGTGTGTCTAAAAATGTGGGTCTCTAGATGATAGATGCCAAATACTTTGTGAGGCAAAGACTCCTTGCCTAAAGGCTTGAGGGCTTCAACTGAAAGCTCCTTTTGAGTAGTCAGTTTATAGGGAAAAGAAGCTTGAGGCTACCAAGATTTCTTTTACATTAACATTTTTGCTAGTTTAATAATCTTCCAAAACACTAGATGCTGTGTTAAGGTGAAATGACCATAACTGTAAATAATTTACATTAAAAAAAAATACAGCCCACTCACTCATTACCTAAGATGACCAAATGCTTCCCCAGACTGTATTAAAAGAATGGATAGTTAATTGTTAACAGAAAACTGGCTTATGTTAAGCTGATATTTCTGGATGGGAACATTAAAAAAACAAAACCAAAAAACTTTCTGTATCTGTTACTCAAGATTCATGTAGAAAGAAAAAGTCAGTCAATAGAACAGCCAAAAGGTAGACAGCAAATGTGCATCTAGCTGAAATGTATTTCTGACAAAAAATAATATTGAATGCTAAGGGAAAATAAGTATGAAATGGCACAGTCAAATCTTTTCTCTGTTTATACTCTTGTCTATCAAAATTGAGCAGCTTAGAGTTCATGAGAGAGTAGATGCACTCCAACTACATTTAATAGTCATCAGTATTGCAACGCTTCACAGATTTTTCTAATTCTCTGTTGTCTAGCTATCTGCACTTGTGTCCCCACAGTACCCAGCAGCAATGAGTCCAACAATTTAATTAGGTACTCCAGGAAAGGGACTTTTTGTACTGCTTCTCTGATAAAATTTCAGTCACCATATGAGGCCTTCTAGGGGAAAAGGCACATAGAACCCCAACTTCCTAATATAAAAACCCATGAAGAGAATAATCATTTGAAAATAATATATGTACCGCTTTGTAACTTTAGCCTACCAGCTTTATTCATGTGCTATATGTTTTCTATGTAGTATATAGTTCTTATATATATTATAAAAATTTTATAGTATTTATAGTATATATAGTATTATATAGTTATTAATTATTTTGTCTTGACTGAATTTACCTTGCCCTTGTCACTTAATGAGCAGTCGGCATCTATAACTTCTCATTCACTGAACTCTCCACAGGAAAGGTGCAGTCTGGTGTTGTGCCATTAGATGTCACTCTGGACCACGCAAAAGGCGAGCAAACTCACGAACTAGCATGCTTCCATCAACAGATGATAATCCCAGCTTTATGAGGGATACACCTTCCAAGACTGCAATGCACTCTCCAGCAGCTGTCTTGTCCACCACCTTTGCGGTCCTCTGTGGCAGCCAGCTGTGCTGGCGTGACACCATGCACACACAAAGTTAACACTACAGAAGGCGGGTCTGGTCTCATCTGGGAAAAACGGTGTCTTGCTCCTGTAACAATTACTAAGGTCAGTAGCTTTTCAATCATACAGAGGTGGAGAGCCCTGAAAAACACAACTGTGGGTGCTGCTGGGAGGGCAATGCTTAGCCAGATGTCTGAGCTTAGAGCAAATAGGTGTGTGTGGTGCATTGGAGCTGAGGCCAGTTTACTAAAACTGCTCTATTTCTTGCATTGCTTCCCACTGGTTCTGCTTCCTTTACCCTTCTTTGCTTTGTTTATGGACTTTTTGTTTGCCTTTTTTTTCCCCTCTCCTGAGTTGTTCCCAGTGAAGATGTTTATCAGTTTGTTGTGAGTTTCTCAGGGAAAGGGTCTGTAACTTTGATCTTCTGGAGGAGAAGGTACAGTGACAAGATGAGTCACCTACCTACAAGATGAGTCACCTACCTGACAAGATGAGTCACCTCCTACCTTGAAGGGGTGCCTTCTCCTCACATGGAAATCCTCAGAGCACACGCTCTTCCAGCGGCAGCTGCATCAGAGCCTTACTGTTCTTATCAGGATTAATGCATTCCCATCCCTCTTGTCTGGGGTCTCTTAACTTTTGTGCATAAATTGAAGGGTCAGCAGGGAGGAGCAGAGTTGTTGCATCAAAACAGGACAAATTAAAACAGCCCCCATCTTAGAGACCACAGCGGTGGAGTTTTTGGTTCATCTTGGAATTTCAGCTGAAGGGGAAGGGTCTGCTCATGGTGAGACTCTTACCCACAACTACATGACTTCTGCTAACCCTAAGTGGTTCACAAACAGTCCCAAGTGGGGCATCTTTGAAGTACTTTGTCATCTAATCACATTTATGCCTTTTCAGGCACACTGCCCGATGTGTCTCAGCAAGACAGGTTTGGATTCATTTAAAAGGAAATGAAAGGGAGGATTATAAAAACCTAGAGATCATAAAAGGCTCTGTTGAGAGCAGAAGCATTGTAACCTCTAAGAAACAATGCTACACACACGCACACATGCACATAGATGGAATGCCAAAAGTACTTCTGGATACTTCAGCTATATTGGTAAAATTTGCTCCAAATGAAAGTTATGAAAGGGCTCTGCACAGTATCACCAGGTTGAGAAACGACAGCTTTCTTTGGAGGGACAACTTAGCTCAGAAAGCAGTGTTGTCTAGGGAAGTCATTCTTCCTATTGCTCCACCAGAAATGGGCACCCAGTACAAACTCCACAACCATTTGATGAGAACTATCCTGTTCCCAATGTACCTGGGATAGACGAAGTGACAAGCCTCAAGTCAAATGGCAAGGATGGACCAGAGCTGAGAAAAACACTAAAATATTCCAAGTCCAGCCTGCTGTCTAAATATTGAACCTGATCCCAACTCCCTTCCATCTTATATATATATCTTACTATAACAATGGAGAGATTGGACATCCCCAGTCATTTCAATAGGGCTTCTAGAGCACCATATAGACAAAAACCTTTCTCTTACCACTTTAACACCCTTGGAGTAGTGGAGCATTTTGCCCCCTAACCAGAGTGAGTCTGAAATGGAATATACTGATTAGCCATAAAAAAATCAGAGCCAGTCTGTCCAAACTTTCTCTAGGAAGAACTTTACAGGATTTTGCATGAAACGTAGACCAGAAGGCTTGACTATATAATTTAAAACATCTTTTTCTGTGAAGATGAAATATTTCTTTAGTTGCCCACATATGTAGAGTTGCCTTGTTTTTTTTTTTGACTGTTTCTGCTTTAGTCCTTAATCTGTACTGCAGCTGGTACACCAGTATCATTTTGTAGGCACTGAAAACATCCATCAGGGTGGTTGCTAGCTAAAGGTTTCAGAGCCCTGATGACAGATGGCAGATGTTCTTCATGGTAACGAGGACAGCAGCTGCCTCGGTTTTGAGAGAGGAAGCAGAGAAAACTCGATCCACATCGATGCTTGGACAGGGGGTTGGTTTTAGCTATTCTGTCATACCTAGTAAGGTAAAAAAGCGCTAGTGTCTCTTACGATCAGAGGAGGAAGACAAAAGCTGGGTGTTATTGCTGGATGTACCAAATGCAAACACTATGCAAACAGCATGGTGGCAGCGCTGCAATGTCACTGAGGCACAAACAAGCTCCAGCATGGCCACAGTGACCCTCAGAGGCCCTACAGGAATGTCTCTGTGTTCACACAGCTCTCACGGAGCAGCTCACACCGGATCTCCAAAGTGGCACAGAGCTCCCACGGTCAGTGAGAACAGAAAAGACAGCAGTCTCTTCTGAGAATAAGAAATACCATATTTACAGGACAAATAAATAGATAGGAGAAGGACAAGTCATCACCTGCCTATTTCCTCTCTATCCCGCTGTGTCATTCAAGGTTCCTGACCATGTTGATTTTTCTCTATAAGCTTCTGTAAATATCTAGCTGTGAAAATGCTTTCATACAGAAGTTGCATCTTCAACTGCCCTCTCAGGGTTCAGATTTAATTATCATATTAGGTTTGGCAGTCAGGGAAAGCTTTGACTGAGATCAAGAAATATATGCCTATTACTGACCTAAAAATCATGCTTACCTGGTGGTAAGCTGAGTTCCCTCGCAGATACATTCAGCAGTAATTAAGTACCTATTTCATTATATAGACATAACAATTACAAAATCCTCCAAGTGAGAGGCAGATGCCGCTGTCCCCCCCAAAAAAGTATTTTGACAGGTCTTTGACACAGGCTTTTCAGAGAATACATAAGCCTGCAAACACCAAGGTGTTGTTATCTCAGTCAGCAAAGGAGTGGAGCAATTCAAGGGACTGGGCTGCTCTCGCTTCCAGTGGCAGCATGTCTGTCATGCTGAAAACCTGCTATTAGCCACAAGAGACTTCCAAAGACAGACTATAATTGTCAATCTAGTGAAAGAGAACCTAGGTCAACAGTTTTAATAGCTACATATAGGGAGTATGAGTCACTTTCATGTGAAATTTTCTCATATTGCCATGACTGGAATACATCCTAGAGTTACCTGTGCTGTCCTAGGAAGTGGACACTGGTGTATTTAGAACTTCTCTGCTCTGTCTCCTTTTGATGCATATTTTAATCTGCACCCTCTTCACAAAGGCTACTGTCAATTCTGTAAGCTCTCCACTCCTGTACTTTCCAGCAAGCCTTGTACAAAACTGCTAAGGTTAAGTTTAAGAATATTCAGCAGGAGTTAGACTCGAGGTACTTATTTTTTACCCGAGTGCAGGCAGTAAGAAAGAGCATTTGACATCAGTGCAGCCAGAAGACAGAAAACAAGTCAAATGCCTCTTATGTTCATATTCCTACGACAGAGAGGCATGTGGAAACTGAGGTCATGTGTGTCTGTTGTGAAGAAAGACGAGATGCTATGTGTTGTGGTACATACTTCACACAGTACCAAATCATCTCATACCCTATCAACAGGTCCTATGCTACATGTCTCTGTGATATCAAATTTGACAAAGGATGATTTGGATGTGGGTTGCTGATATTCCTTTATACTATTTTAAGTGATTTTAAGAACCTTCTATTTCATCAAAAGCTCTAGTTACAACTTCCTATCTCTTCTCCTTCCCAGATGTTTCTATGCTGATATACTTTGCAACCAAAGCATTCTAATAGAAATGCAATCAAGAAAGTAACTAACTAAGGAATCTTCTTAAGAACTTGACAATAATCATAGATTTGCCAAATAACCTGTAACAAAAACAACATGGCAAAGTCAGGGTACAGATAAGCGTGTGGATGGGTGGGTGTGAGAGTGTTCACAGCCTGTGAACACACTTTTGTGTTCACACACAAAAATGTGAAAAGCAAAGTTAAATGAACTCCACAGTTTCACTAGTAGAAAAAGTAGAGATCAGCTATGCAGCTCTCATTCTTCTTCCCCAACCTGTTTTATTGCTTAGCACACTGCCACATCCTCAGTATGATTTTACGTTTTCCATTTGTTTTTTACAATTCACTAATGACTTATAGCTGGCCTTGATCATCACCCTTCTCCAAAGATAGATGATGGATTAAGCAGACCCTGCATGCAGATGGCAAAACATGCAAGATACTGATTACTAGTACTAATATACAACTGGAGTTTTGCAAACCTGCTGTTATTGCACGACATGTTGAAAATACAGTTTAGCACCATGAGTACCACTTTCCTGTCAGCAAAGCTCTTCAAGTGTTGGGAACTGCAATATATCTAACAGCAAATAACCAGTGTCTGTAAAGTAACTCAATTTTATTCATTATCTGGTTTATTTAAACTTTATAGGAAAGGAAGAAGTGAAAAACTAATAAATTTATTTTAATTTGTCACTGTTCTTTTAGATATGAAAAAGGAAGCAAAAGTTTTGTTGATAAGAAAAGCATGCCATAATGTTACTACACTGACATATTTAGCAATTCCACAGTGGTATCATGTGCTCCAGCAAATTTAACAAGTTGACAACACTGAAGTAATCTATGTTATGGTTTATCGCTGATCTAGGCCTCAAATGTCACTTTCGAATATGAAAACACAAATGAATCCCTGTGATAAATTCTTTCAGGATAGAATCAGCTCTCTAGCCGGATGTTCTGGCAATTTATGCCATGCTTAAGTTTTTTTAAACATTGCCATAATAATAGGACCCTTTTTTTGTTTTTTTTTTTTTTCACTTTGTCATTAAGCTTTATTCACATTGAAAAATATCCTGCAATTGTTATGCAAAAACTAAACTTTGAATTTCATCCATCCTGAAAAAAAGAGTGACCTTCCCTCATAAGACCTGAGAGTTAATTGGCAGCAGGGCAGAAGAAGTACATTACACTTCAGAACTGTACACTGACATCAATTTTTCCTGTGTGAAACACATTCTTTTTTCAAAGAAGTAATCTCATGCACAGCAGGTTTTGTTTTGTTTTTCAGAGAAGTACAGGTTTTCCAAAATAGAAAGATCATCAGGAAAGAGTTCCACAAAAGAGAGAGAGAAAAAAGTAGGTGTCAGGGGGAGAGAGAGAGCCACATGCTAATGCTAATTCAGAATTTGATATGAAGCATTGGATGTGAGATATGAAATAAAAAAATCAATTTTCTGATTGGGGTATCTTTGGGGTATCCTTAAAGGCTCTGGTGGCTTCATTTCATATTAATACTGGACAAGTGTAAGGAGAAAAATTGGATCCCTTGGATAAGAGAAAAATGAGAAAGAAAAATGATCAAATCAGCTTGAGTTCATGGTATATATAACTGCAGAGAATTCTGATTACAACATTTTTTTAGAAGACAGCCTTGCAACCCAGAAGGATCATACAAAACTAGCAGAATGGGTTATAAGTGAGGATATACTGAATACACAAGAATAAGATCAGACCCTGGATTGAGGAATCACAAATTACCTAGAATAATTTGCATAAAAGGTGATAGCATGGACATATAAGCATGATCAGCTTTACTCAAAAGCTACAGGAGGGTAATAAAATAAAGCAAGGACTAACTTGGAAGAAGTGCCTGGAACTGTACTGCAGTGTTCTACTTAGCTGGCATTCTCTTTTTAACAACAAGGAAGTGGGCTTTAAACAAAATTTTAACGAAATCTGCAGGTGCTATAAAATTGCAAAGCATAATGAATGCTAATGAGGGCACAGAAATATTGCAGAGGAGCCTACAGAAAGCTGGAAAACAGAGAGCAAATGTACTTCTGCTAGGAAAAAAATACAAGCTAGAACAGAATGGACTGTGGGGGGAGCTCTGCTATAAAGGAAGAGGGGAAGAGGGATCTGCAGCAGAACTAATAGTTGTGAATTTTCATGAGGCTGCCAACAGGGAAGACAAATGAACTGTGGTGTAAAAGAAGGTATCATCTGATGAAAAAAATAATCATTATTTTCCTTGGCTTGTAAAGTAACATCATGAGACAGATTGTATCCTGCCCTTGTGTACCTGATTTCAGGCAAGCATCAACCTGCAAACTGCTCTTAGCAGGAGCTGAGGTGACCTAGGGAAGTCAGCACCAAGTGAAGAGAATCCAGTGCAAGCGTATGAGCCATGTCAGGGGAGAGCCAGCACTGGACTATAGCAAAACTGGCACAGCCCATGGGCATGCCAGAATGCAGTACTTGCCTCTCCTACTTCCTCTGTGCTCAGGCCCAAACAGCTATGTTGGTTCTATGAGAACAGAGATCGAGCTTGGCAGTGGTGAGGAAGCGTCACTGTCTCTCTCAGCAGAAAGTCATGGACCGTCCTTCAAAGACTGTCCAACGCTGGCAGTGAGAGACAGCCTTCTGTCCCAGCTCTGCCACTTCACACTGTCTCTGCCCCACCACAGAGGCATCCAGCATCCACATCTGGCATCTCATTTTGAGAGACGCAACATTAAAATGTTCCTTTACTTCCAAAACGCATTATGCCAATGTTGTGTTCAGACACGTGAAAGACAGCAACTCTTTGAGTGCTGGCTCCAGGGCAACTACTTTCCACACTTCCTCCCCAGGCACACTGGTTTGGATGTGTTGATCTCCTAGTGCTTCACTATCTTCTCAGTTACATGAAGAAGACAGAATCCTCGTTAAGAAGCCATTATATCCACCCAAAGCACTTACTTTTTTGCATGGTTTCCATTTTCCAATACATCCCCACATACCCTATTCTCTCTAACTACAGGTTCTCTTAACTCTGCTTTCTGGCTTAGCTCTCCAGTTGCTGTTTCCAGGCTCACCGTTGCTACCATGTGCCACTCTTTCTGCCCACTTGAATTTCTGGGTTCTCCCATGACTTCTCCCACATATCCTGCGCTTCTTGGGTCTCCACCTGAACAGCAATAGTTCAAATTCTTTCCCATTTTGCCCTCTATCTATATACTTACAAGTCAGCAGATATCTTTTAAGTCCAAAACAAGTGTTTCTTATTTTCACATCCTCAGTTGGATGGTGTGAAATGGAAAGAGACAAAAATGAACATTTTCACACTGAATTTGTGACAGTCCTGAACAAGGCTTCCTCCTGTCTCCCTTCCCTCATGCCCGCACAGTTGAGCTGAAAGTTTCACAAGAGAATCAGACTGCAAACCCTGATAAAAAAATAAACAGAAATAATCACAAAAACAGATGGACTTCTCCTAATCCCTAGTAGCTGGAGGCAGGATTTTGCTCTTGTTTTTAGAAGATTCATCTTTCTAAAGACCACCGTCAACTCAAACCTATTTTTTCAGCAGAAGCAGTATCTGCCAGTTGCAATCTCACACCCTATTCCCTATCCATCACTATGTAAGTTACAGTTCAAAAAGATTTTTTTTCAATTCAGATCAAATTCTGTAATAAGATACCATGTCACCAGTGATTTGCCTTTTTTTTTTTCTAATTAAAGAAAATAATCCTGGAACCATAACCCTTAGGAAGAATGTTTCCAAAAGCAGCTGCTCTGCTAGTCAGACAAAATGCCTGGATGATGGCAACTGACTTACAGTCAAGGACATACAACACTGCACATTTCCTACGTGGCTAGCAAAGGCCTGAGACTACCCAGTATGGGTGACAAAAGAGTTTATTGCTTGAACTTACCTTCTATCCCTCCACCAAAAAAAAAAAACAAAATGTCCCTTTCCATGTTTCAGCTATACCCTGTACCCCTCAGCTGCACCTCAGCCCTTTTCCATAAAAGAATGTGTTTAGTACATACCTAGCCGGGCATATAACAAGGAAGAGTGAGAGGTACAAGAACTGCACATTGGCTTATCTATAGAAGGACCTGCCATTTGACCAGGCTGTATCCCCCACATAACCACCTATAGGACTGCTAAATACTAACAACTCAGGAGACTGCCTTCGATGGTTCCTCTGCATAGGACTGATGCCAAGAGGCTTGTAAAACTTGTAGACTTTGTAGAGCAGGACTGCACAGTGGTCAGAAAGGGAGGCTGAAAAAGTGAGACCACTGCATTCACTGATTTATTGTGGTGCCAAGAGATGGTCCTAAACAAACAGAATGGGATGAGATTCTTCCACCACAAGGGCTGCCCATGCTCATGTCAGTGTAGGCTGGAGGCATGACTAAAAATAAACATATGCTGAAGACAACAGTCTATGCAGAGAGACTTGGTCTCACACCCCTCCAAAAATAAATAAATAAATAAATAAATAAATAAACAAACTGGAATGATGTTCACAACAAATTAAAGCAAACACCGGAAGCAAACAGCTGTTTAGCTCTTGAAGTTGTCTTGTATACTAGTGCATTTGTGTACTCTGGATTTCTCCCAAAGCAAATATTGACCTATCTTTTTGATAAATATATCTAGAAGTCAATACAAATTGCTCCACCATTAACATTAGCCCCATGCAAAATGGCTAATATACACCCACAAAGTAGTTTTTGTGGTCAAAAGAATGATTTGACTTCACTTTCAAGTCCTACCACAGATTTCCTGTGTGCTACATAAAAGGGTTAACCTCTTCATGTATCTCTATCTGCAAAACAGGGTAAATAACACCTGCCTCCTTCCCGGCAGTTTATGAGGTTTTGAGGGCATGTCTATACCACAGGTGCAGGCACACCCAAGCTGGCTCCATGTGAGGAACACTAATTGTGTTCCTCGTCTTTCTAGGGATTGAAATTAAAATACCCAAGATCCAATTTACCAAAGCGCTGAGTGCTCAGAACTACAGATGAAGTTAAAGGAAATTCTGCTTGCAACAATAAAACAGATAGATATTAACTATATAAAAATAACTACCTTGCAAAATAAGCCAAAGGCATCTCCAATGGGTACTCAAAATGAATGCACAGCTCTGTGCCCCAGGTAGTAAACTGGAAAACATAAACAACAGCCTTACACCTCCTCCTTACCCTACAACAGCCTTACACCTTTATAACAATTCCTTTTAGTTGTTAGTTGTTATAAAGATGTTATTCGTGCTGCCAGACCCTCAGAAGCTAGAATACTAAACATCACCTTAAAAAAGACATGTGGGAATTAATAATTACGTGTTTAGGACACAGATCAAATGCCCTACAGTAATCAAGACCTGTGGCTGGAGCCTGGGGGTATGAAATGGTAAGCAATTACTCACCAAGTATCTGCCTTTCATTGAACATACTGAATAAAGGACGGACCACCGAAACAACAGTGGGCAATCACATCATATAAATCAGGACTCAAAATAAGGTTATGGAGACAACTTCTGTTATTTCCCATTGCTTGGTTGCCTGTTTTTACAGCCATATTATTCCTTTAATACAACTTTTTCTTACCATTATATGATGTCAGAATCCATAGACAGAAAACATGAGTCTGTTTCTCACTGACTTTCGAAAATCAAGAACAATGCACTTGAAATCGATGGAACTAAACACACACAAGTAAGAAGCTGAATCTTTTGGCTCCTGAAAAACATTAAGTTGTATCTCAGCATTTGGTTTCAGTGTACTATAGCAAGGCCACAAAATGAGTTGTTAGCTTTAGGGAGCTCCCATTTTCTTTATGCCATTCTTAAAGTCTAAGGAAAGCTTACAGAACATTAACAGCAAATATCCTTCTGTGTCTGTCATTAAGAGTAGTAAAAGTTTCATAATTCCTCAGTACAAAGCTTCCTCCTTCTTAACCTCATGGAGAGGGTTCACACTTTTTACTCTTTCCCCTAGACACAGGATAATACATGTAATTTGTCGAGTTATCTGAAAAGATTAAGTGACAAATACAATAGTTCTGTGGAAGAAAGTAATCACAATGCTGAGGATAATCGGGAGGTTGGTTAGAATAAAGATACTGCTGAGATATAGCCCATTAGGGATTTAATATATGAAAAGCTAGAAAGATGAAAGAAAAATAAGAACAAAGAGCAAGGGATAACAGTTTCTTGTAAGGGAAGGATGGTAAGCCACCCTCCACCCTAGAGGTGACAGTATTTCCTGCTGTCTTTTGTCAGCACCTTCAAGAACATCTCATTTTTTAAGTTAGTTTCTCTTTCCACTGTGTAGATGATGAGTCCAGGTACTGTGAGGCTGAGGCACTGTTCGGTACCGAGGAGTCTGGTGAGATGGTTGGGGAAAGCAAGATGAGCACAGCTACATTATTCGAGAGAGAGGAAGAAGAAATGCCTGAGATCATCATGCCTGACATCAAGCATATATCATGTTTCATACTTCATATATATTTCAACTAAGCACAGTAGAGCTGAGGGCATCCCTTCAGTTACTTCCACAACTAGAAACATCTGTGAATGTCTTGTCAGAAAAGGATGGCTTGACCTATCCTGAGACAGTCATACTTTGCAGGGTAAATAGTGTTCTCAAATCTTTAAACTCTGTGAAAACTTTAGAAAGCAACATGGTGAAATTAAGGCTTGGTTTCACTCAAAAAATAATATGTAGCACAGGGCTGGAGAGCAAACACAAGAGGAATCTGGCCTCCCAGTGGGAGCTGGGTTTTGACATTATACTACTGTATCTGATAATCCCACGGCTACAAGACTGTTACAGAAAAAGTGAGGCTGGCAGCAGGCCGAGAGGGGGAAATGGCCACCCACATGTGGTGCTGAAAGAAGTATGTTTGAAGACCAGATGAGAGCAACTGGCTCCCACTCAGCTAAGTCACGTATTGCAGCACGCATTGGCATTCAAATTAAAGTATGCTAGTTTTTAAGGATACAGCACAGGGCAGAAAGGAGATGGCCACAGACAGATGAAGTATCATAGAATCATAGAATCATAGAATGCCTAAGGTTGGAAGGGACCTCTAGAGGTCATCTAGTCCAACCCCCCT
>JAWLRI010000436.1:1360017-1451849 GCA_034781795.1 Crypturellus tataupa | reverse complement strand
GTTCAGGAGCGCCAGGTGCTGCGGGAGAAGCAGCGCGGGCTGGTGCGGGCCGCGCTGGCCATGCCGCAGCCCCGCGCCAAGGAGCAGCGCCTGGAGGCCACGCTCGCCGCCCTCAAGGAGCAGCTGGTGAGCGGCGGGGCGAGGCGGCCGTTGCGGCCGTTGTAACGGCGGCCGGTGCTGCATGCGGGAGCGCGTGATGAAGGGCTTTGTGCCCCGCGGAGGTGCGCCTTGGCGGAGCCGCGGGGCAGGGGAGGGGGCGCGTGTCTTAAGTGATATAAGAGGCATCGTGCCGCTTTTTATGGAGGGTGAGAAGTAAAAGGCGCCCCGAGCGAAGCGCTGCGGGGTCTGGCGCGGGCGGACACGCCTGTGCGCCGCCGGCCGCTAGTCCGCCCGCGAGGGGGCCTGTGAGCCGCGAGCGCCCCGTGCTCGCCGGGGGCTGTGCTCCAAAGAGGGGAGAATAACGGAGTAACCGGCGGAGTCTTGCACTTGACGCTGGCCCGGTTTTGTGTGAAAGGAGGAGAGAAAAAAAAAAAAAGGAGCACAGTCCATCAAAAACTCGTTTCGAAAGGGAGCCTACAATCGAAGGGTAGAGGGCTTTAATCTCTGCCACAGGCAATTACACACTGCAGCAGGCTCCGAGTCAGTCCCGAGCCCTTTTCCTCGCGGTACCGATGTGAGGCTCGTACCGATGTGAGGCTGGGTGAGGAGCTCTCCGTCAGGTGTGAGAGCAGAGGGGACATGTGCTCGCTGCCGGCAGCTCTGTCGGGCGGCATCGCGGCAGAAAAATTGGCTTTAACCTCCAGGGAAATGGAGCTACTGCGGGTGAAAACACGGCAGAGGGCGGATCACGATTAAAGCGGAAAACACAGGGCAAGGGGGTGGCCAGCCAATAACTGCTTGTCATTAATAATCTTAACGAATAGCTTCACTTATATGCACTTTGTTATTCTCAATTAAAAAAAAAAAAAAAAAGAAAGAAAAAAGGACTGAAAGCACTTATCTCCTGTCTGGAGCCACTGGGTTAATAGAAACACCAATGAACTCTGACCATAATGATTTTTTTTTTTAGTGTCAGCTTTAATTACCCATTTATTTGTACGTACACACAGGTATTTTTAAAATAAGATCTGAAAACAGAAGACTAGTTTGCCAAGACTGCTTGCGCCTTATGAACTTTCAAGGACATGGGAGAAACTACTCATTAAAATGAGAGAAAAAAGCCTTTAAAATGTTGCCTTCAGAACTGCAGGAGTCACAAGAACTAGGTACCTTAGTGCATGCTGGAAAAGGATGGATTTTCACCAGTAGGTGCCACTGCAATTATAAGAAACGTGTGGCTCACCACTGGGCTGGCCTGGGAAGGAAGTGTTCAAAAAGCTTGAAAAGCACTACTCAGAGCCATATAAATCTAATTTCTCAGCTAAATTGCAGTCATGTAAATGGTTAAAGTAGTGACAAAAAGCTCCTCCAATTGATCTGTGGCCTCTGGAAGCTTTCCAGACTGGCATAGGTAATAGCTTTCTAATGTGCTTTCACCTCAGATCTGCAGGCACATACTTAAGTAGGTACAGATGTCGATTTTGCTTAGTAGCAAAATAAAGCCAACTGATAAAAAGGTTTTCAGATCCTAGGGGCTTAGAGACTACACACTGAAAATTACTTCTTGGTGACTCATGGGCAGCATGTCACATTCAACCCCTTGAAAATTCAGTTTATGATCACAGGAAATTAAGTTAAAACTAAGTGGAACGGAAAATGCAATGCACAGCATTGCTCATGGAGCGTTATGTCTTTCTTGTTGTTGCTCTTGGCCCAGGGAAGACAGCGTATGCGATCATTGCTCTATAAGCTTCCTGATTGCGAAACGCACTAGCAAAGTAAATACAGCTTTGGCTTTCTGCATAGCTTATACCAAGTTTCAAGCAGGGCTGTAGCCCTGGGCTGTAGTTAGGTCTTAGTTCAGAAAAAAACTTTGGTCCTTGCAACATAAGATCAGGAAGCTACATTGGCCTGAGCTGGCTCAAGGTTTCTCAGCAGTGGAAGCAAAATTGATTAGGAGTCAGGCCAAGCTTTTCCTATGGTGGAAAAGAGAAATGTGGAAGAATGGAGGCAGAATCGTGAGGAGTCAAGTGCCACCAGCAGAAATGAGGAAAGCCCTGATATTGTATAAGGATCAATAGCAGATGCTACTCCAGCATCTCAATCCCTTCCCTGTGACAGCTACCAGCCGGCTTCCCCAGAAATCTGGTGTCAGCAGCAAGGTCACAGGCTTCCTGCCACCCCCAGCAGTCTGCTGTCCGCACTGTCCTCAGCTGCCTCCTGCTTTACCTCTGCCAGTGGCTCGCTTTGGGGTCCACAAGCTCTTCTGACAACTGCAAGTTACTGCAGTTACTGAGAGAAGCAGAGTTAAGTGATACCATCTACGAGAAATGCTAGGCTACTCTCTTGGCAAAATTATATCATGGTGGTCTAGAAGAGAAAGAAGAGATGCAAGTTTGAGCTAATACACATGACTCTATGACACTCACTAACTGGGTAAATATTTAAAACAGCAGCATCCAATATTTCCCAGTCATTTCCTCAGAGAACATTATTTATTAAACATTCATCTGAGTGCAATAATTCTTGTTTTATGAGCTTTCAGCTTATCATGTAATAAAATGTGGAAAAGGGACACACCTTATACTGAAGAGGAAAAAAAAACAGTATCCTGAATTTTTGCGTTAGACTATCTTCACATAGAAGAGAGCATCTTTTAAACATAAAGTGTCTTTTAAAAATATTAAAGTTTAGCTGTCTAAATTCAAACCTTTCTCAACGGAGAAAACAGATGCTCTGGAAGGGATTAATTCAATTTATGCTGGGATAGGGCTCTGAAATAGGTGAGATTAATTTCCTTCTGAAACTATGTTTTGCACTGCTAGTGGTGCACTGCTACAAAAAGACCAAAGGGTGGCTACGTTTTAGATGTACAAATCTAGATAAGATTAATATTGCTGTTTATGTATTCCAGAATATCATTGGATTAATAAAATTGTCAAGTCCTAATCTATACCCATAGAAATAAATGGCAAGGCTGCCTTTAAGAGACTAATAGCTGAGCAGAATGGTGAAATGTTTTTTGATGTCTTGATTTGAGGTGCCTATTTGTAAGAACCCATAGGAACCTACTTTTCAGAGAGTGTTCTTCGTTTTCAAAACATAGATGCCATGAAGGGATCTCAGGCTGGGCTTTCAAAGACTGAAGGCTAGCACAGGTAGATTTTGAAAATCTGGTCCTGCATTTTTCCAGGCAAGAAAGCACTCTTCTTCCCCTGCATCCCATTCGCCTACAGAAGTCTTCACAGCTGCATTGCCCAAAGCAAACAGATGGTTTCACCTGCAAGATTTTGTCTCATGTAAAATTCATGTTGTGGAGTGAAAAAGAATGTATTTAGGGTTTATTGTTCCAGATAATGTTTAGTGTGGTTATTAGAACAATAACAACAATAAACCTCAAACAGT
Organism: Crypturellus tataupa; assembly: GCA_034781795.1. Lineage (NCBI taxonomy): Eukaryota > Metazoa > Chordata > Aves > Tinamiformes > Tinamidae > Crypturellus > Crypturellus tataupa. The sequence goes on along the minus strand of JAWLRI010000436.1, from coordinate 1,448,345 downwards.
CACACCGGAAAAGTCATGAGGATGGTTTGGGGAAATCATCGGCCTGGATTGCGGAAGGAGTAACTGAAAGATCAAAGCTATGAAGTCTGCCAGAAACATGAAAACCCAAAGATGTGGGACACCATAAAAGGGTTAAAAGTGATGATGTAAATCATGTGTGTTGGTTAAAGTGCTGTGAAAGCTCAGACAGAACCTAGAGGTATAATAAATAATCTTTGAATACCTGAGAGCCTTCTGGCCTCTCTGCCATTAATCAGAAACCACAGACTGAGGGATTGGTTGGCAAAACATTAATCATTAAGCAATTAATTCCAGCCATGAAAACAACTTTGTGATTTCCTGAGTAGGTGGGATTGAAGGAGGCATGGCATGATTTTGTTTCTTTACTATAAAGAAAATGAAGAAGTACTGAGGAGGCTATATATTCATCATTTATAAGGGATAGAAAATCTCCTTTATTATCTGGGTCTTCCTTTAGCTTTGTGTTTATATGAGACAGAAGGAGTGAAAATTGCTACTTGTTTTCTTAGGAAGCAGTAATAAGCCTATTGAGCGTAAAGCTTTCTACCTTTGCGTGAGACTAACACAAAGGACCTTTATTTCTTGTGTCTTATATTTTACTGCAGTTCTCTATAACTAAAAAGAAGGCTAGAAATACCTTTTCATTTCCCTGGGCATCTTCATCAACCAAAACAATGGTCTTTTGAGCCTCATGATATCTGTATTTTTTCTTTTCCTTGAATTGTAATTTCTGATTATTTATCAATTACATCAGGATCCTAGCTTTTTCTTGTTTTTACTGTTTATGCCAATGGATGAACATAAAAATGCAGGTCTTAAAAGCTGAATAATAGGAACTTGGGGACAGCAGAATTGAAAATTAGGGATTCTGATTCTTCTGCTTCAAAATCAAACATGTCGTTTAATTTTGTAGATACTTTAATTAGTTTAAAGGATCTTGATTTTTTGTTTTGTTTCCTATATGATGGGTTGAAAATGCTGCTAGAACTACTGCTTAAGTTTTTATACCTCAAATACATGCATAAAGAGAAGTCTGTCATAGTCATGTTTTTCTTGCCACTACTGAATGGAAACCTGGCCCCTCAGGGACTATGAGCACAATTTTACGATTAACTTCCAGAGACTGCCCATCTGGAAAGTCTTATAGAGTGTATAGCTAAGTGTAACACAATTAGAAGTTGCCTAAATACCTTTGACAGCTTGGGCCCAGATAATTTGCCAAGCTATAGGAGAAGTTTGTGACCGAAACCAGCCATGGTTGTTTGACTGACCAACTGCCCCCCGAAGCTGACTGCACAAGTGTGGGGAAAGCAACTGCACTAGCTGTTTTTTCTGGTCAGCCTGGTCAATTATTGTAATAGACACAGATCTTTGGTTGTGGCTTCTGAAGGACTGTTTATTAGTTTGATATGCTATATGTTTTAAATGCACTGATTTTCAGAGGAAGACTCAAATGCTTCTGCTTGCATAAAATATGTAGAAATATCTAGTGATGAGACGTGTAAGGGAAACTTTCAGCAAAGCAAAGAGACATCACAGTTCACACTGGGTACCCATTCAGTCTAAAGAGATGTCATCAAAGCTTAAGGAGTTTGCAGAATTAAGTATGCTACCTGTATTTCATATGGCAATAAGATGGCTTTATATGCAGTAGTTTCCTTTCATCAGAAAGTGTCTTAAATTGCAGGTGTCTTGGAGTGCGTTCAGACAATCCATATTTTTTATCTCATTCTCCACTTAGCTGCAGTGTTGGCAAAATGGAGTACATTTACGTGTTAATTGGGGAAATTGCCCTTATCTTTAGAGTGAGACAGTTCCTACCATGAGTATAACAAAAAGGAAAGGTAAAAATAATTTGCCCAACTGAGCAAATCTTCAGTGAGAAGAAAATATATTCTGAGAAAGATGTTTTGTGCTTGCATGTTATTTCAGTCTCATTAAAGAGAGACAGTTGCAGCAGTGCCTAGCTAAGCAAAACATTTTATGTGCACATAATCTGTCGGGCACAGATGGCCTGAATTCATGAGTTGCTGTGGAGTTTCTAACTGTAACTATTCTTCATTTCCACCTTCTTTTTCAACTTACGAAATAGTCTCGTTTGAGGAGACAAGATGTTGGCTTGAAAAGCCATCTGGATCAACTAGACCAGCAAATAAGTGAGCTGAAGCTGGATGTCAGTAAGACCTCCAGTGAATACCTGGACAGTGACAGCCGGCCGAGCTCAGGTAATGTACATTTGGTTGTTTATTGCCAGGAGCATGGTGCTGATAGAACTGAAAGATATGGGCTGCTAAACAAAACTGCCTGTGTTATTTGATCAGAAACAGTGCCCATGGGCTAAGGTAGAGAGCAAGTGACTTGGCACAGAGTGTGCATGTTGGGATCGTGGAGTATTCCAACAAAGCTGATGTAATGGGAAAATGCTGCTTCATTCGCGCAGAAAGCTTACTGTGAAAGTGCATAAGATTTAGAAGAAAATGGGCATTCCTCCTACAAACAGGAGGAGGAAGAGGAGGATGCAGGTTGATTAATCCCGTGCGGACCTTATCTGGTGCAGAATGCCATTGACAAAGTAACTAGAGTAGTTCCTGGAAGTAGGGAGACCAACATCGAAGTCTATGCTCTGCTTGAATCACTCTGTAAAGCCTTTCAGATCAATATCACTGCTATACTCAGGCTTAATGAGTGTTTGATCATTTGTATAAAAATAAAGCAGTTCTATTAAAACACACGGAGAAAAGCTACCCCAGTCATTTGATGGCTAAAGCTCTCATGGACTGAGGGAAAATGAATTTCAAGTCTCTGATCACTGTGATTCACACAGTGATCTAAAATGTGCCCCTATATAGATAGGATATCTGCCAAAAGCAGTTTCTGTTATTTAGTGTGAGGTCAATAGGAATGCTTCTTTGCAAAAATAATTTTGAAATTACTTAAGTAATCAGTCACTCTTCTTGAAGAAGATCAGAGAGAAAACATCTTTGACTAATTACTTCTACTAATAGTTATCAACCATTTGTCCTAAGTACAATTTATATTAACAGTGTATGTATTTTTGCAAGCTGATAGTTATAATTTCAATAGGAAGTGCAGGGCTCTGTGAGTGTTTCAATTCAAGAATAATGTGATTAGGTGTACCCACATAGTTCAAAGGAATTGACTTGCTTTTCTGTTTGCTTTATATAGAGAGGACTAATAAAAATTCCTGTCTTTACCTTAAGCCTTATTTAATACAACTTTCATGATTAATTGGCAATAGTTAGAAGACTGGCAGAGCAAGACAATAGCCTCCATTTTCTGCTCTTACACATTCCTGCTGTCTTAGGCTTGGCAACTCTGATCACAGACTAATTTTGCTATACTTTCCAGTCTTGACTCCCAGCTAAGTTACAATGACATAAGGTGGCCTTGTTTTATACCTGTTGCATAATAGCCCCCAGTGAAGTCTTCAGTGAATAGTCTTCAGTGAAGAACTATGCACCTCTTCCCATCAGAATTAAGCATGTACATGTATGCTGTGCTGACTAATTAAATATGCAGGAGCCCCAAAAATGTGTTGAGTTGGAGTGCATCTCTCCAAAAGTTACCTCAGGAAATAATCATAAATTTAGACCTGTGGCAAGTAACAAAGGAGATTTATTTTCTGTGTTTTTCTTCTACCAGCATGTTTAGTCACTGTAAATATAATGATCTTTGTATTTATTTTAAATCTGCAGGCTTCTATGACCTGAGTGATGGTGGTTCTTGCTCACTCTCCAATTCCTGCACCTCCGTTTACAGTGAGTCCATCTCTTCCTCCCACACCAGTCTATTGCCGAGCTCTCAGCACCCTAAAGCAAGGCTCAGTGTGTTTGATTACCGACCCAAATCTGCAGATGAAACTACTGTGCACAGCACCAGCTTCCCACAAAAGGGAACCTATGCCAGCGATGTATGTCAAATTATGGATAACATGGATGTTTCTGGGACTCCAGCCAAGTCCCGACCAAGGCCAGTTTCCACAGGTAATCAACTGCAGAACCGGATACTCATACAAGAGAAGGGGGAAATCCCAATTTTTGCTTTTAGAAGCTAATACACCAACAATGCAATTAGTATGCAGCACTAATTTTAAATACAAAAAGGGAGAATAAAACCAAAACTGTTTTTAAAACAGCAACAATTAGAGAACAATAGTAAAAACAGAAATCAAAAGTGCTTAAGTGCAAGAGGTAAAATTGCATGGATGTTTATAAATCATTTTAGTTTACCCATTCATGAAGTAGAAAAAAAATCAGTATTTGCATGAAATGACAGGAATATATGAAACTACAAGGTGAATTCATTATTACTGCTGTTAGATTTTGCTGAGAAAGATTTCATAAAAATCTAAGGAGAAAGAACTGCTTCCCAATTTAGCTTCCATTTTCTCAATCTCTTTTCAAATGAATATGTATCTGTATTCAAATTAGTATGGACTCTAATATTAGCCTTTTTTATTATACTTTTATATGTAAAGTGAGATATAACAGACACCAAAGTTTAATGGACTACCTAGGAACCAGCTGTGAGCTTAAAGTCAGATCAAATATGAATTTGCTTCATATTGGAACAAAACCATTAATATTCTAGTTTCCCCTTTACCCAGCGGTAGAGTGGGTCCCTGCATGGCCCTGCATATGGGTCCGCAGACTAGCAGCCCTGTGATAATGCATCTGCATGATAGTTAAAACAGTGTAGTCACAGAGCATATCATTTCAAGCAGTGCTGCTCTGAGTATTCCTCACTGCTCCTGGACCTGAGCGTGTTCGTCTCTGACTTGCTTAGAGCAGAAACGAGGTTATGCATCCATGATGCACCTTGCTGTACAGATGCATCTAACACGATGGTGGTAAATTACAACCTGAGTGAAAATGTTCTCAAGGCTCCTTGGAGGTTGGCAGTGGAGTTGAGCTCGGTGGTCTCTGACTCCTGTGTTCAAGTTTGCTGAGACCCAGCACATACATTCTTGTGAGCGCTTCCTGGTTCCTTTGCATTAATTCAGTCACTACTCCCTTGATTAGATTTTTTTGCATTTCTGTTCAATTTTTACCGGGATAAGGTTTTGTTTTGTTAGAAGTTTGCAGTCCTAATATAGATCCTTCTCGACTCACTACAAATAAATTAATAAGTCTAAATTCCTCGTTCAAAGGCTTATAGCATCTTGAGGTAGAACATGACTTAGAATTTTGTCTTTCCTTTTAATGTAGTGTTGAGAACAAATCAGTTTGCTTTTTCTGAACAAATCAGAAAAAAAAACCTTTTTCACAGAACTTTTGTGTTGCACAGTGTATAAAAAAGGAAATAAAAAGAAACTGGTGGTTTCCTTATGATTTTTCATTACGAAAATACATCAGGTATGAGACATTGTCATCCTGATCTTTGCTGTAATGGGTCTGTTAAGTGCCTCACTTAAGGCACTTACACTTAAGACAACTTAAAAAATTTGAACTCTCCCAAAGCTTCCACTAATCAGACAGAAGTAGTCACTGTAAGTGAATTACTTACTGGGCCTGGTGCTTGGCCTTACTCTGGCAGCAGAATGCAGTGAGGAATTTGCTTGCTGAGGATTTGTTGGTACTGCAGTCTTGGCTGTTGTGCTGAGAAATCCAAGGTAATTACAAATGGTTGCTTCTGCTACTCTTGGTACCAGAATTAAGCAAATTGGAGTGCCATAGTCCTCGGCTGGATGACTTATTTGGACAGAGCACTGACTGTCCTAACACAACTATTCTGCTCTTACAACACAATCTGGCTTTTAGTCACAGCAAAGGGGATACTCCTGAGATAAAAGCAGAGCAGCAAAGTGCAACTTACAGCAATTTGAGAGTATTTCAAAGTTTGAGAGAGATGAATTAGTGGCCATAAATGCGGTTTTCCAGGACCCAACCTCCATCAGCTTGATTATTTAACCTTAGAACTTCTTATGTCAAGGTACAAAGGACTCTCCACTCTTCTATACATTGACAGTTGACTTTTTAAAAACCCACACATGGAATGATTTTCTGCCATTCCACAAAGCCTCTAAATAATTCTTGATGGAATAAAAGTCTTTAAAAACTTAGAATGTAAAAAGTGAATTCCTTGGAAAAGCCATGAGACTGGTTATGCTATTGAAGGAGGAGCTAGAATTCAGAGTTAATCTTTAAAAGTAATGCAACAAACTGCCAGCATGCTGGTAGTTTAAGAAATAGATAGGTTATAGTGAACAGAAATCAGATGCATAGCCAGAGGAAAGTGTTAACAAATTATATATATTAATATATGTTGCATTAGTTTAATTTACATGACGTTCAACTTCAAGCTTTCTGGTGCTTGATTCACTTTTCATCTCTACTCAGAAATAAAAAAACTTATTTTTGTCTATTCTGGTGACTTCCTCTTTGTGAAGTTCTAGAACATCTTTCTGTCTAAGCACATTTAAATTTTCTGCAATATGAGTTAAACCTTTGGCATTAAAAGGCATTCTCATCTCCATTTGTTCAGGTGACTAAAAGTTCTGAAGTAATGTGGTGCCATTTGAGGACTGAAACTTTTTCCCTTCTTCATGCTACAATTTTAGTAAAAGTTGCCACTGAATAGTGCATTTAACATAAGGCACTTTGAGTGTAATTGTCTGTGATTTAATCAGGTTATTTATTTTCATCCAATATATAGGTGACTTGGAAAGACTCATTCCAGCAGAGAGTAGATTTCAGAAAGAGACAGATTCCAAATTCATGTTGCCCCTGTGCCATACAGGAGAACTGCACTTGCTCAACATGGACCCCAAATTCCAGAATGATTTGGTCTCCAAGAACGGCATTGATGTATACCCTTACCCAAGCCCCCTTCATGCAGTGGCTTTGCAAAGCCCCCTCTTCTCCCTGGTGGGAACATCCCCAGAAACAGACCTCCAGACTTCTTCCAGCAAACCCCTGCCTAGTATGATGGGTCCCAGCCTGATTAGGACTAGACCAACCACAGAGGCCAAGCCAGGGGGTTACATCAATAAATTACTCCAGCTGACGAGATGCAAAGGCAGCAATCAGGCTGATGCCAGCGAGCGGGTTTCCACAAAGAGCCAGCCATCTGCAATGCACCAGAGACTCATTATAACACCCAGCACTGGAGGAGTGAAAATTAACAGCAGCAGTAGCCAGCTGGATAAACAAGGGAGCTCTTTGGAAAGCAACAAAGCTGAGGGGAAGTTCCAGAGAGAGGTGCCGGAGGGGGAATGTGCTAAACAACAGGAGACCATGTGCTCTCTGAATGGAGAGCTGCCACCGTCCACCCCGCCTGACACAGAGCCATCAGCTGTGAATGCTTCTTATCCTGCCAAGTTGGCAGCAAGGAGCTCTCTGTCAGAAGCGACTGAGAGTAGTGAGGAGCACAGTTCATCCTGCTCACAGCTATGTCAGGATGACTCCAGCCCAAGCACATGGAACTCTAAGCCCGTCCCATCAAAAAAGCCGCCCCTCAAAAGATGTGGAACCCCCAAACTGACTAATGCTGGGGCTCATGAGCGAGCAGTACGGAGTGAGTTTGTTCATGCTCAGTTTGTCCCTGCAGAATCCCACCAGGTCCGGGTCAAGTTTGCCAATTCCAAAACAAAGGCAGTAAAGATAAAGAGGAGAAACAGTGAAAAAGTGCTCCGGCCTGGGAAGCAGGCCTTTTGCATGGAGAAGGCAAGAGGGCTCCATGGAGCTGCCAGGCTGCCTGCGGAGTGGAATCAGCCTCAAAGACCACATGGAATGAAGAGCCTTGCGCGGAGACCTTCGTATTCAGGGGATGTGACTGCCAGGTCATGCTCAGAGTCTAGCCTCTTGCCCGCGCAGCTCAGACTGCTCCCCGTGCCATCCAGGCCAGAGCTGCATGGGGCTTCTGCTAATGCTCTGTACTCCCTCGAAGCAGGTTATGTGGACACAACCGTCAAGAAGAAGCAGCGCAAGTGGCAATCCACAGTGGAGATCTCTGCCAAAGCCCAGCTGGCCAGCCTCTCTAGTGGTCTTGGTCTTGGGGCACCAAAGCAGCCCACAAGGAGGGCTGGTGTCCTGCGTACTGTGAGTATGAGGGCTCGCTCAAAGAGTCATCGCCATGGAGCTAATCCCAAAAGTGAGTCAGACCACTCCGAGTACTCCGCAGAGTGCGCATCCCTCTTCCACTCCACCATTGCAGAGACCAGCGAAGGGGAGGTCAGTGATTTCACGGCTAACCGCTTTGGGGACAGTGAGTCCAGTGAAAGCGATCTGGATGGCAGCAGTAGCAGCAGCAGCCTTGCCCTTGACTATGATGAGGGTGATGAAAATGAGCTGATTTGGCCTGAAGCTTCTGTCAGACGATCAGGGTCTGCCCAGGCCTCTTCCAGGCCCCTTCCCCCGGTTCCCAAAATCTGTCGCATCAAAGCTTCAAAGGCGCTAAAGAAGAAGATTAGGAGATTCCAGCCTGCCTCTCTAAAGGTTATGACCATGGTTTAAGGGAGATCAGTCATCTCTTTATCCCAGTGAGACATCCTGCTGGCTGCCCTTTGCTAAACAGAAGAACTGATATGTGGAGAAAAGGACTTGCTTAAATGAACTGTGAACAATCCCTGAATCAACATAAGGGATTTTCTAATTTGTTAATGCTTGGACATAAATGTCACTGTAACTTCCTCTTTCGCCATTTAATCTGTAAATATGGATCTATGCCTTGTATGATGCCTTTTCTTACTATGCAGAAGGGTCATCATGGTAAAAATTAAATGTTAATATGCGATGACATTCTGAAACAGCCCATGCTGTATGATTTTGAGGGCAGGTTCTTGAGAGTTTTTTGTCTATGGGCACATGAAAAATTAGTCTTGGACGCATGGGCTTCCTGAGAAGAGCTCCCCCTCAAATTGAGATGTGGGAGCTTCTCTCCTTTTGTAAGGAATTCCCTGCAGGCTGAAGCAGCATTAACCGCTCACCCATTATTGTGCTTGTATGGAAAAGCTCTCTGTACTCGTAGCTTTACTCCTTTCCATAAGTACTGTTCCCATACAGTCACAACATCAGGAGGACAAGTCTGTTACTCAGTAGGAACATTTTGTGCTTAAGCAAGAAAGCCAATGTATTTGTGAATGAGAATAGGATTTCAGTCTATTTCCTGTTTTCAAAAGTAAGCATATAGAGATTTTTCTAATGCCATCTTTATGATGTTCCATGTTATTGTTCATTTATTGAATAAATAAAAGAACATAAAGACGGTTCAGTACCACAGCATGTGAATAGCTGGGAGTGGCAATATAGCTTGCCCAGAAATTGCAGACTCAATAAATACTATTTAATGTACTTCTGAAAAACTATTCTTGTCTGGCTTTCATGTCTGAAGAAAGTGATTCTGAACTCTGTACAAAGAATAGGAAGTGTAAATATTCTGAGATTGCACAAGGAATGCAGATGAGCGTTCTCTGATGGAGCAGGCTCTGCTTCCCCATCCCTTTGCAGAGGCATGCCTTTTGATTGTTTAGAGGCTCTCTGTGGTGCATCGTGACCAGCGTCCTTTTAGCCTCTACTTCAGGACACCTGCTTCTGCACCTGTTGTTGTATAAATGAATTTAAAAACAAAACTGGTATTGAGGACAGGCCACTGTTTGACTTACTTAAATTGATGCATTTTTCTATAAGGGCATTTATTTTAACACACACATAAGCTATATATGTAGCATTTTGAATACCCTTGAGAGTACCTATATGAAGATTTGCATTGATTGCAAAACTGTCAAGTGACTTTTGTGTGTGTCCAGACAAGAAGTCCTAATTGTTTTCTTTGAGCACAGAAATCTGGAGGCAGAGCTGAAATTCACCCTGTGTTTACCAAAGATAGGTATTATCCTCCTACCCTTGTTTCAGTACCCCATCTGAATACATTCCTGGCCTAGGAGATGGAGGCCTTGCCTCAGTCAGGGAGTATGCTGGCTCTGAAACAAAGGGCATGTGCTTAGCAGAAACTGAGTAAAAGTGATTGTTTACTCCAAGGATTCATTTGCAAACAGAAGTGCTGAAAGACCAAACTTTTAAGCCAATGTCTTCTATTTTGGGAAGCTATGTTATGTTTTTAAGCCACTCTATTTTCAAGTCATTTTTGGAAAATGAGGTACAGAAAAGTAAAAGTTGTAAGATGAACTAATTAAAATATTTGCAGCTAACGCATAAGGCAATCCTTTACTCTTACTAATAACTATATTCATAATTCACACTGCAAAAAGGAAATTTACTCTGTGGTATGTGTTTAAGCTCTTTTTTTTTTTTTTTATGGTCTCAAGAATATTTGGACATACTACCACTCCAGTAAGATGAATGGGAGAATTTCATGGGCCTGGTGGTCTTTTCTTGTTCAGTGTGTCTAGCAGCAGAACAAATAAAATAGTAATTTATGGCATGTTGACTTTCCACACCACAAAAGAATTATTTTTTGCATTTACACAAAAGCTTTGGTTTTGGGGAGTGTGTCAAAAGTTACATAGGAATCTTTAAGCTGTGGATTTTCTGACTTAAAGTGGTTAGATAGGAGTTTTGTGGGGAATTAGCTTGAGGGTGTTTATTTTTACAGGGTGGAATTTGTTTCTGACTGGAAAAGTATTCTGGGTAGGAACATTCTGAAACCAAATAAACACAGCTACTGTTGGGGGTTGTTAATACTCCAGCAGAAATGGTGTTGGGCACTTGATGAAAGTGCTGATGCAGAATAAACTCCCTCTACCAAGTTTTTATAAATTTTATTGTTGCTGTTTTTCTTTTTTTATTAAGATTTGTACTGAGAGGTTCTATGCCAGATGAGGTATCTCTGCCTCTGCCATTCCTGACCAGTAGTCTGTCTCTGCCAGGTCAAATAACACCTCCTCCCAGGGCCATCACAGAAGCTTTAAACTGGCACAAACTTCACCATCACTTGCCTAGCTAGACGAGTGTTACTCTGTGCCCATGCTTGGGCCAGAGGAAGGCTCCAGTACTGGAGGACCCGGCCAATAGAAATGATCTGCTACTAAGTTCCAGGGTGTCGCCCTGCCCAGTGATGCTGCTGAGCTATGACTTTGGGGGAATGACAGGACTGGTGGCATTTCAGGTGCCCAGGGTGCAGGCAGCATCTGCTGCTCCCCTGCCCGCCCTTAATACCTGAGGGGAAGCAGAGCGGTTGCTGCAGTGCTGCGTCGCACTGTGGAGTGGTAGCACACAGTTACATGGCAGATACTGGCATTCTGCTCCAGGGTATTGGACCTTCTTCCTAGCTCTCTGCAGAAATGCTGCTTTCCTCTGGCACACGTCCCATGCACAGGCTGCATCAAAGCACTCTTTCCCAGTCCTCTCTCTTGGAGCAGAAGACAGGTTGGGAACATCACTCCTGCTTCAGAGGGTAGAAGCAGGCCAGTGCAAAGCAGGCCAGGAGGACAGTGAGGTTCATACCCCAGCAGCATTGGCATCAAAAATATGACTATGGTTTAGTAAACTGAGAATTACCTGTATCTTTTAGTACACTTGAGAATTTTGTTAACACATGGGTACAAGCATGATGTGTCCATCTGCAGCTGTGGGCTAGCTCTGACAACAGCAGCCAGCAATCCCCGCCCCTGGAGCAAACAAACGTGAAGCAATTAAGAGTAAAAAAAAAAAAATCTTGTGAATGCTTTGATATGCTGTTCACTATGCACAGATATTAAATGTGATAAAATAGCCTTCAGCTCTATATGATGTAAGTAAGAATCAGGTACATACATATTTACTCAAAACCATGGCAATGCACCATAAAAATACGCCTGTTTTCCCTCATGGAACCAAGACACAAAATCCTTTTACCCTGCTCTGTGTAGTACTGTAATTGCTTACAAGAATGCAAAAAATGTCAACTGGTGATTCAGTTAAAAGTCTAACACCAAAGCTGATGTATTTTAGGAGTAAGAAGTTTAGCGCCTTTAACTGTGACTTGATTAGCAAGTGTATTGTTCTGGGGCCTGTGTCAAGAACAACTTTATGCAGTGTCTTCCTTGCAGAAACTAACATCTGTCATAATTGCTCTAAGCTGTAGTGAATCAAAGTCATTCATTACTGAAATGTATGTACCAGATCACTGTCTTCTTTCTGTCAAAGGCAGACATTTACACTTTGATGTAGGAGCAAATTATTCCTAAACCTCAAAGGAAAGGGAAAAAAAAAAGGGAGGGGAGAGAGTAGAAAGTGGATTAAGGAAGCTCTATTAGGAATTTATAGAATAGGTCAGTTTTATAATTTTAAAGACTTCCTTAATCCTTTTATTGCTCTAATAATGTTGGAATTAGACAATTACCAACCAGCTTGGCCTTGATATGAATGATTTTTTCCTTCAGATTAAGTATGTATTAAACCTACAATTTTAGCTCTTTAAATCCACATCCAGTACACACACCATGGGACTGAGAGCACCGATACTTTGTAGAAGATACCGCCTTTCAGACCAGACCTTTCTCTCGACTGAGTTCTGGTCAGGAAAGGCGTTTCAGATACAGGTAGAAAGAAATGTTTGGCTAAGGGCTATTTTTTGATGTTTATACCTTCCACATTTAAAATCAGTGTGATATATGTAATTAATACTGTAATGCAGACTTTCAATGGAATAGTAGCTGAAACAAGAGCCATCATCAATTATATTAATTCTGCATGCTAGATTATAGTGAAGCCTACAGACTATCGTGAGCTAATATTGATTTTTTTTATTGTTCTTCCCTTCTGTCACTGAATCTGTATTTATAATTGGAGATGCAGTGCATCAAATTCGTCCATGACATAATTCCAGGGAAGTCACTTGGGCCTCAAAGATTCATTTATACTCCTAGTCTCAGGATAGCAGCAGCTGGGGTGATTTGAATGAGAGAGAGAAAATAAGGAGCATTCCAGACCTTGCTTTTATTCCCGACTGGGCGACAGGCTGTGGAAGTACTTGTGTTTATGTCTGTTTTATCCAGGGAATGTCCTGCCACCAGAGTGTCACATCTGTGTTAGCAGGGCAGTAGGAAAAGTGGTTTAGGCTGTCCACTTTTCATATATATTCTGTTTTGCAAAGGCTAGCTTAGAAACAGCCACACTGAAGCATCCAGTGCTGAGATGCTATCAAGAAACTGAAACACTGCAAAATCAGCTCAGCTCCGTGTTTCTCAGCATGGGTTTCTTCACTTGCATCCTCAGCAATTTATTTATTCCTATTAAAATTCAAAATTCAAAGGTTCTTTTTCACATTCTTCATTGGAAAAGTCATCTGCTTTGACCCTGCTTTGATGCATTTGGATGAACAAAAGGGAAGAGCAGAGAGAGTTGTAGTCAGAATGAAAATTGGTTATATCTTAACTAACAACATGGAAAACATTTTTTAACCTATTCTATGGTAAGCAATTTGAAGTTAATTGCTAGTGAATGTTCAGAGAAGCCCATGTCAAAAATTACTGGAATTAAGCAGATTACTTAGCTGCATCTTGTAGCAAAAGGCTATGTAAATGGAATTTATCAGTAAAGGAGAGATTTTTCTGGTTACATACCAGGTGTACTCATTCACTGTTTTGCTTACTATGCTTCTGAGTATAACCAGATAAGTACACTTTAGCTCACCAGTGTTGCCATTTCATTACAGAATTAGTGGAAGAACAGCATGATTATCTGTTACATTGTGTTTTCTGATCGCTAGACATTTGACCTTAGCATCAAATTCTACATATTTGGTAAGGACCAAAGCTTGAGGTTATTTTTTTAAGAGAATTTTTTCCATATATCTTCATAGCATTAGACACAGAAGTAGGATGGGTGCAATTCTGCGCACAGCTATTGCTTTGGAAGTGAAGCAGAAAGGATTTTGGATCACAGTATTGCTTCTGTAACTTGTCACTAACTCAGACCTGGCTGTCAATAGCCGAGGAGGTGTCCTCAGCTGTCAAGAGCTGAAGAGAACAAGACGCAGATGATTAAAATTATTCCTATGAACATTCTGTTCCCCTTTGTTGATCACAGCTACCAAAGCTAACAAGTTTGGGATAGTTTGACCAAAATCTGACTTTTAGAATGTGGAGAATTTCTTGAAAATAAATCCATAGTGTCTTTTGTGAAACCAAAATGTTCAAGAAAGCTTCATATGTGCTTACTTGATCTGCACCTGAATCCTGAAGAATCTGAAATACCTTCATAACTACCTAGCATATTAGACTCTGCTCTTTTTTCTCCCTTAAAAAAAAAGAAGAAGAAGAAAGGAAATCTTATTTTACACAAGTAGGAAGTACTTCTAATTAAATAAGTATGACTGTTGAACTTTTCTACTTCTTCATGCTGCATTTAGATGCAGTGGTTTTAATTATTTTCATATCCTGAGTTTCCTTTGTTGTCATTATGGCATTGGAAGTGATATAATACTTGCATGGCTACAACCAAAGCTTTATAACCAATATTTATAGAGCTCAGGCTGCTTCTAGAAGGTCAGAGAAAGGTAACTATGAATAGCAAGCGTAATGCCAGCAAGCAGTACCACAGTATGAACTTTTATCTCAAATTTTTAGGAGCTCACAAATCAGAAAGGCTGAAAAGCATATATTGTAACCTAGGTGCTTGAGAACAAAGCCAGAAAGAGGATGAATTCCACGGGGGCTGAGATGGGGAAAAAAAACAATTTCGCAGTCTGCTGGTGATAAGTTACTGCAAATCAAGGGAAAAGATCTCCACAGATGGAGTAAAATAAGCACAGAGGGATGAAATGTTGGAAAACAGGCAAGGAGAGTGATAAAAAGGCACACTTTAAAGCTCTGTTATTACAGGAGAGTTAATAATTTTCTAACATAGTGGTTAGTATATAATCACAGCAGTCTCCCACCTTAAGCAATATCAGTGTGGTTGTCAAGAAACACAAACATGCAGGAAGTGGAAGCCAAGTATCCAGTGCTGCAGGTTGACAGATGAGTTTGAGTCAGCTGCATGAGTCTCCCCAAGTCGAACCTAGGGGGCCAGCAGCCCCCCTCCAGCCGTGTCCCTTCCCCACCACCCTCCCTCGCACCCCCAGCCACCGTGTCTGCAGCTTGGACCCTTCCTCTCCAATCAGCAGCACATAACTCCAAAGGCATTGCCCTTTCTTTCTGAGAAGACTCATCAAATTGTAAAGATTAACCTCAGCGTGAGCACAGGCTTTTTAATAAGGCATATTTGGTTCCCTCTCCACAATCATTGGGCAATGCCTGCTCTTTAGAAATGCCCTCCTGAGACTCAGACTCTCTGGGGTTGGGCACTTGGGGAGCATCTGAAATCCAAATGCACAGGGAAAAGCATGGAGCACACTCAGAATCAGATCAAAGGGGGCAACAAACAGACCTTGCACTTCCTTTCTTCACCTGCACTCAGGCACTGTGAGGCAAAGCAGACCTCGTGCTCCCTGAGCTGTGCTCGGCCCACATGTAACACAGGAGCAGAGGACCAGCTCACTAAACCGGTTCAGCTCCTTGGTACAAGCAGTTGGGATTTTCACCTTCTAGAAGACGATCAAACACTGTGTCCTTACTGTCTATTGAAAGCTCCACAGGCAGCTGTAAGAATAAACAGAAACAAAACCTATTTCCAGAGACTCTTTAGCACCAACTTCATTCCAAACCATCACCTGTAATTGGATAATATAATCACAGAGCTAATTTCCTCTTTACATGACTCTTTCTGTATTTTTTCCTAGGGAGGCCACATCACTTTACTGGTTTCACAGTGTGTATTAGCAGCCCCTGTGAAAGATGGGGTGGCCACTCCTTTTGTTGTGTGGTTGCTTATATGTGCATTCATATGTGTGCTCAGTATTAAGCACATATAAGCAAGGATGAGACATTCGTTTTCCTTCTTGGCAGCAGACTTTCCTTACTGGTCGACCGCTTTTCAGCTGCTCCCCTCTAGAAATGGAGTTACACTGACTGCATCTCTGATATTTTTTGTGTATTCTAAGATCATGTTGAGCACAAATTACCCTTAATAAAACTGCATTCTGTAATAGTACAGTTTGCAACAAAAGGGAAAAAAAAATCCCTATGTATTCAGTTCACATTAACTTCCCAGATATAGGAAGGTCCAAGTCCCAGCTAAGTCTGTATCCAAACTATAAGAAATGCAGCTGAAAAAAATGCTGTATCACTACTCACATACAGATAAGACAAAACCACAGTATAAGTGCATCAAATAAAACATCTCTAATGGTACGTAATACAGTCATTATATGATGTGCCTCAGTTTGTAAATGCTGTCATTTAATCATAAACTCCTAGGAAAAGTGTCTTTCTCCTGTTAGTCTAAAAGTCTTCTCTGAGATACAGACCCTCATGCCTATGGCTTATTCAGCTTCCTGAGTTAGCAGACATTCTATTTCTTCTTTAGACATTCTATTCCTTCTTTAATAAAACACTCTAGATAATGATTACTGTTTGCTTTGAATGCTTGTCTATAAAATTATAAAATTATGTTAAAGGAGCAAAGAGATAATTAATTTTCCCTCTAAATAACTATGCATTTTAAAGGAACTCAGAATCAAAGCGAGCTCTGCCTTTTAAAGTCACCTCTAGAACTTCAATAAGCATGTGCAAATTCAAACCAGACCAAATCAAACCTTTAGGAGAACATGATGCTTTTCCTGGTTTAAAAATAGGAAAAGATTATGAAGTAAAACTGCATCTTGCCAGGAATATGTCATCAATGTAAATTATCTCATTACTTCCATGAAAATCCTTCTTTGCTATAAAAATAATATTTTCCAAGTAGTCATTCTGAAAAAAAAATCTTTATTTCATTTATAGTTGATAACTTGCAATGTGCAGGGAATAAGATTAAATCCTCTTGTAATCCTTTTGAGCTTTAGAATCTATTATCTATTATATTTTATTCTGTTTCCTGTGCTTTATTGCTATTTTAAGAGGAGAGTGATCCTTAGATCATGAACTAATTTTAGAATTTCACAGTGAGCTAGATAAAAATGTTACTTTTGATGACTTAAAAGCAAATATGGATTTTGTATGGAAGTTGCTAAATCTGTGTTAAGGAATCTAGACCAAACCAGTCTCATAGACACCTTGTGTTGCCAATAGAGAGAGAAAGGAGCAGCACCAGCAGGGAAATTGCCTTATTGTAAACAAGGTATATCATTTTCTGGAAGTCCTGTCTATAGAAGGAACCTAAATGACTCAAATAGATACTTTTGAATAAGTAATATTAGATTGGATTAATTTGACTTCTGAGAGTGTGAGTAGCTACTTTTGATGGTACACACCTGTCATGATAGATATTTAATGAAACAGAAGAAATCGAATCAAGGTTTTTTTTTTTCTTTTAGAAACTACTTCACTATTGTTGACACTATCAACAATACTGCTACGAAGTTTCAGGGTAGGCCCAAAAACGCACAGATGGTACAAGATAGGGCAAGCCACAACACATATACAATACAAAACTGTGACATTGCTGTATGTTATATCTAAACTTTGGATTAAACTGAGAAAAAAAGTCTATCCATCAAAAAGGGTTATATTTAAAATTCTTAACCTCTTTTATCTTCTGAAGAGAACATGAATTATTTTTACTCCAGAAGACTGTCAAAATGTCCAGAGGACTGGTATTTGAACAGATGTACAAAAATTCAGTAAGATTTAATAGTGCCTGGAAAATTGCAAAAAATGCCTTCATAGACACCAGCATGTAACAGTGTTTTCCTTTCTTTACGACTTTGGTCACAGATCTAAGAATTTGTTTAAGAATTGGTTTGCTGTTTTGTTTCGGTATTAAAGAGGCCAGATTACCATTCCTGTGCACCTTATGTCATTTAAATCAAATCAAAGTGAATTTCCACATAACTGGTTTCCACAGTCTTTGAAATGCTCAATTAATTTTTAAAATTACTGTTTTTCATATGACTATACTCTTTTCCAAAAACAGAAGAGTGAAAAATTAAATTCCTTGCATAGACAAAAGAAATAAAAGAGAGCTTCAGATTCTGCCTGAATAACAATTAAATGCATCTTTAATTCAGGATAAAAAAGCAAACATCAAAAATCAAAATTTTCCACAAACGACTATGGGAGATATGCAACTCTGCCGAGGTTGCCCAGAAATAAAATGCGAGGCATGACCATAGCTTCATTCCCCACTTTCAACATCAGTGAGTAGAAACAAGTCTTTTCAGTCCAGATGCCTGCTAGTCCTGGACCTTATTAACAGAGAAAGTGCCTATTTCACAGTGACTACTTCAAAACCACCACTTTTCTAATTCTTTCACATTTCTGACGTATTTCATATTCTATTTACAGTAATATGAATTACAAGATGCAGGACAAGAGCTAAGAGAGCAGCTTTACCTAAATGCACAGAGTTCCATGTAATCTAGCCAGAATTCATATCATTTACACCCATGTGAAAATAGACTATAGATATGAAGTACTGCTTGTCATTTCACTTGCTGGCGCTAAATATGTAAGTAAATAAACTAAATCCATTTGTGCATGTACACATACTCACGTAATCAGCTTTTAAGGCCATTTGACTTTTCTAGAGAATTTACCACAAAAATAAAAGCAAACTTTGAAGAAGTTAAAAGAGAAAAGATTATGGCCCCAGAGACAAGGTTTTTTTCATCGGGAAGCTTAGTTGAGTAGGTTGAATAAAGATAACATACATTCTTTTTCTTTTAGAAAGAGGTCCATTTTCTTGATTCATAAGAGAAATGGCTGAATGCTTTTGACAGTGGCATTGCTGTATTTGCTTCAACTCTGGAACACAATTCATATATTGTTTAAAAAGTTACAGAAAAACAACAACAACAAACTTCAGAGCAAGTTCCTGCAAGCTCTGTGAGCTCTTAGTGTACATATGAATGGGAAAGGACACTTTTCCTGCATGCCAGAGGAGAAGGGTAGCTTTTGATGGTGGGTCATTCAGCTATAGGGTGCCACAGGACTTAACTGTATCTTATGCAAGAGATAGCTTCCTCTGGTCTCGACTGAAAGCTGCCTGCCCAGGGGGCTTGGCAGGAATCTCCCTAGCTTTTACATTTTGTTCAGTAGTCTGTATTTGTCTGACCAGTTCAAATGCACCTGTTTTCACAGAGATTTCTCTCTTTGTTCAGTGTACATTCCAGCACAGTGTTAAAAACATGGTCAAAAGGTCACTGTAGCTCAGCTCAGCTCTGAAGACTGAAATTTGCCATTTCTCCCAAGTATCCCACAGAGCAAGGAAATCACACTGAAGAAAACCCATATGTGCTTGGGGAAAATGGAAAGGAGCAGTTTGTTGATCAGCTGTGCCATCTCACCAGATTGAGGATTTCTAGGATAAGGAAACCTCAGTCCAGATAGTAATTTATTATCAAGTTAATGTTGCTCATGTAACTTTTCAGTAATTTATTGATCAAATTCCCCTGTTCTTTTCCTCTGTGATCTCATGCTGAGGTGATTTCACGCTGCTGTGAATTCATGCTAAGGTCAGTCAGGTTTTTATGCTTGTTTTCCCCCCTTTTTGGGTCAAATCTGTGACTGGTTTCATTACAAGCTCTTAGATATACAAGTCTCCACCACGGTGCTTCCTTCTGCACTGGCAAACGAAATGGCTTTTCAGTCATGCAGCCAGCAAATGCTGCAGCAATTCCTTTTGTTATGCATGTAGCTTTAAACCGATTATGACCTTTAGGCATCCCTTCCTATGGTCAGTTGGGACAAATAACTCCCCAAACTGCAAATATCTGCACAGCAAACTGCAGTACTCCCTAAGACAACAGTCCGGAGAGGTTGGAGGAACAGTAAAAGCTAATAAAGCAATCATCAGCAATGACACTGCTGTGCACCAAGACTAGGCATTTTCAGTGCTGGAGTGGCAGTTTTTCACAGCTCCTCTCTGCCTTATCAATTGTTTGTCATGCACTGTGAACAAGCCAGCTCCAGCCCCTTTCTACCCTGGCTTCTTTCAACTGTTTGCTAAATTTTCACCATCAGCAGCCTTTCTCACGTTATTCCCCACAAAACATTTCTAGAGTTACACATTACCCTCCTCCAAATTTTCTTCCCAAGGTCTTGTGACCTGTAAACCCTGGGAGGACACTTGGCCACAGGGTTGTCCCCCATCCCTAGCATCCACATCGGCTTGTTCCTTGCATGCTATAGGATTAGGGACAGAAACCCTCTACACCCTACAGCTTGGGTCTACCTCTCCAAGGTCCCGCCTGTGGATACATGGTCCAGTTAGTATGCAAGCAGTAATACTGAGAGTTGCTGAAGGGTGCAACTGCTGAAGAGAGCATCTCAGCGGGGTAAATAAACATACAAAACTTGGATTTGATTCATTGCTTCAGGAGGATTTGGGTTTTGCTAGGGATATGATGATGCATTGTCATCTCCAGCAATGCAGTTACCATGAGTTTGGAATTCAAAATAAAAAGAGTCTTAAACTGCATTAAGGTCCGGGGAAGTTTCAAAAGCACTGTTAAATTTTGGACTTGTAGTCTGTGTTCTCCAGTGCCATGATGGCTCATACCTCGCCTATTAACTTAGTAACACTCTCCCAGTCAAGTGTGGTGAAGCCCAAATGACTCACGTCCCTGCTAGTCTCATTTTCAAAAACAGAGTTGAAAAGTCTTTAAAATAATTCTGGATCTCCGAGTTAATACATTTCGCCTCTACACTGATGCTGTGGCCTGCTGTGCAAACACTGCAGTCCCAGCCCAGCCAGGAGAGAAAGACTCAGAGCTTTTAATGAGTGTCATGGCCATTCCTGCATTATTTGCCACTCACAGACTAAACCATTTTTTTCCCCATTTTTAGCCAGCTCATTGTATGTCTATGCGGCACAGAGTCTTTTCCAGAACATAATGGTACCGCTAAACAGATGCCTGGATGCTGTTCATAAATCAAGTGTCTTTTGTTTTTTCATGGAGCATCTTGGAGTGTTGCACTGCTTGTCTGTTATCTGTCAAGGCATCAGTCAGCCACGGAGCACCTCTCTGCTGGAGACTGCCCTGCTTTTACAATTAGCAATAAAAAGCTTTTGTCGCTGCACAATGATGCCTCTGATGTCTGGTTCAAGCTTTTAGGAGGGGTTTCTTAATCAACAACAAGATCAAAAACATACATATTCTGTTTGCTTTAACATTGCATTGGAAAAGAAAATATTTAGCTCAAAGAGAAACATTTCTACATACTGGAATAATTATTCTGATGCGTACAGATAAGATTTCAGAACCTTACTTCCTAGTCTTCATGCATTGCCTTTGTTTCTCTGCTAGTTTTAATGTGAAACATTTTGAATGTTCTACAAAATACACGAACAATTAAAATCGTAACTTACACCAAATTTAAAATGAAACCAATAAAAGTTCAGCTTTGCTGCTCTAAAATGTTATATTTATACAAGTAACTCTTGAGGAAAAAAATCAAGGACTTGAACAGGTAAGCTGGATATAATAAAAGTCACTCAATCCTTTTCTTAAGCGTTATGAAAGCTCAAACACACTAATCATGAATCAGCTGGCGCAATGGGATAGCAATATTTATCTTAATTACATACAACATACTTAGGTTTGTTAAAATAAGCTGTCGTCTTAAGGTGGTAAGAGCAATTCTAGATATTACCAGTATTGTATGCTTTTTTTATTTATATCAGATATGGGAAAAAGATCTATTAGATCTTGTGTATGTCAAAATATAGATCAAGCAAACTGAAATATGATCTTTAAAGAGTCTCTAGTTTTGTCAAATCTCAAATCTTTTTTGGGCCTGAGTGGGCCTGGGGAGGGTAAGAAGTTTGGAAAGTGAGAGAGTGGCAAGCTTCATTTTCTTACCTCTCACTGCGTATTGCTGCAAAAAAAAAAGATACAGAATATGAAGGTGGAGACATAATTTAATTTCAAAAATATTATCTACTAGAACTTGTCAAAGCCAAAAAAAGCCACACAGTTTTTTATTCTTGAATAATGACCTGCAAAAGGAATATTTACAAAATTCCTAATCTACATAAAACAACTTTCGCAAAACTGCTCCAGAGCTTATGTGTCATCTAGACCAGTAGGAAGTGGAGTGGAAGCAAAAAAAGAAAAAAAAAAGGCTTTCATGGGAATGCTGCAGAAAAATATGCGTTATTAAGGAAATTAAAAAATCTTCTGCATACATCTTGCAAAAAGATTTGAACCATCTGTTTCTTTTTGTGGGCTCCAAATTCTACCAAAAATCCCTGCTGTATTCTGTGTAATAGTCACAGGAAGTCATGAGAGCAACAAAGGTTTAGAATGCACTGCTGTTGTTCAAATATAAAACACCCTAGTGTGTTATATCATTAAAATGATTTTCCAAGAAATACAGAAGTTTCAAACAGCAGACACAGTTTCTAAATCAACCTGACCGAGAAAAGCTTCTATTATACATGGAAAATCTCTGTCTAGATATACTGCTTTTCCTGGACCAGAACCAGCAGTCATTTTTTAGCTTGGGGCAGCTATATGTACACATGCATGAATTCTCCATTTGAACACGTATTATTCAACAATCCATGCAAAACATTTATTTGTTAAACTTACTCATTATTTTCAGAGTGTTCATGTAAATATATACATAAAAGCATGTATATATATATATATACATACATATATATATATACACTGTATGTTTATAGACAGAAACTAAATTTTATTTATCATACAGTTTTTTTTTTTTCCCATATACTGGACACAGGGAAAGGAAGTGACTGGTGTAACTACAAAGCAGAACATAATGTTTGGAGCATTCAAACTGTGTATTTTATACCAAAATCTTTATATCACTAAAATCTTATATGACTTTGGCTTCATTTATTATGTTTTACAGTTAAATATATAAATCACATAAATAAATTTTTCCTGCATAATCTCCAGAAGTTGACATTCAATTGATACACACAAAATGATATATAAAAAAGATATAAAAGATATATATTCCTCTTAAAAGATATATATTCCATGGAGAAAATCCTTTGCCATTATGATTTAGTATAACATAGCCTGGCCAACACTTCTATCACTAAATGCAATTTCAGCTCTTAAAAATGATCTGCCTCAGGAAAATGCAAGCAAATACACAACTGAATTACCACCATGCAACTTTTCAAAATAATAAATATGTTTTGCTTCTCTACTGTATCCCTTTCAAGCCAGCCAAACTTTCACACTAGGGTCTCCCGGACCAAAATACCTAAAGGAGTTTTGTCCCACAGGTCAGGACTTTTTAAAATGCCTTTAACTGGCATTCTAAGTCTAACTGCCCTCTAAGCCCTTGGGAAGGAACTGGTACCTCCTTGTGAGCCTAAATATCACCTGAGTCCTTCCAAATAACCATGCAACAAGGCAGGCACACTTTGCTAGCTGAGATCTACCCCAGCACCCAAAGATGTGGACATCTTTGCACTTTGGTAGTTATTTTGTTTTGCATAAACTAAACTAAGACAAGTGGCATCTGACCTTAACTAGGCACAAATTAACCATGCAGCCTCTGTGTATTCAGGGAAATGCAAATAACTAAAAAGAGCCATGCAGCCTGAAGGCAGGCTTCCAAGCTGAAAGGGCCTATCTGTCTCTGATGACAACTAATATTACTAAATTAGGCTAATTGCTTATCTTCTAGGTACCTAAAATCCTGTCCTTACTGTACATGTACTTGCATGTCATTGACCACCCATGCTGGAAGTCTTTGCAGAAAGAGAAATACAAGGTCTTTCGGGCTGGAGCAGCAGCATGCACAACTATCTTCTTAGCAATTCTTTTGGCTGCCTAATAAACCCTTCTTGGGCTCCCAACAAGATTTAAGCACCTCAGGATACACCAGCGCTGTCAACTAAGAGCATTTGTGAACTGCTCGCCAAAGCATACACCAGAAACCCTCCGACTCCCACACAGCAGGAAGTCTCAGCTTGACTGCAGAGCTTCTTCCACTGCATGCAACACCTCACCAGGTCCCAGTTTCATATCCAGCACAGACAGTGTCGATGGAGCAGGAATGCAGCAGCCCTGTCTCTTTACCTTTTCTTGAAATGCTATAGGATACTTTAATGAGAAAAGTAGAAATGTAACAGCGCAAAGGCTGCCTTTGCAGCTGAGACTTTTACAGAGGAGAACCACTTGAGGTTTTTAGTAAATTATTAACTAATAAACAAAAAGCAGTTTTTGAACTGGGAAGGCAAAATATTGTCACACCTTTCAGGAAGCTCTTAGACAGCTGAAAGAAAATAAGTTAGGACCAGAAAAAATGAATACAGGTTGAAACCAAAGCTAATAAATGATCATTATGATTGCCATGTTAGATAGGTCATTTAAAGTTCACAACAGCCTGTTTAGACTGATGACTATAATATTAAATTCTCTCTCTCTTTTCTGTCTCTATTTTAGTGCAGTATAGGAGGTCTGTGCAAAATGCTCCAGAGAATCACCAAGACTAATATCTAGGTGTCTTTCTGAAAATCCCAACCCTGGAGCAGTCAAACGGCTTCCTTCTGCAAACTAATCATCTCATTTAGTTTGCTTTCTTTGACTCTACTCCTCCTCAGGTGTCCAAGGTTGCACCTGGAGCCAAGTGTTTTGGAGAAAGCTACATAAGGCTGATATTGTTTGCTAGTAAATACTGACTGTGAAGAAGTATTTTATGAAAGAACAATAGAGCAGATGCATCACTGCTGGGTCTGTACTCTTACCTGCAACCATAAACCTACTTCCATGACACTGGATGCCCTTTTTTGAACTAATTTCGATTTTGCTCTTCCTGAAGTAAATTAAGGGATGAGGTTTGGCTCATCAAACATATGAACATCCACTCTTATTCAGCACCATTTTATGGTAGGTGGAATAGAAATGGTTAATTATTTAGATCTGTTTTTAAAGACTTTTTATTTCTTTTGTAACCTAATTGTATTTGTTCCTGGGTTGTGGCTGGCTTTGATGGGATTTTCAAAAGGAGGAGAAAAGGGGATGTGCAAAACTGCTGATAAAGTGGTGGCAAGGGCATTCCCATATTGTGTTAAGCAATCAACCTACAATCCAGGTCTCAAACAGATAGGTCAAGAATTTTGAGTCTCTCTCTCTGGTATTTGTGTATTGCTTTTCATCCCAATTCATCCTGTCCAGTTTTTTCCTATTCCAGAGGGTAATAAAGCTAGGGCGAAGGCTTGTAGTGGATTTGAATAAGTTAATTCACTGGTCATTTCTGCTATTGGCTGAGGTGAGTGCTTCCATTTCAGGGCTATTTGTTATTTGGTGTGAGTGTTTCTTCTCCCTTCTCTGGTTCGAAATGGAAATGCTGTTCTGTAACTAATGCCCTAAGAAATTCAGCAAAAATAATGCATATTCTAACAGAAATTCCATTTTGATAAACTGACATTTTCCAGTTAAAAAAGTCTATTTTCATTTATGGTGAGGATAGAACCTGTTATGTGTACATATGGATCAAACAAAGTACTCTTATAATGGCCAAGTTAAACCCGAGTTCTTGGCATTCGTACAGTCTCTTGATCCTGACTACAGACTCGGAACTCTGCAGGGATCCAGATGAACTCTCTTTTCTGACTAGAACATAGTTTTCTTGCTTAAGGGCTGTGATTGTCTTTGACCAGATGATCATTCCGCCTGTGCTTGAAACGAGGTTAGGTTAAGTTGCTTTTCAAACAGGTTTTGTCGAAGGCTAAAGCCCCTGGAGGGAGTGCAGGCTGCCCTCTCCAGTTTTTCTGTATTCAGCTTATTAATGGAGTTGCCTGTGCGCTTTGAAAGGCTTTTACATTCAGGAACATTTACAATTAAAAAGCTACATTTTACGCTTATTGTTAATAATGGTTTCTAAGCTGACCCACAAAGACACAAATGCTGTGCCCTCACTGAGCATGGATGGCTCTCATCGTGTGGAATATTTAGTGCTCAGAGCACAAGAAAATAACAACACAATTCCTGTAATTTATAGCTGAAGTTAACGTGCCTGGCATACCCTAAAGAGTGTAGCCTATTATTAAGAGATTATAAACATGAAGAATGTTCCTGATACAGTCAGATTACCCTCAGTAATGGCATCAGATCTTGCAAAGCCTATAGTCTGCAGAGCAGGGTGTGAGGGAGTACCGCAGCTCTGTCCTGTGGTGACACTTCTTTCATCCCTCAGTGGAATCCAAATGCTTTATATTTACACACTTTCCCTTTTTTTTTTTTTCCCTATTATTACTGATTTTTTGTGAGAATAAATTACACTTGCCTTCTTCCACCCTCCATTTAACCAACTGTGATAATATTTCATTATATCTAGAATCGACCCACTATGCCGATATGAAACTGAGTATATTAACTGGATGATTTACCTTCTCTGTGGTAGCACTAAAGCTTTTAAAGAAAGAGGTTTCTTATTTATACCTCTCTGTCCAGGGAATCTGCAGAGGAGCAAAGGCCGAGCAGTCTAAGGCCTCATGCCAGTAAAGATTTATGTGTGGTCTTTGAAGTTACTTATAGAGCAATCTCCTGGGGACATGGGAGTGGGCCAGACTCCTCTAGATTCAAAGTCCAGTCCTCAGCTATTGCAGACACCACCTCCATCTAATCCCTTACAAAAGCCTCGAGCCCTGAGTTTGGTGCAGTTGAGTGTTTTGCCCTGCGACTTCCATACAAAGCTGTCCCAGAGCTTGGCTGCTCCAGTTACCCCCTTATCATTACCTGCTCGGTTTATACATACATGCCCCTTGTGTCAATATTGCCCTTTTGTTTAAAAGCTTGAGGGGATTGTTTCTAAGACTGATCAGTCCTTCAGTTTTCTTTGAAAAATCGGACTGTGAAGTCTTATAAAAAAACCCAGCCTGAATAAATAGCACAAATATTGTTCAAAAACACACAGAGAAGGAAACTTTCCCACATTGATGGTAAACTTTTACATTGCTTCTAAAATGTTTCCAAGATCACAAAGAGATCAAGTTAGACTGTGTCCTAGTATGCAAAATTAAGACCGTGTACAAACCTCTACAAGGTCAGTGTTTTAGATGTTATATGAGACAGCCAGGTCAGCAAAACAGCAGAATGGGGGAGAGAGGAAAAATATGAGTCATGGCCCAGCGTTGTATTCAGTGATTCTCCTGTAATGCAGTTGAACATCCTGTGTGTTTTAGAGATCTGGGAGAGATGACTGAATACTCTGCAGAAAACACTGAGAGCAGTGCTGCAAGGATTTCTGTTTATTTGCCTTTTAATTAATGCTAAACCTTGACCAACTATGTGCTGGGGGGAAAATGCAGCATTTTTTGAGAGCTTTGCCTGTTCTACACACAGTCTAGCCAGTTGTCCAAAATGCTCACATTTGCAGTACACAACCCAGGCATTCTTAATTTTATCTGTTTTATATTCATATCTTCTCCCATTGATCTCTTCACACTGTAGAAGGTTACTGTTAGCGACAGCACAAGCAGCAATAGCTTGTGCTTGCCCTGGTGAAATCAATCATTCTGTAATTTCTACTGCTTTCCTTTAGCTGTAACAAAATTTATCTTTCTTTGAGAGATGAGTGCTGTTGCAAACTTTCAACAGCAAAGCTCTTTAATTCTTCTAACTTAGAGAGCAGTCTAAGTATGCTAAAGCCTATCAAAGTCATTCATCACTTGCAGTCTACCTATCCAAAATGTTTGTGCTAATATTCACTCTGCCCGAAATCACAAGTGCACCTGAGAGCTTGTACACTTTTCTGTACAGCATCTCAAGCATCTGGGAGGCATTATCCTTCCTATTTTAGAAAGGAAAGACCCCAAGGCATGTTTGTAGTATCGGGCTGGCAGGACATTCACTGTGTCCATGCTTCCAGCCAGACCAATGCCATATGGTTGCATTAGCATAGCTCTAGGCCCATGTTCAATAACTTGCCTCTCAGGAGGGATGTGATTGATAGATTTGGTGTGGCCTCCTTGCATTCAGTAGTGTCCTATCTGCAGATGTGGGGATTCAGATTTAGAGAGGCTTCACCTCCCAGTTTCAGAGAGGCTTTCACCTTGCAACAAATATACCTTTTGTAGGCCTCTAAATTAAGTGCTGCTGTTACGAATTGAAGGCAGAGTGTGAATTCACACGAGATAGTTTAATATAGACTTTATACTGAAAAATATTCATTGTTGAATTTCTGTACTGAAAAAAAATCTGAATTCCACAGCATGAACAGCATTGCTCACTCAAACCAGCTCACATTCTCCAGACCCTTCAGAGCCTTTACCTTTTTTACAGGAACTACTGCCACTGATTGCTGGGAAAGCTTTCAGTTCACAGACTACCAGTGAGAAAATCAGACTAAAATTCAGAATTTCTGTAGATTAGCAGTTTAAAACAGAACAGCTTTAATTAGTGCAGCTGGTGGAGAAGAAGGCAAAGTCTCCTTCTTTATGGGTTTACCATGACATGACTTTGGGATCTTGTACATGGTCTTCGCAACTTAATTTTTAAGTAAAAATGTGAAAAGTGATGAGTGTCCCTGCTAATCCCACTCTGCACCAAGGTTTATGGGCTGCAGTCAGTAGCACAGATAACAGATGCTGGAATTTTAAAGGGTTGTTAGAGGTGAGGTGGCACCTCCTGGACTTCTCTCTCCAAGCCCAGCAATCAGCCCTCAGGCCATGGGTGATACACTACTGGGAGAAGAGAACATCCTCTTGTGTTGATTCCCTGATTACCAGAATATCCAAAGTATAAGTTTCAGTTTCCATTTCTCTTAAAAGAGATTAAAAAGAGAAAATAATAACAGATCAATTTTAAAAATTATCTGTCAGAAGTAGTTTTAACTGCTAAAATAAAATAGTCTGGGTTTATAATTTGACTTCTCTTTTAGTCTTCTCCACAAAATAAATTTCCCCAGCAAGAGAATGTGACCCAATCTATTTAAAATGTCATTCATGAGAAAAGAGCCTAGATGCCAACCTGGACTGCTACTACACAATACTGATATTAACTTAAATAAATCTTAGGGGAAAAGAGATTAAATTTTTGAAAGTTCTCTCTTCCAGTAATAACTCATATATATTTTTCAATAGGAAGTATGTGCCCTTACTTTTGCTAAAGTAGTGTGTACTTCAGTTAATGGAAATAGTCTGGCTATTTAGCAGACTTTTGGGTGATGAATGCTCAGATCAGTTTGGTCAGGGTGTTCCTCATGCCTTTTCCATGAAGTGTGTCTTTTGTTTATTTGCATTGCCAGATTATGTCAGGGAAGCTGTGTTTGTGTGCCTAACATTGATAGGGACATAGTCCTCTGTGATTAAAAAGAATTCTCTTAAATGTCATGGGTATGACTATGAGAGAGCCCTGAAATACAGTGACAGCCCAGGGAGATGCATTCTTTCCTCCTTATTTAACATCACTGGAATCATTCTGGTTTAAAAATAATTATATAAATATGGTAATGTTATCACTAGCAATTGGAGCAAGGTTGAGATTTCCAAAAACAGTTCAGGTGCACAGGGATCTTTGACACAGGGAGGATTGGCATGGCAGGATTTCAAAATCCCAGGTACTGTTTCTGAGCTGGGACAAGAGTGCCATCAGTTTGACTCTTAGTCCAATGTCAGACACCTTCTAGGTATTTACCAGCGGATCCTGAAACTTGTTGCTACTCCCTGTCTTACCTGGGAAAGTGAAATGCCCATGCAATAACAGGAACTGCTGTGAAAGCAATGGCAAACTGGTGATCAGAGTGTCAGATTCAGTCAATCTAGAAACAAGCTGAAATCCAGGTACTCTCTCCTGAGGCTCCTTGTACTTATTACATCTACAAATCCTGTGTGGTTGTTGCAAAGGCTGTGTAAAGAGGGGCTTTTTTGTGGTATTTCAACCCCTAGCTTTTAGACTGTGCAGGAAAAAATAGGGTGGAGTGCAGGGAGTTGCCTCACCCCTTGGGTGTCTGGGAGAGTTGTTTTTATTGAGGGTTCATGCTGAGGTTTGGGGTGGGAGTAGGGAGGAAGGAATTTCTTATCTGCACCTAAAGAGATAACTTAGATGAAGGAGTTGCTTTGTACATCTTTAGTGTGTCACTTCCAAGATAGTTTGTCATGCATTTTTACAACTTTTTCATCTAACAGATATGGTGTCAGCCTGTATTTGAGAGCATAATGTAAGTTCAGAATGAAACTTTAAGTTTTTCTACAAAAAACTTCATAATAACTAGCTCTTGTATTGCACTCAGCTTCAGGGTGCTCCTCCTGACGGGCAGCCCTTCAGTGGCTGCCTCCTGGAATCACCTACAAGTATCAGAGAGGATGTCCCAGAATGAATTCGTCTCCTTGCTGAAAAGGGCTTGGGCATGCACTTCTTTCCCCAGATATTTGCCCAGGAAACCCAGGCATGCAGGCTGCAAGGAGCTATCTCACACTTCAGCCAGATCAAGATCTAGATGATAATGGACTGTAACAGACCAACAGTCTAGATATAGTCAGAGACAAGTTTATGCAAGATTTCATCTCACCTGCATTATAAATGACAACCACAGGGCCTCATTATCAGCAAGCAGGGGAGAATTTTCCCCACCTTGTTCCAGGAACTATTTTAATGCAAGATGAAATTTATAGATCAACTTTTTTTTTTTTTTTTCTCACTCAGTCTACAGATTGTTTAATATTAATGTATTGGGTTTCTCTCTTGGGACTTACAGTTCTCCATTTATTGCTCATACTATTGCTTACACAGATGCTGCTGAGATTTATCTCCTCTTTTCTGGTGATTAGTTTGCAGCAATACAGTATGGCAGCCATGAACCTTTAGATGTCACAGAAAGTTTTAGATAGTAAGTTTTCTATTTTCAGGACTATAACAATACATCTAATCCTCAAGACATGTTATTCTAAATATTCTTTTTGAGTCTCAATTAAAGGAACCACACTGGATCCTTTAAAGAAAAATAATTGGGGAATAAATTTTATCAGCAAAGGCATCTGATAAGCACAGGCAGGTGTACATTCAGCTCTATGAATAAATGATTCCTATAAAATGACTAGAGAGGCTGTTGGCACAAAAAAAAGCACACTTTTGACACCCAATTGCTGGTTTGTATGACCAGATCCAAGACCTTGTCTACGAAAGAAAATGATAAAACAAGTTTATAAAAACTTAAATAATCATGGCAAGCCATCATGGTTGGTGATGCTCTTATTACAAGCTACTTTTCTGCAGTCTAGCTTGTATTGTTTCTTACATTTGAGATCATCTAAAATCCTAGCGGATCCTAGACCTCTGGTACAGAGTTGCACCTAGGATGTGGCTGAGAGGGAATCCATTCTCCTCTCATTCAAAATGGGAGGCGGGGAAACACATCCTGAAGGAGCCTAATAATTCTGGATTTGGTCTCTAGCTCTAAATCCCCAGGATAAGACATTACTCACTGAACCATCTCCTAATTATTTCTTGATTAAATGAAAGAGCATCTTAACAGCATTCTTCTGAAGAGGAAATCAATTTAAAGTAGTACAAACACTTAGCTCTCTCTGTGTTAGCAATATTGCATCAGACTGCTGTGTGAGCAACTTTGTATCTGTGGTATCAGATATGATTTTGTATATAAGAGTCTGCTTGCTAAACCAGAACTCAGAAAGGCTTGACTCAGAAAGACAGAGAACAGAAATAAGCATATGCCTCTATTAGGAGAATGCACCTGTTCAGCATTATAAAAGAGCAGATCCACAAAAATCATTTAATACCTAAAATCAAGATCTCAGTTGGATCAAGATTTAAACCTCTGCTCAGACACAGTATATCAAAATGACATCTGCATGTTCCTAAACACCCAAGACTTTGTCCATGGACATGAACATGTTCTGATCATGTCAAGCTGTGCAGAGAGTTGTGTCATATGCCTAAACCATATGCCTAAGCCTGGAGTCATTATCAGCCTTTACTTTCCTTTCAATGTTGCTTGAAAGACCTGTTCTAGTTCACATCCTCAGAGCACTCCTAGTAACAGGGCAGCTTGGGAAAGGCTGGTCACTTTACTTTTCCACTTTAGGGCACTATCCTGCAATCTCTGAGACACAACTTGAAAGCCTTATTTTATGTTGCTTAGCACAGGGACAGGGAGCCATATCTGGTAGGAGACTTCACATCTAACTTGTAGGAATTCAGAGTTGAGTGCTTCCCTTTGAAGTAAGCCCACTCTTTATGAACAAATAAATAATAATTGGACCAGAAAACTATGACTTAATAACTCAATGACTAAGGCACTTAGTAGACATGTGATAGGCCAAACTGAAAGTTTATCCTCTTCTGTGAATTCTGTTCACAAACTGGAAACAGGCTCAGTTGCGAGGACTAAGGCTATCAGGTGACTGAGAAATGAGGCACAAGAAAAGCAAGAGACCCTGTGGATGCAAGAAGTCTTGGATTCATGGTCCTAATTCAAGCTATAGAAACATAAACCTGTTCTGCTGGGGTCAGCATACTACCAGTACCCCAGGAGCCAGTTCAAATTCACCTCAGGTGTAAACTTTACAACAGCAAATGGGCATAGGGATCTTGTCTGTCTTTGTACAGCACATCTGGGGGTGCAGGACTGAGAATCTCACAGTATGACAAGTGTGAAGCAGCACAACATCATGCAGAGCTGCATGAGCTGGTTGCAAACACAAAGCAGCTGAACAGCAGTGAAGTGGGGTCCAGCAAGTTCAGTGTGTTTCTCTGCAACACTGTTTATTCATGACAGGTCTG
Source organism: Crypturellus tataupa (assembly GCA_034781795.1). Lineage (NCBI taxonomy): Eukaryota > Metazoa > Chordata > Aves > Tinamiformes > Tinamidae > Crypturellus > Crypturellus tataupa. The sequence goes on along the minus strand of JAWLRI010000436.1, from coordinate 1,415,651 downwards.
AGTGTCCACTGCCTCCACGGCTCTCATGAGCCCGCATATATGTGATGCTCCATCTTCCTGCAAGCCATCACAGCCGCCTGTGCAAGAGCCACTGATGCTGCAGAGCTACACTGTGCCATTGATTCTGTAATGGGTTTTGTTGAGACTGCATATGCCCCTCTCATTGAGTGTTGAGTTCTCAGTCATGACTGATCCACTCTTCTCACAGGAAGGATTCTCTTGATTTCAGATGCTGAGTGTGTATCCTCTCTCTTGGCTCAGCAGGGGTGTTTGCATCATCTAAAGACTCTCTGGTTCTGCTTGAACAACATGCTTACCAGTCTCCCAGTTAAATCAAGCGAGTGGCACAGTCTCTGCTAGAAAGACTATGGCCACTTGTCTGTCCCACACAATCTCAGGGGCTCTACTGATGTATTGCCTGCAGGTCATTTCTTGCCTTTTACAATCTTTCCAGGCATTTCCAGTCCCTCAAGGCATACTTCCAGACAGGTGTTTTAGGCTTGCTCAACAAACTGATGAGCTACATTTCTGCTTGTGCACTGGGGAAGGGAGAAGCAGGTTGACATCCACCTTGATGGACAGAGGAATTAAGCAGTGGGGCTTTTGAAAACAGAGTGCTTTACAAGGCTTGATCCTTTTCCTATCTTCTTGGCAAACAAGAATGAAAAGAAATGCTAGGACAGTTGTTGCCCAGACTCCAACAACAAATACTCCAGTTCTTGTCAACAAGGATTGGGCTGTCTGTGCACAGGCACAGGTGGCCATGTAACGCACATGTCCACGGTCCCTTGCACAAATTCTTACAGAGCCTAACAAATACTCAAGGCTTGGGAGTGCCTTTAAATCTGGAATACAAATAACCAACAAAATGACTTTGAGAGAGACTTCAGTCAGCTTCCCTGTACTGATTGCTTAGAGGTAAACTGAAACTGTTTACCTGAGTTCACTAGCAATTATTGCCTGGAGTCAATCACTTTTGCCATCCTTTTTTGTCAGAGGAGACAACAGCTAGAGGCCATATTTTTAAAGCATCTTGTCTTAGTGATGACTTTACCTCTAGTCACCTTTCTCTTCTTGTGCTCTGCTCCCTTTTTGCCCTTGGGAAACAAGGCATTCCAGCTACCTCTCAGTTCAAAGATTAGTCTGAAAACGCACCTTTTGTGAGTCAGTGCGTAATGATTATTTTTGTGATCCTCCGTCTTTTAAATACAAAGCATTGTGATAACTTGTGTGAAGAGTAGCATCCTTCCCTGCCCTTAGACTAACACGCAGATGTGGAAGCTCAGGTGGGCATCCAGCACATTTCTGTCCTCCTAACCAAGCTTATCCTTTTTTTTTCTTTTCTTTTCTTTCAAGCCCGTTCTTAAGTTAGTCCTTGCAGACAAATGTGGGGGATAAAAGAAGAAAAGAAAAAGCCTCTCAAGATTTAATCATCCCCAAGGGTAAAGCAATGCGCAATTGGTAAGAAAGGTCACTGGGGTCAAGAGGATTCAGGGAGGAAAGTGCCTTTCATGAGGAATTGCAAATGTTTACTTTAAACAAGTATTTAAAAAGTCAAGATCCTGAAAGAAGCCATATGTTTCGATTTTGAGACCAATTAGTCTGCCTCATCCGCAGTTTATTCAGTGGACTTTTGGCCTTTCACTTCTTCTAAAGCCAAGCAGGTTAATGTGCCAACACAACCTCTGAGAGGTAAGGAAAAAACAGGGCAGCTGTCTGAAATGATTTTTAGAGACGCACTTGAAAATGGCTTTCAAAAATGATATAAAGATTGCCTGTGCAAAGAAAAGAAGAATTTGACTATGTCTCTTTGGATGAGGAGAAGTCTGGCATTCTGTACGCCACAGTACGGAACTATTTGTATTTTGTAATGCTCTTTGACAACAAGAGTTCTTAGGAATTCATTATAACTTTATTTATATATGTAACCATTCTGCTTTCCCTCTTGCCTTTTTCCAAAGATTGTTTGAAGTTTCTTAAAGTTTCTTGAAGTTTTAAGGTGTTTTTCAGCATACAGAGTATCATGAGAAAATAAGATGATGTCAGGAATAACAGAGACCACTTTATAAATCTCATTAGGAGCATTTTATTTGATATTTGGTCTCTGTCTGAACATGTAGCCTATAAAGACAACAAAACGAAGCCTATATGAAAAAATCACAGTCTTCACATGTTATCATTTCTGCATCATTCTACTGCACTCCTCATCATAGAATCATAGAATGTCTAAGGTTGGAAGGGACCTCTAGAGGTCATCTAGTCCAACCCCTCTGCACACGCAGGGCCACCTAGAGCAGGTGGTACAGGGCTGCATCCAAGCAGGTCTTGAACATCTCCAGGGAAGGAGACTCCACAACCTCTCTGGGCAGCCTCTGAGGCTGGGCAGCCTCATCTGGGCTACTGTTTGTGCACACAACGCTCGAAGCAAAATGCCCTGGGAGAAAGGCCTGGGGCCGAAGTCTTCGTTTTTACCAGACCAAGGACATAATTTGCTCAGCAGGAGCGAAAAATACTATTCTTGCACTCTCTTACAGCTTGGGAGGTGCTTGCCAGGAAGCTAAGCATTAAGTATCGGAGACCCTCAGGGAGGTGCAGGATCAGATAGATAGTCCCTAAGGACCTAGGCTCTTGTGCTATGAAAGGGCACTCTCCCCTTCTCCAGCCCTGGTGTCCCACAACTATCCTGTGTGAGTTCAGTCAATAGGCATCCTTAGGACATCTTCTGATTCTCAGGTACCCAACTTCAGCCTCAGCCCTGGCAAGTCATCAGAATCCTTTCCATGAATTAAAATGAAATTTAGAGCAAAGAACAGAGGTAAAGTCCTGGTTCTGCTCAAAGGAATAATAAAATAAAGTGTGACCAGGATTTAATTCAGAATCCAGATTTCCTGGCTATCATTATATATCCTAAATCAGCTTACACTTTATCACTAAGAGCAGTCACCAGAACAGGGACAAAGTTCATGGCAGAATGTGAAAGCTCAGCTTTGAACAGGTTTGTTGATATTAGAGTTGTAAATATGAATCACTTCATAATTTAGGGGAGAAAGCATGTGAAACACCCTCTAATTTGGAATTGATAAATTGGAATGTTAACTACAATTGAAATGTACTTTATTGGAAAATAAAAGGGAGTGATTTGTCTGATAGACAACAATGCTTCTGAAGCAAGAATCCACATAAGAAGTAAAAAAAAACCTTATTTCATAACAGTAACAATTTATAGATATATATACATATATACTCATATATATGTATATAAAGGATTATGCAGTGTCCTGCAAATATTTCAAGAACTATTCTATCTTTTTTTCTACCCAAGAAACCCTAAAATCCATATGTCTTTATATTACTAGAGAAAAGGAATTTTTCTATAAAAATTACGTTTATTATCTATATAGAGACAGAAAAATGGAACTGAATTAAGGGAACATCTCAGTCCAACATTAAAAAATATGTGATTTTGAGTTAAATTTAACTTAATACTTCACAAGATCTGGAAATACTGAGAACTGAAATGAAATAGCAAAAAATATTTATTTAATAAAATTCAAATATGTGGTTGGAACAGGACAGTGTCACCTATTCACAACTATTTTAGGAAAATAGGTTTATACTCCAAAATATCTTGGAAAAAAGCTATTCATTTTAATTACAGTATCTATTTCATCCTATATTTTCTCACCTTATATACCTGAGAGCAATGTCTTGTTCAAAAGTGAAAAAGAAAATAAAAAAATCATTTCCTTTGACAAAAATAACTCAGACTGGAATATTACTTTGAAAGCAGATGCTGACTTGGGGTATTCTTTTGCTAAGGTAAAATGTATGAATGATTTTCAGGCTTAGTGGAAAAATGAAAACAATCTATTGCAGAAACATTCTGAGTTAGCTTGCAGCTCAATTATTTAATAAATCAAGAGAGAGGGATTATTTTTCTTCCTAAGCCAATTTAAAATATGTTCTGAAGTTTGCCCAATTCACGAAATTGTGTCATAAAGCCAACAACTGTGACTTTCAGTTTGAGGAAATGCTATTTTATAAGTACTAAACATGATGGCACTGGGTAGTGCTTGACAGCTTCCAAAGAAAAATAACTTAAAAGGACAAGCTATTTCCCATGGACTTCGAGTAGCGCACATTAGGTTCCTGAATTGGAATATTTGCACAACTTTTATGAACACAAATGTCTACTGCCTTTCTCTGAACAATTTGGCATATATTTCTAGACTTTTTTTTTTTTTTTTTTTCATGTCTGCGTCTTGTTACATGGCTGGGCACCATTGGGTCAACCCTGCAAATTATCCAAAGTGGATCTCAGTGGCCGTTCTAGTTGCCAGAGTTTTCCCCAGGCTCTGGGAAATGGTCGGGTTTGCTTCCAAGAGGCCTAACACCTTTCACAGGAGGATATTAAATAGGCAAGAATTATCAAGATTGTAAATACATGAGCTCTTGTGACATAAAAAAGTTCTGAAGAAGAAGGGGAAAGGTACTGGCTGATTTATAAGTATTCCAAATATATACTTTATAAATTAGTATAAAATTGTATGAATTATAGAGAGTATAAATACCTTGAGGCTTGAACTGGGATTGTGGCAACATTCCTGTTAAGGATTGATTGGCAATACAAGTTGTTTTCTTCCTATCTTTAATCCTTTATCTGAGATACCTAAACTACGTCTACTGATGCTATGGGTTTCCTGCCTGCTCAGTGGTGAGGAACCTCCAGAAGACGTCAGCCAAGCAGGCTCGCATCTCTCTGCAGTAGCTTCTGTCTCTCTGCCAGACTGCCCAGACTTGTCCGTATTAGCACTGCCCAGCAGGTCGTGTCCTGGATCGTGTGTACAGGACAACTCCGAATCTCATGAGCTATGGTCATCATTCCAGGACACCAGGACATACATCAGCCACAATACACAGACATCAGTAAAAGTAGTAGATTACCATAATGGAGGAGGCAGCAGGCTTGCACTAAAAATAAGTGATAGTCGGCAGTTCTAGTTCTGCTAACAGCAACCCTAGACTGCCTCCGTGATTGAAGCTAGCTGTTTAACTGTAACAAATCCTCCCAAATGCTTGCTGTTTCCCATCCTACCTGACTGAGAGTTGTAGTCATCTACAGACAGGAAGAAGCAGCACCGGATTGGAGAGGTCACTGTAAAAACACATGCTGGGGTATACCAGGCCACTGGCTTGTCTGTTCTAGAGTACCCATGCACATACACTGATTTGCCCTTTACACAGACGCATGAAGTTAATAGTACTGCCAGCTCTTAAAAAGCAATCTTCTGACCTATATATTTTTCACAGATAAAATGATGCTATTCCATTTTACTGAATGGGGCACTTTTGATATGAGGAGGTGAAATGATCGGCTGCCTACCAACAAAATCAGAAGGAAGTCAGCCCGCCCTTCTCCAGAGCTGTAAGCCAGCTGCTTCCTCTGCTAGACCACACTACCCCATCTGTACTTCTTACAGCACTGCGGTGCTCAGATTTCTGCTACAAACTGTAGATCACTTAAAAAAGATTAGAGCTAATGTAATCATTTCTCTAATGAACGTTGGAGCCATGAATGAATTATAAACTCCACCTATAAGGCCAGGAGGATCAGACAAGCTTTCAGCGGCACTCATGCTGTCATGTTAGACTTGTTGAAGCGGGCTGAATTCATTGCCAAATCCTTTCCTTTGAATCTTGCCAGTATCTAGTTCACAAGCCTTGGGAAGCTATATTTGGATAAGCTTTGGAGAACATAAATGTATTGCTGCTATTTTTGAAGCTGCTTCAAAGCTCAGATGTGTTAATATGCTGGCTCCCCTCTTCCTTATTCTATTATCTGTCCCCTGCTTGCCATTGCAACTCTTTTTGCAGATCTCATGTGCCTCTTCTCTTGCATTGTCCTCAGCAAGCCCAGCAGCAGTTTACACCAGGGCCTCTCTCTCCAAGACAACATGAGAAGTGCCACCATTCTTGGACTTGCTCATCATGGCCATACTCTCCGGCCTTTATTTGCTACCCCAATCACTTCTGAAATATCCACTTATTTGTTGCTGTCAATGAATGCTTTCTTCCAAATGAAGAAAGGCCATTTACTTGAAATGGTAAATCGGTATTGCTGCTTATGCTCCCGACCCTCCCCCAGACACAGAGCCACGCCAAACACTTCTTCATTTTTCCCCACTCTTCTGTTAGTCACATCTTCCTCCCCTGGTGTTATTTGTACAATAAACATGCAGCCAAGGGTTTCCTTGGCAACACACATGCCTTCCTGCTATCTATTTTACAAGCAGGCTTGAATTGTCTCACAATAGCTTAGAGGTAGCAATTTAACACAGCTGGTGGCACAATACTTCTATTCTAAGCACATGTTTTCTTCACCAGAGGTAGCTCATGTGCCGATAACTGAGCTTTCATTCATCTGCAATGGCAAATAAAAGTAAAGTAGTGAAAACAGAAGTAAAGTGAACACATGATGAGATAAAGCATCCCAGGAGATACCCTTATTTTATATTCCAAATTAGTTAGTTCCAAATTACTGAACAGTAATAACTGAGATACCTAAGCTTGCTTCTTTTCATGAATGAAAGGAGACATTTTGCTAATTCAGATATTAAAACAGCCTGACAGGTCTGTATTGGATACTGACATTATGAACTTCTCAATAGTTATAATTATTTTAATGCTCACCATTTCTTTTATCCTCTGCACTTCTACTTATTAACAATGAAAGATTTGCAAGGACAAAGTATATCTTTAGTAAGCTGGTTAACTTGCTAAACACAACAGATAACTCAGGAGTGCACCCTCATTCTTATCATGGCAAATGGATGACAGAAACATATTGTCACAGATTTCCTTTGGTCTAGTCAGTCAGTCTTAGGAAGAGATATCATTGAAGTTTGAATTCAAGCATCAGTTTTGTCTCTTATTATCACTGAAGTTTACAAGAAAGGGAGGCTTAGGACAATTGCAGGTGAGTGTACAAACTATATATTGTATATTTCTGTAGCTCAGAGGAATCCTTCCCTAAAGTGGAGGGAGATTTTGAGTATAAGAAAGCAGTCTGTCTTGATCAGTTCCCCAGATTAGGCCTCTTCCTATTCTTGACTCCATTCCTCTTGATTTCATAACTTTTTAAAGGGCTAAGGACACTTTATTGAATTCTTAATGCTATATTTACTATAAATGATTTAACAATTCTTGCTTATTCCTCTGATAATTCCTCTAAAAACAACCTCTGCTGCTTTTATGTGGAAATCTATAAAACAGTACTAGAGTAAATTCTTGTGCAAAACAAGTTCAGTCAATAAATTGCAAGGAAATTATTATCAGCGATTTTTGCTGATGCCCAACATCAGGTGCCACCCAGCTACTGAGGCTGACTAAACCCTCCTGAAATCACAGCGTTGTTGAGGCTCTCAGCAGTACCTTCGGTAGACAAGAGCAATGGAGAACCACGAGTGCTCCTCAAAATCCATGAAACACTGGTGAAACTGAGAGCAGGGGCTGGAAAGCCTTGCCGAAAGTCTGGGCCTCTCGAGGCAGATTCATCCAATGTGCTGACTTGAAGCCTTGGCAGACCAAGCTGATATTTGTATGCAAAATATTCTGAATTTTTATATAAAACAGATTTGAATAAGTCAATATCGGTGCCAATATCTATGACTGCTTGTAACACTTAGAACTCTTGGAAGGACTGGGAAGGCATGGCAACATTCTCTGTAGAAATATCCTTGTCTACATGCTTTTAAGACTTCAAGGCTTGTCCACTCATCTTCTTGAATAAAGTCTTGGCACTCATCACCTGACCAAGTACTTGGCACTATATTTTTTATGCCTTCCTGCTGTTGTAATCATCACACCCTATCTCCTGTAAGTGCAAAGAGAACAAAAGATGTCATAACTATGATGAAAGCAGATTCATTTACTTCTAAAAAATATTTCCTGATGACCAGATTCTGAGTTAGGGTACAGCAAATATTCTCACTGAAACCAAGTCTAGAACAACTGCTTCCAATAAGCCAGGTATAATGTGGTATAAGGCTAGAGAACATGACTAAATTCAAGGTCCAGAAGGATTGTTTGCATATTCTTAAGTATACAAAATACATCTCTAAAAAAAATCCTAATATGCTATTGAATCAAAATATGACCATAGAGTTGTAAAAAAAGTGTTTTGTTCTCTACAAATGCCTTTCAGAAGTTTCAGTTTATAATAGCTCCTCACCTTGATGACAGGAGGAAAAGATTTATTGATAGCAATTAAAGCGCATAATTTTTACAGTCTCTGTCTCCAGACCCAAAGGAAATTCAAATAGGGGTACATTAACTTAAGGGACAGATACATTTCCTAATAGTATATTCATCTAGGTTAGGTTTTCTACTCCTTAGAATGATAAATCTGTTTAATGATAAGAATTGTCTCTTATTGGTATCAAATCCCACTTATTAACAACAGCTGTGACCATCTGAACTCCAAAGGTGGGACACTAATAGTTTGCAGATGGAGTTTTGTGTCAGAGAGGAGATGGGTAAAAATGAGGGCTGAATATTAATAAAAAAGTAGTATAGTGCTTTAAGAACTTGGATCTGCATGAAAGCAGGGGAAAAACTTCTCTTCTGCTGTGCTGGTTCAAAAAGTCATTCCTTACAGATTTTTCATTTTAAATTGGGGGAAAATGCTTTGTTAGGAAATTGAGAACTTACATTGAGTACTTGAGGATGTTCTTTTCTTGGACGGTTTGGATTAAGCAGGGATAGTAAATATACTGCTGTCCATAGAAGCTCATTCACATCAATGGGAATTTTACTTTTATCAGGGCCATAAAAAGGGATTCAATCACATACCTCTTGAGTCATCTTTTTGAGTCTTTCTGGACAAAGCTATCAAATTCAAGAAAAGCTTCCACCTGTGAAAGGGAAAAATGAGAGGAAAAGAGATGAATTCCAAGATGCAATGCGTTGTGCTTGTGTGGAAAATTTCAGCCAATTTTCTACAGCAGAAATAACTGGCAAACACTTACAACACACAGAAGAACACTTTGGGAATGGCAGATGATATCGTGTCCATCCATTTTATTCTACTCAGAGCTTTCTTCTTGTGGCTATGCTATCTTTCAAAGGCTATCCTCAAAAGATAGACTTAGGCTGTGTTTACACCAGGAGATTAAACAGTGTCAGGGGACATTCCTGGGTAGTGTAATTCCATTGTCCATAGTGTTAAATTGTTTGAACAGTCTCTGGGCTGCTTTAGCCTCTGTGAACTAGCACTCTCAGAAATAATTCCTAGAGGTGGGAGCAAGGGATATTCCCAAATAAACAGCTTTGCAATGGCCATCAAGATGAAAGGCTTTAAGAACTGGCATCTGGGCCATTTTTATTTATATTTATTTGCAAATGTAGCTTCCATATCTGTTCAGAAATCATATGAATCCAACTCAGCTTAGACACCTCAGCCTTACACCAGTCTAGCACTTTTCCTTACAGACTGCTGGTGGCCTATAGTAATTTATTCCGGGCTACAGGATTTTTGTCTCAGCGGGCAGGGACTGCTGATGCACCTGGAGAACATATCTTTCTCTCCCAGAAACAGCACCATCCAAGATTGGCATCTTTCTGGCATTAGCAAAGGTTAGCAGTGAATACTAAGGTACCTTCTGTGCACTTCCCTATGCACCCAGGGAAGGTACTTAGGTAGTATAAAGATAGATGATTTGCTTATATTTTAAGTAACTTTAAGCTCTTAGGGTTAAAAAGTACTATATGTAAGTACTAATTTTAGCACTTCATTTAAAAATGATCTTGTGAAGAGAACTCATTAGAGGAATAAGATGCAAATGGGTCACTGTGAGCCTATTTCACTCTGTTTAGACATGGCTACCTTGCTGGAAGGTATTCTAAGCATGAGCAATATAAGTAGTGTTTCATGCCAGTAATGTAATAAGTATAAGTAATGTTTCACTTTACCATGATATATTCATTTTTGAAAAATGAAATTTCTATGACAAAGGGCTGTTTGCACCTTTCTTTCCTAAGCAGTGGTATTAAATTTTTCCAGTCCCAGTCACACAAAGCACTTCCACATAAATACTTCCTTCTGTGAAGCGAGTGGCATAGTGCTACTTGCAGTTACTTGCCCCCTACAGCATGTCTGCTCAGATAGCGTAGAGAGACCCAACCACCCTGTGCGGGAGCCAGGAGCATCAAACACGACATAATGTGTACCAGGATATTTCATAGCAGGATACTGTGCAAGTGCAGCCCTATAACTGTATGCTGAACAGATCCGTACGCACGCACTTAAGAATCAGGGTTTTTAGATATATGCTCCTATTTGTCCCTTGTGTGATTTTGGTTCATTGCCACAGCTCAAGGAACACTGCAGCAACAACCCTCTCTCCCTGAATTTACAGCATTGTGTGATGTGAAGGGTCAAAGAGAAGGGGATGATACAATAAAAAAAACTCTTTTTGTCATAGGAAGCCCATGGTATTGCTAGCTTATCTGAGCCACAGGGCAGGATTGCCATGGGGAAGGTCCTCTGCCTTTCAAGGGGGAGTGGAGATCCCTTAGCTCCTGCGTGCCAGGAAACTAAAAAGAAAAAAGTCTGACAGGACGGTCAGTATGGGTTAGGACCAAAAGCTGCAGGTTTGATTCCTATCTTTATTGTAAATCCTCTCTGCTCGTTTCTCAAAGCATTTGTTGGAGTGCAAAATTGACCTATTTCAATATAAGATCTAGACAGTATTCATGTTGTCGTGTATATTTACAGAATCACAGAATGGTTGAGTTGGAAGGGACCTCTAGAGATCATCTAGTCCTACCCACCTGCTCCAGAAGAGACACCTAGAGCACGTGGCACAGGGTGGCCTCCAGGCAGGTTTTGTAAATCTCCAGAGCCACATATTCAGAGTTTCCAGTCTTTGACTTGAACTTGAGTGTTCTCTCATTTCCAAGCAAGAACTAGCATATAAATATAGGAAGAAAATTGTGTATATTAGCAGACTGGCTACTACTGGCTACTACTGATTTAGTCCTGCATGAAACTTATTTGATTTGCCCTTCCTTATTTTTTCTTTCTTTTTTTTCTTTTTTCCTCACATAAACATCCAACACACCTGTTTTTCAGAATGAAAAGTCTCAGTTTTTGAATATTCTTAATTGTGAATCACGAACATGTTTAAGTGGTAGATCCTAAAAATAAATACAAGTCTAGCGCTCAGCAGTTGATTTGTTGCACTACCTACATCAAGTTTTGGGCATAAACTGTCAACTCTCAAAGAATATTTTTACAAATCAGTATGTCACTTAACAGAAAGGAACAGGTATGTGATTTTCCATCATCTTGCCAGCAGACTGTGAAGATAAATAGATCTAAAACACACACAAAAATGTGTGATAATCATTCAGCAAATGAACATCATGGCAGCAGCAGGAGCAATCAGCATGATCAACTGATATAGCATATATGCAGAAGAGTGTTCAAGACATATTTCAATAAGATGGCTTGTGTTAGGCCAGGTGTATGTTTAATGTCTGTGTTGGGGAATTATTTTTATATAACACCTCCCTTGCATCAAAGTCTGTCTGAGCTCTGAGAAAGGATTCCTGGCTTCCCAGAGAGGTACGTTAGAGCAATGCAGTAAACTCTCTCACATTTTTGCTTGTGGAAAATCAAAGGGAATTCTCATAGGACATAACGAACAAAATACAGTCAAATACACCTGGCTGGAATTTACAGAACATGATGTTGTACTTTTAAAGCTGAATCTCATATATTAGATTTTTTCAGCTACAAATTGTATCCCTCAGGATTATGCAAACATATAATAAATACAAGGCAAAGGCTCATAATGAATTACATTCTTCTCTGCAGAGAAACCTCTTTACTAGCTGCACTAGTCCTACCTAATATAGCCCAGTCCTGACCTGTGTGCCAGCCTGCAGTCTGGAAGCCAATACATAGTCACTGTCCTCACGACTTCACCTGATGACATGAGTCTGCTGCTCGGATCAGAGCTTCACTCTTATTTGTCACAGGGTAAATGCAAAGGGGGAAAAAGAAGAACAAAATCTTCTGAAAATTACCACAGCTAATGGATTTTATCAGCTGATGATAAAATGCTATGATTATAGCTAGATTATAACTAGAAGCTATGATTCTCTTGATCAGTTTATTTTACAGAGCTTCAAGTACCAGAGGAAGAGTCTACTCCTGCCAGACTAATCAGCAGATATATATTTGGGGAAAAAAAAGAAGTTTGGGTTTTTTTTTTTATTTAGTACTCCACAGTTGTTCTTGTTGCAGAGTATTGAAATATTAACTTGTCTTTCATGAGTTTCAGGAGCAGAGGATTTCTCTTTTGGATAGTATGCTCAGGGATTAAATTTTAAATGATTCTGTAAAAGAGGCCTGAACTCAAGTATTTTTTTTTAGATTTGTTGTTGTTGTTGTAGTTGTTGTGTTTTTTAATATGAAAGATTTGAGACTGACAGTCCTAAAAAGATTTTTTTTTTTCTCTTCTAAAAGGTGGGAGGCGTGGGGTTTCAGAATAGCTGCAGACTTGCAAAACTGCAGCTAGTATAATGCAGGTTTGTTCTGAGAAAACTAATTCTGGAGACAGAGGGTAGATTGTCGCTTCAAAAGGGCTACAGTCACCCTCAGGCCATTTCATACCATTTGGTATTGCAGCAGTTAACAGCTGGGCAGTATTTACCGAACTGTGCAGCATTTCCATGCATACCACACAAGAGAGGTGGCTAATGTTGCTCATCTCTCTGCTCTTCACAGGCAAAAGGTCGGACTGATTTGCCAGGAGACACTTCAGAAATTAGGCAGAGCAAAGTATTAGACTGACATCTGCATGCTAAAGTATTTCAATTCAAATTCTTCCTCTTCGCCAGAGCCTGTGGTAAGAAGCTCTTAAACTGCTTTAGAGATGCTAACCCTCCCTGGCTAAGCCCTGGCCTAGAAGTTTCTGTTTGCTGCTGGATGTGGGACAAGCTTCCAAGGTAGCTCTGATCTTTTTGATGTGTTTGTCCCTCATCATCCTTTGTGTTTGCCATAGGGATAATGCCAGCTCACCAGCTCTACCATGAGGCAAAATTGCTTGATGTTAATGAAATGTTTTGAGAAAGCACCTCTGCAAGATAGAGAGAAAGCAGACACTTGACTCAACCCAGGAATGAGGAGAGGAAGTGGTAATTAAGCCAGATAATGGTAGGATTGAAAACCCTCCAAGATGGCAAACTTCCTCAACTCTCAAGTACTTTTTGAATGTGTAAAGTACATAGCTACATAAAAAGACAAATTATCAAGTGTAAATGAGTGATAAAGCGGTTAAGTCAATTGAGTTGCATGCCTATGGGCCAGCTACACCCTTGCCCAAGGTGCTCTGTGTGCTGGGAATCCTCACCTCCCGTCTGTCACCCTACTTTCAGTCATTACTTTCCCTATGGTCCAAAGGCTTCTCATTTCCACAATGCTTCAGGTGAAAAGGGAGATCTAACCCATTTGCCACAAAGACACTAAAGACATCAAGGCCATAAAGACACTAACCCTTCTAATGCTTAAAATGCTAGTTCTTTGAAAAAGACCTTACTTTAAACTGTCTTTCACTGTTCTTTGACCATCAGACATGAAATTAACTTTGCTAAAAAGACTGCACAAACCTTAACAACAATATAACAGCTGGATTACTGATTTTTTGCCTACTAAATTTACCAGAAATATCTTCTTGATATCTGGATATCACCATGCTAAAAAAATAGGGAGAGTGAAAAATGGTGCGTTGAAACAGGTTGAGACACAACCATAATTCACCAGAAGATAAAACTGTTTCCAAACATCTGTTCTGCTTCTGTCTATGCTACTATTTCACAGTTTTGTCCTTAATAGTGGCAGTTGGACAGGAGTATAAAAAATTAAGCACTGGACAAGAAAGGATGCATTGCATCCTGAAACCGCTGTCACAGATGAGAAGTTCATGACAATAACATAAGCTCATCGAATCAGCCCCACCGAAGGACGAATAGGCAAAGAAAATCAAAGCTTACTGGTGACACACATTACCAGGAGCTGGCACAGGAGTTTGCATGAGTCACAGCATTACCTTATCTGTACCCCACTCTTCTTGTCTTCGCATTGCCAATAAATTCTTCTCAGGTTTTCATCTTAACTAGATTGTTTTACAATCGAGGTTGTACCTGGGACACAGCCATAACTGTCCTCCCTGAACCAGCTAGCATGAAGCCGCCTGAATCTGTATTAGTACCCCCAAAGCACAGCGGCTGCATCCCAGCTGCTTGTTTGACAGGTCACTGGCCCCACACTAACTCCTGAACTGTGCCTGAGAATTGTTTGGACAAGTGTTACTGGGTCAAAAACATCCAAAAAGGCCAAACAGACCCACAAGCCAAAACCATCCCCAGACCACTGTAAGCAACCAACAGCTGAGATAATAAAGTCCCAGGGACTGGGCACTTCCTGGCATACAGTGTTTGGGAGAGACACAGCCCCAGGGGAGTGCAAGAAAAATGTGTGGGAAAAGAAATTGCTACAGTTGTACTCACCACTTCTACCCCAAGCTACATGCCTATCAGACATAAAACAATTTGAAGTGCCTATAAACATTTCAGAGCTGAATTTCACTTTTCACCAGATCTGCAAACTGCCAGGAATGGTGGCATTATTGGCCCAGACTGCTGAATTTGTGTCATGTGTGGCATAATCCCTTAAACACAAATGGAATCACAATTATTACCTCAATATAAGAGGTCAGTTTCACTTTCCAGCACAACCCACAATTGGTATTTCTACTGAAATACTCGCAGAATGTTTTTAATCACTTTATTCCTTTGAAAACACGGCTATGTGATTCTCTCTTTTGTTTTTTCTTTGTACTTCAAAGATGTTTAGAGATAAGAAGCGCTTACATACACACAAATTCTGTAACATATCTTTTCTCTGTTTGATACTTGTATTTGTAATGAAGGGTTTTGTTAGGATTTCAGTAGATATTGGGTTAGGTTTGAAATTCACATAATGGGAATATTTGCAGCTTATTTTATATGCAGAATATAATGTTCACACAATTCTAGCTCTTATCTATATGGAATGTGAAATAGACTCATTCAATTAATTTGCTCATAGCCATGTGTTTTCTCAGATTCTCATTGAACCTTATTTACTTTATTTGATAAATTAATTCTTAGGAGATACTCTGCCAATTGCACCTCTGTACCTAGATGAGAAAACTTTATTTTATGTCCATCCTCAGTTCAGTTTGATTCATGACACTAATTTAATTGGGTCTAGTTGTGTGCAGAAAGCAAGCAAGAATTAACCCAAAATCTTAACTTTCCAAAGGAAGAAAACACTTCAGTTTATGTCAGTAGAATGTCAACCTGTTTCTGTAATCTAAAGTATCAACAGGCTACCATGACTCAGAAGCTGATGACCATGTTTTAGGAAATTATAACCACAGAGAAAAAAAAAAAGGAATTAGCAACTACTATCTCTGATTGGCAATATTGAATGCAGTATTTGGCAAAGGAGACAAATAATTCATTGACATGATGATATCAGCAAATGTTTAAGAATGCTTTTCAAGTCTCTTTTACCTGAGTGCTGTTCTGATGAGTGTCTCAGATAACTAGCAGAGATAATTTGGAAGGAATTCCAGCTAAGATTACTTTTAAGACTAATTTAGTTCTTTATTGAAATTATTTGTTGTCATATGTTTTACCGGAAGATCCACAAGAGTAATCTTGAGTGTTCGGGCTGTTTCAGTCTCTCAGCTGAAAAAACATGTTTGTCTTCCTATTCTTAGCTTGCCACACAATTCCATCAGGGACCTTCCAGGTCAGAAAATTGAGTATATGACCTGACACAAGGACACACAAAATGTATAATTAAGTTAAATTCTGGTTACATTTTAGATTTTCCTTTCTTAATTCTATCTCCATTTATAATTAGCAGTCCCTATCCAGGCATTCTTAAAAAAAATCTTAATATGTAAGATTTTCAGCTGCTGCTGATATACTTAGCAGGAATCATCATTCAGTTGACTGGGAAAGCAACAAAAAATGCAACTTCTTAAAGCCTAGGAACAAGTGTCCTGTACATGGACACTGACTCAGGGGGCAATGCTACTGTGGAAAAATTGCCTTTAAACTACACTTCCCACAAAATTCATGGAGAAATTCACTTTGTAAGTTAGACTTGTTCCTGCAACAAAGCTACAATCCACATCAGCCTGACCTATAAAAGAATCTTAAGAATCAGAAATAAATAATTTAGACTACTGTTTCCATACTTGAAAAGGAAGTGCCATCTGTCTTTCTTTTTTCCTTCTGATTTTCATTTCAGTAGTGCGAGTATGAGTTGAATCTGGAAACTAAGCAGTAAAAAGTCAGTGCCACTGTACTGCATAACCTTGTTTCCAGAGGCAGAATTTCACTGAAATATTTCAGAAATAAGCTGTTTCTCTAGAATTACGTTTCCTTCCTTACAGTTTATATATTCACCGCAGGGATGCTGTAACAAAGGTATAGAGTAACTGTGTGGATTGTGCCTTATACCATTGTAGATAAGAGGTGAAATAACTATAGAGCATTCTCTTTAGTAAGATATTGGTACACTCTCTCTGAAGAGCTTAAGAACAGTCAAAGCATTACGTGACTATATTGATTTTCAAGCACGAGATGACTCAGTGTTTCTTTCCAAATCATCTATATTACAAATGATAATACTTCAGTTATAATGGTCTAAAGATATGAGTCAGGCAGTCTGTAGTTAAAGTTAAATCTTTTATCTAATAAAAGGCGTTACCTTTCTCTACCAAACCAAAATTGCAAAAAAAAATTCTACTCTTTGAAAAAAAAAACTCCCTGGAACTTTCTTGCTGTCACTTCCAATGACTTCCCATCAAAAGCTACTATAGTCAAGGGATACTGTCACCATCAACATTGCCTTTTTGAGATGTGTATTGTGATGTTAACCCAAAGCATAGCACTTCTGTGATGGAGTTTACAAAGTGTTAGAAGCTTTGCTTTTTTGTGTGTGGATTTAAAAAGTACTCACAAATTCCCTGGCTAATTGTCCATTAGTATGCTCCTTTAAACATTAAACAAAATCCTTTATTTATTTTCCCCTCTACTCCACGGTCCTCAAGAGGCAAAGCTGCTTCTGCCTTGGAGACTTGAACCCATGTGAC
Organism: Crypturellus tataupa; assembly: GCA_034781795.1. NCBI lineage: Eukaryota > Metazoa > Chordata > Aves > Tinamiformes > Tinamidae > Crypturellus > Crypturellus tataupa. Next base: position 1,398,432 of record JAWLRI010000436.1, on the reverse strand, counting down.
CTGAATAGTCATTTGAGATGTTAATTCACTGAAGAATGAAGTTGAACAATGATAGATGGAAGAATTTTCAAGAAAGAAAGAAAACATGGTTACATTAGCTGTGGATCAATTAAGTAGGTTCAGTTTAATTCTCTACAGAGCCTTAGTGTTAGACCTTTTCTAATAGAAGAAGAAATTTTACCCTTAGTTGTTTTAGGAAAGACTTCTTTTTCACTATAACAGTAGATAAGTCAAGAGTCATTTCCCAGCAAACATTACCCAAAGAGACAGCTCAGGGTACCTAGTACTTTTAACTCAGAAGGGAAATTCTGACTTCATAAGAGTTGAAGAATTCTACTGATTATCTCCATAATGACGTTTCTATCATCATGACTAGATCAAGATACAACAAACTTCCTATTTTTGCTACTTGGAGTTTTATTCTTTTCTAACACTATATATATAACATCAAAGAAACAAAATGTCACCAGAAAGAAGAAAAAGGTGCATTGAAATCAATTCTGTGCCACTTGGCATCTTTAAAATGCAGAAGCTGGAATCCCATTGATGCCAACAGTAAAACTCACACTTTTTTTTTTTTTTTTTAATAATAGCCTTATCTTAAACCATTTGTTGGTATAAATCAAGGTAGATGGTGTAAATCTTCATAATTCTATGAAAATATACATAAATTTCCTTACTTATTGTGGTTCAGAATAAGCTTCTACCTCTTCAAAGGTCAGCATCAAAACCATGCTGAAGCCTGGAAGTAGGCTGAAGCCTACTCCTCTGCTCCTGATACACTTCATACCTGAACTCCATAATGATGCCTCTCATGGTGACATCTGAACCTGTCTGACTGTCTTCCATCTAAATGGGTAAAATGAGGAATAAGAAGATTTGAAAAACACGGAGAATCTATAGGTAAATATTACTGGGTGATGATTTTATCTTGTGTCATTTGATAGCTTCAAAGGGCCTTATAGAGTTTCAAAAGATCAATAATAGCCCTTTAAATAACAACCTTTTGCTTTTAAAAGCCTACCTAAAATGTTTATGGGCACATAAACATTGCTTCAGTTAAACACGTCTGATGGATAAATCAAACTGCTCTGTGGATAAATTGAACTGTATTAGGAGAGTCCTTCGAAATGTATTCTAGCCTTGCTCTCTGAGGGCAGTGTTCATTTCTCCCCAGAGCCTGAAGCCCAGAGAGTCAGGTAACAGCAGCTCGTGAAGGGAAACATCCAGTACATTCTCCTTCCTCTGCGGCAACTACAGGGGACATGGCCTCTGCCACAGCCCCCCTAAGCCATGCCGCATCAGACTCTGCTAGCTAAGCAACCTTTGTGCAAAATAAATCATTAGGTGAGGTCCCCAGAGGGAAACTGAGAGGCTGTGAGAGAGAAAGGACATGGCTTAGGTATGCATCAAACACAGCCCTTTGAATCAGGCTCCTTCAGGAATCCCAAAGTCTGCTCTCTATTTTGATTTCAGAAGGCAGGAAAACAGCCCTAATTAATGGAAAACGAGTGAGGGGCATGCCAGTGTGGGCTGCAGGGAGCTGGGTTGCCAGTCATTCAGGGCTGGGAACAGGTTAGTTTGTGCTGACAGCCCCTTGCACTGCAGGCACTGAGAAAATGTAGTGCTGAGGAGAAGAAAATAAAAAAGAGAAAGAGGTGAGAAATGCTCTGAACTTGCTCTAGGAAGGGAAAGAAATATGACCAGGTGACTACCAGCATCTAGTCACAGCGAAACATTCCCATATTTGCCAGTTTATTTAGTCATAAATAAAACCTTTTCTAACACCTTTTCCTCTTTTCTCCCTTCTGAATCACTGTATTTTCAGAGCTGAGTAGTATCTATATCAATTTTTAAATGTTCTCGATCAGTTTAAAAATGCCTGCTCCAGTTTATATTGCTGATACATTATTACATTAATTGCAAATCATAATAAAAAAAAATCCAAGTTAATAAAATCTTCATACACTCTCAGGGCTCCCTCTTCCCCTTCTCTGAATGCAGAGGGATGAGGAGGATGACACAGCCAAAGTCTAGTGTCCCAGTTCCATCTTATACCTCTCTCGCCTGCCCAGACCCAGGCATGGGACAGTTCAGCCTGACTTGCAGCCGCAGATGTCTAGTTGGTACTCTTGGCTCTGCTCTGCAGGCTGTGTGACCTTGGAAAAGCCACCTCACCTCCAGGCCTCTACCCTCAAAATGTTAATAACAGGGCCCAAGTTGTCGTGTAGACTCCTCTTTGGGGATTGATAAGGTCAATGCAAAGAATGCCCAACTCCTTTTTGTTTTTGCAGAGCCACCATACAGCCTTAAAAAGAAGCGGTTAGAGGGTAGGTTACTGCTGGTTACATTTAGTGGAGGATGGGCCTGTCTGGGCTGGCAGGGAAGAGAAAACCCATAGAAATATGTGGTTGTTTAAGGATAAGTTGGGGTAAGCTGCTTTAAAAATGCAGTTTTCTGCCAGAGAAAAGGACACCTCTCATTGTAGGCAGGAATGTTAGGCTGATGACAATGCTCTCTGCTCCAAGCAGACTCGAATCAGCTACTAATTTCCTCGCCCATGCTGTAATTAGCCTTGTAGATAGATCATCCAGATCTCCTCTCACTCCAAGGGGTAGGCCAAGCCCTAAACAACAGCTGGGGAAAGCCACAGTGATAACTAGCCCAGGTCATCTGGGCCAGCACTGGCACAACAGCTGTTACCTAGCAGGAAAGTCTGGGGCTGCCTGACAAAATGAGGTAACAAGCACTGTTCAGCCCAAGCAGCTAAGAGATATGAATGATGGGAAAAGGGGAAGAGAGGAGAAGAAACCAAGTTTACTAAGATATGATAATCAGGCTCCACTGTGACATGTGGAGTCCCGAGCAGAAAGGGATACACTATATTCCTTTGGCAAGGGTAGGACATTAGTCAGCCTGAGGGCCCAGTCATCCAGTGAGAGGGGCTGATGTCGTAAAACCATCCTGAACTAAAAAATGACTTAGATAAATAAACAGGAGTACGCTTCCAGAGAGGCACCTCCTCAGACCAATTTGGGAGTCTCTGTTCTGCCAAAGCTGTGAATCCAGAGAGCAAAGTTCTGAATCTCACACGAGGTTTCCCCTTTGGAAATAGCATCTGTGGACTGGCCTGCGAGGGATAGGGGGCTAAGTTCTCCATGTGCAAGGATTAGAGAAGCGCCGCATGCCGGAGAGGTGACATGCACATGTTTTGAGTCATTCTCCAAGAACTCTTTGCTCTTGGGCAGCACAGATGGTGTTTTGAAGAAACTACCTACATCATGCTAGGTGTGCTTTCTGTACCCGGAGGCTCACAAAGAGGCTTAGGTGGAGCTTGGTGAACTGAGTAGTGGTGGCCACAGCATCTCCTGGGAGCTGCTGAGCTGCTTCTGCCAGGAAACATAGGTTCCTCCAGCAAAAGGGGTGAAAAATGAGTTTCAGATCAGAACTGTTGGGACCCACAACAATAAATATAAAAGAAATACCCGGAGTAATGCTTTATTGTTTCTCTCAGTGTCTCCAAAGACATCTGAGAAACTCAACACAGTCTGCAGAAAAGTGATGAGTCAAAATGTAATTTAAAATTTCTCCATACATATTAATATAAGCATATCCTTAAGGTAAATCTGCTATATTAAGGAAAATGAGAGTTGTGATTCCTTTCTGTAAGTCAGCAATATGTTTAAAGAGAAATAACAGACCAATAAATACTTTTGAGGGTGACAACAATGGCATTTATTTTGTAAGCAACATCTACATAAATAAAATGATCTTAATGTGCACATAAAACACCAAGCAACTGGGACGAAGAAAAAGAGAGCAAGGGAAGGAAGGAGAAAGGGGCATTTTACTGGATTGTCAGTGGGAATTTGAGTTAATCTCTTAATACAAGAAATCACTTATTTTCCAAAGGCCTCCTCTTCATCCTGTTGACATTAGGGGTACAAATTAAAACACAGGAAGTTTCATCTCCATATGAGGAAGAACTTCTTTACCGTTAGGGTGACAAAGCACTAGAACAGGTTGCCCAGAAAGGTGGTGGAGTCTCTTTCTTTGGAGATATTCGAAACACACCTGGATGCGACTCTGTGTAACATGTTCTATGTGTCCCTAATTGAGCAGGGAGGTTGGGCTGGATGATCTCTAGAGGTCCCCTCCAACCTAAACCATTCTGTGATTTTGTGATTTGTATGCAATTTGAGTCTTCAGAATATGTGCACTCTTCTGTTTCTCTTTAATACTTCTCTATCACTATTTTCTTACTGGTTTAATTCCAAATTACTTATACTAAAATAGTATAAATAATGTGTCTGTCTTAAGACCATCCGTTCTTTGCAAAACTACCTCAGCCAGGAAGGTGGATGATAGTTTGACTGCCATTCAGATGGCGCATGAACTGCAGAGTTTTTGCATATTATTGATGGTCAATTACTGCCTTACATTGTTTCTGAATAGTTAAATAATACACGACTCCATGGATGGAGACCACAGGCCCCTGATCCTTTTACTGGATTTTTAAAAAGCACAATATGACAAAATGTGTTGCTGTCTGTAGCCATACCTATATACTGCACAAGGATATGAAAAAGTCTTATAGAGGAAATAATTTTCCTAACCCCAATGAGGGGCAAGATTGGTGGTTAGTTCATGGCCCAGAGTCGGCACTCTTGTGCAAATGCTGTTCCTTTGAGATTTTCATCCACATATTTTGAGTACTGATGATAATCTTATTCAAACTGACAAGCTTTCGGAGTTCTTTGCTTTAACCATATTTTCTAGTAACAAATTCTGAAAGCTCATCAAATATTGTACATGACTAACTGTTGCACTATTTGAAATGTGTTACCTTTAAACATTACCAGATTCTTCTTTTTCTTGTCATGAAAAGCCAAATTAAAAATGACTGATTAGCCTTCCTTTATTTCTCATGAACGTTTTAGCTTCTGTTCTTTCTTATTAATGTCTTCATTGAACTTCCTTACTCCTTTGTATCCGGAAATATTTCCTTGTTGGAGATCATATTTTTTGCTCTTTAGAAGGAACTGACTTTCTTCCCTCGCTACCTTTTGATGAAGGTTGACTGACTACAACTGTAAACATTATTAAAAGTGAGGAGTTGATAAGGATTGACATATGATAGCCTTACAGTATTATACCCCATTCTTGCTGCTCCTTTCTTAATACCAATAAAGTCCTTTTGCTTTCAGTGGCATTAAGCAGATGTTCCTTCTGTGCCATCTGTAATAGCATGCAAATCCTATCCCAAAAATGTTATCAGTTCATTTAGAATACAGTCCTATGCTTCAAGGAATTTTATCATTTCTTTTGATGTTTATGACTTTGCTCTTGTTTCTAGGAAAAAAATGAAAAAAGAAAAAGAAAAAAAAGAAAACCCAAACAAAACTACACCTCATAGTACATCTCATTTCATCTTTTTGCCTAGTGCTTAGTTTTGTCATGTCTGCCTGTCTTAATCCCCTACTGCTCTAAACCACTTAGTATCATCTGCAAATTTTGTTACTTTGGCCTGCCATAAGATTATTAATAAATAGCCTATGGCCCAGCAGATACATAACAAACATTTCACTATTAACCTCATTTCTACATGAAAGGTTGGTCTTTATCCTTGGAATATTCCGTCTCTCAGGCGGTCTGCACTGACAACAGTACATTACCTTTCACCTTCTAAGTGCCTGGTTTTCTTTAATAGCCTCTTTGAGGGACTTGAACAAAAATCTGAGTAATTATAACTGCCAGTGTTTCTTTATCCACTAATTTGTTTGTTCTTTAGTGAATCCTTATAGTTGAAAGCAAGGTTTTCCTTCGGCATAAATCAGTGCCATTTCTGTTATCATCTAATTTTCATCTAGGTAGTTTTATAACTGTTCCTTAAAATAGTGCATCTCCCACTCAGTCTGTTTATCATCAGTTACTCCTACAATTACCTCAGAAATTTTAAATTCAGGGCTTTTCAGGCCTTCAGTTTAGTAACTGATTTTAATGTTTGTTTTTTATTAGAAACTTAACAACTTCCTGTACATGATCTCTCATATATCTAGTTGTATTAGTTATAATCAGTATAAGAAATAATCTAACTTGTACCCTGATGTCCCTTTTCCTATATGTATTCATGAACATGAATCTTCAGAATATTCCATGTCCTAGTCAATTGGAAAATGAAAAATTATTGTCAAAAGGCATTTGGAAAACTTCTTCCTTAACTGCAGCCTGTGTCTTTTTTTCTCCATTATCAAAGTCTCTTGCACTGAGACCTTTCCTTTAACATCTGGAGAGCTCTGAAAAAAGGTGTCTCCTATATATTGGATCCCTTTCTGCCATCCATATGTTTCTATAGAGATGCTTCCATCTAGTGACTTCTTTAATTCAGACAGTCTTCGAAGTAGCCTTCTTTATATTTATATTTAGGGTTATGCTGAGTCTAGCTGGAGGGCTGTGGCCAGTGGTGACCCACAAGGCCCAGTGACTGGGCCCAGTGCTGTTCAACATGTTCACCAATGACTTGGATGAGGGGACAGAGTGCATTCTAAGCAAGTTTGCAGATGATACCAAACTGGGAGAAGTGGCCAACACTCCAGAGGGCTATGCCACCATTCAGAGAGACTTTAACAGGTTGGAGAGTTGGGCAGAACCTCATGAGTTTCATCAAGGACAAGTGCGGGGTCCTACACATGGGAAAGAATAACTCCAGGCACCAGCACAAACTAGGGGTTGACCTGCTAGTAGACAGCTCTGTGGAGAGGAATTTGGGAATTCTGTTTGACAGTGTTAAGTATGAGGCAGCAATGTGCCTTTGTGGCCAAAGCGAACAATGGGATCTTGGCCTGCATCAGGAAGAGTGTTGCCAGCAGGTCGAGGGAGGTGATCCTGCACCTCTGCTCAACTCTGGTGAGGCCGCACCTGGAATACTGTGTGCAGTTCTGGGCTCTCCAGTACAAGAGGGATGTGAAACTGCTAGAAAGGGCCCAGCATAAAGCAATAAAGATCATTAATGATTAAGGCATTGGAACATCTAGCTTATGACGAAAGCTTAAAAAAGCTGGGTCTGTTAAGCTTGGAGAAGAGAAGATTGAGAGGGGATCTTATCAACATGTACAAATATCCGAGGGAAGGATGTAAAGAACATGGGGCCAAACTCTTCTTGGTGGTGACCAGTGACAGGACAAGGAGTCATGGGTACAAGTTGAACCTCAGAAAATTCCATCTCCATGTAAGGAAGAACTTCTTTCCTGTGAGGGTGACAGAGCCCTGGAACAGGCTGCCCCCACAGGTAGTGAAGTCTCCTTCTTTGGAGATATTCAAAACCTGCCAGGATGTAACCCTGTGCAATGTGCTGTAGGTGTCCCTGCTTTAGCAGGGGTGTTGGACTAGATGAACTCTAGAGGTCCCTTCCAACCTCAGCTATTCTGTGATTCTGTGATTTTAATTATATTTATTGCCCCTAAGCAAAGCTAAACAGATTTCTTGTTTTGTACAGAAATTATCACAGCAATTTAAAAACTACTTTGAGTCTCTAACAAAAAGGTTTATATTTCATGGATGCACATGCTATGATAGAAAGGCATTTGAATTGATGAGCTAATGTATTTCTTCCAAACTAATACACAAAATATCTGCAGCCCTAGTGGACACAGTAACATCCTAACTGTAGCTTGTAACAGCACATCCCATCCTTACCTCATAGGCTCCTGTCAGCACTGGGCCAGGCCCTGAGTCCTGATATTCATGCTTGGTTCTTACACAGATTCAGTTTTGACTTCCTCTGGCTTTGCCTGAATAAGGATTTGCAGATTTGGCTAAAAACAATTAATTTTCTCATTTTCACTTTGTGTTTTCCCTACCATCCTTCCTGCAATGATCAGTCAGGGAGCACAGCTGAGCAGCTAGCCAGATGTTCCCCATCACTTTTCACTCCTTAGCAATTCTATAGACATTTGTAACAGCCAACAATTGCTTTGTAACACACATCCTTGTAAAGGGACTCTGGAGAAGGGGGACTCTTTTCCCTGGTATTATTTTTCAGTAACAGTATATTCCTCCATCCTTAGTCACCCTAACTGCTGACCGCACACACACGCACTGTGAGGCTTGCTGTGACAGCACCTAATGCAACTTTGAGAGCATTTTAGTGCTGACTTCTGTCACAGGTGCATGTATATTCTAACTGGATTCCCTTTACACATTCTGTAGGCAGAGCAAGTTAACCCCGAAGCCATTATCACTTTCCCTTTCACTCTTACAATTTGTTATCACCTTCATTTGGACATTTTCCAAACCAAGACCTTTAGAGGCTGGCATGATGGTAAGCCAGAATTTGAGGGAGTATACTTATATTTTAATGAAGGCCATGGGGGCTGTATGCATTATAAATGAGCTATTCTTTCTTTATTTCTAGCAAGACTTGCTCAGCTGATATCTTCAACTATTGTTTACCTGCTCTTCTTTTTTAATGTGATGCATTGGCCCTCCAAGGGCTGAAAATGTCCTCAGTTATTGTGGATCCAAGATCTTTTAGACTGTGATTTAATCAGTGACCAGATATGTGACAAAATTTTGGCTTGCTACCATTTGTCTCCCTCTCCTATTCATTGCGTAGAAAAATGTGTTTTCTTTTTGGGAAAGAATATGACATTTTAAATATTCTAATTGCATTTATTTCCCTAAGCATGGCTTCTGGAAAGGGAAACTGCATTTAATTCATAAGGATTTTATTACCATTACAAAAAGATTTTTCTGGTATTGTTATATGCATTACTATGCATGAACCCATGGAAAATATTCTAGTTTTATCTCTAGATGACATTTTTGGCCAATTCATGTGCAAATCCATGCTCTTCTGCCAGATCACTTTACTGAAACTTTGCTCATTGAAATTACATTTATTCCCAAAGCCATCCAATATGATTATAGACATAGCATTCTGAAGAGAAGAATTTTGAGCATGAACATTCCATTACTTAGAAAACTTGTTGAATCCACTCAGGAAAGAGACACTTTGAACTGAAGTACCTACCTTATAAAATGGGATGTACCTTGTCTCTTTGGCTCTTATCTGTACACTTAATCCCCAAATTTCTTTTTTTATTCACTAATGGGAACGTGGAAACAATTTTGAAATGTTTTCAAGTCTTCCTGGCTTACAGAATAAAAGCAAATCAATGTAGGAAAAAAGGATATGCAAAGAGTGTTACAGAGTTTGATTTCTTGATAGTGACAAGCAAACTTGGAAAATCAATGAATTCATTCTCCTAAGGAAATTAAAATTCTCCCTTATTCAGGACTTTGCTGCTAGATATTATTGAATTTAACATGATTACTTGCATTCTGTAACAATAGCAATCATCTGTAATGTAAATGTATTCAATATTGCATTATACAAATAGCAATAATATATGCTGACATTCTCTAAATCACCCCAACTGTGTATTTTCAAAAATGCATATGTTCAGGCTAATATTTCAAGCTCTGGCATCTTTGGCTCTGCTTAATTTTCATTTTGAATTGAATATTATTTGTTTTTGGTGTTCTAGATTATTTCAACTCAGTAATAGGCTACTCAAGCAATGTTGTTTAATGACTCTTTATTAATTATTTCATTATATATCAATTTATGTGCATCTATTATGTATTTATTTCAACAATACTTTTTGAAATAACTTAAGGCAAGCAAAAATTATTCGGGTAGAATCACTGGAGAACATGAATATATCAGAGACACTATTCCATTACTCATGGGTGCTTATGAGAAAAACAGCTCAGGCAGGTGTCAGGAATCAACCCCAGGAAACTCCTGAGATGAGAATAGGTAGAGGCTAGAAGAATGGTAGAGCAAGTGAAACACTTAAAAATGCCATCTTCTTAGTAATATTTTTAGAACCTGCTGTCCACACTGGAGATATGGACATCTGATCTGATCTAGTACTGCTATCAATATTTTTTATAATGCTATTCCTATAGCATGCAAGTCTCTCAGACTCTTTGTTCCCGTAGAGTATTTGTTTTTTTCTTAATAAGAAACAGTAAATGAGGTAGGAAAATGACATTATGGTTGTAAGACTCAATCTCTCTGAATTCCTTTCCCCATTTAAGGCAGCTTGTATAGATCTTTTGTTGGCAAATAATGAAACAGACTTTTTTAGCGTACATTACATACATTAAAAGGAAGAACCGTATATGAAGGGAAAGAGATTTTGGCACCTCTCTATATGGGTGCTGTTCACTGGTCCCTCTCTGAATGGGAAAGAATGTCCCTTAGGGAACAGTAGTCTCACACGGTCTCCTTAACAACCATGGTGGGTCAGATGCATTCCTGTTTTTTAAAGATCTTTCTGAAAGAGAAATACGTCCTCTCTCCAGATACAGTGCACAAAAACACAGTTTTCTGCAAGAAAGCATAATTAGAAGACCAAAAACTTGGTACTGAGAGATTTTTCCTATTACACCAACAAAAATAGAGTCGCTGAGCATCCTCAATGCCAAGCAGCGACAGCATAGTTGAGAAGATCTGAGCACTGTGACATCTGCATGAACTCCTGCTGCCTTCTGGCACAATAAAACTCAGAGGCCAGTAGCTCCATTAGCTTGTGGTTTCCTAAGACCTACCTAGGAACACAGCATGTTGTCAAAGAGAAAATGGCATTTTTCCAGAGGTACTGACCAGTGTTTTTCTTCCCTGCAAGGCAGTCCCTGCCCAAATTTAATCTCTGAAGACAGTTAAGAATATTGTCAACTTTTAACTCTTATTTATGATGCCTGGTGGGACCTTGGCTGCTATAGCAACCCACAAAAGCGTGGGTTTTTTTAGTGATATTGAATAGAGGACCTGCCTTCTGCTGACAAGACTTTTAAAAATCTTGAGGTGCCCTTTTTTAGCAGCTATTTCTTCTGTGTTGGTGCCTGTTTGCTCTTCTTTGGTGCAAATGGAGGTTGTCTATGTACACAGGATCAAATTCTGATCTCCGGCACCTCTCTCAGGAGCCCTCTGCAGATGACTCATACTTTTTAGGCAGCAATTATCTTCTGTAGTTAAGTATAGGTTTTCTTAAAGCTTGTTCTTCTACTACTCTCTTGTCCTGTTTCAACAAATAGGATCAAATCTTGGCTTAATCCAGAAAAAGACAATGCAGGCTGCTGTAAAATCTCATGCTTGATCTCAAATAGAAGAGGGTTGGTATGACCTATAAAACTTGTAACAACTACCTGAAGAAGGTACAGAGATATGTATATGTGATGCAATACTTTCAATTTGCTAACTATTGCCAAACAAGCCTTAGAAACATAGGCAAGTCTAGCTTTAGAAAGACATGACATTGATAGAAATATGTTGGAATTCTTTTGTGTAAAGATTTTACTTATACTGTGTAGGTATACAAATCAGTCAATTCTTTTATTATGATGGGTAATGTATTCATTTAATACCAGCTGCATGACAGAATCACAACTAGCTCTGCTAAAATCTAATTAAATTGGGAGGATGAAAAATCTAGTCCAGTACTCATGAAGAGTGTCTTTGATCAGTCCTCAGCTGAAGTCTGGTTAATAAATAAAATGTACTAGGTTACTAGTATTTTCATTACTGAAAGTATTTTACTGTTACGAGAACATAGGCACTATCTATGAACATCATATTCTGCTCAGTATCTCAGAAGAACCTTTCAGATCACACAAATTACAGGAGCCTTGGCAAGGCATGAATATAAGAGGAAATATGAAAGAGCAAGAATCTTAAGTTTTTAGGAATAAGAAGTAGACACAGAAAAAGTAATTAAAAAAGAATGGTTCAGATGTATTGCCAAACTTGCTTGCCCTTTTTACCGAAATAAGACCAAAAGGGGATGAAAGATAGCATGCAAACAAACTCAGTGAATTACTGTCATCTCTGGGAAATACGTACTATAAGTACTTGCTACATTGAAGCTCCTTTGTGTGCCCAAGAACTTCAGCAGAATTCAGATAAAAATGTTAGTATACATATGGATGAAGTTTGACCACATTAGATGGAATAAAATGTATCCAGGGAATGAGGCTGTTGTTCTTCATTGCAGAAGACAACTGCTCACAGCAAAGATGTCTTCTATGAATATACGGTAGCATTTTAGAGAGATCTGTTATATGTTGGTTCCCATACTGGTCAGCATCCTGGGCAAAAATATTGGTACCCTCACCTGATGCATTAGGACTCTTCATACATTCACCAGGGCCTTTTACATCATAAGTATTAGAAAGCATGGTTCAACCTAAGTGTTGAGCCAGAATTTTGAGTAACCACAAGAACTGATATCAAGGATGAGACCTAACTTTGAAACAAGTTACGTTTGAGGAAATCTTTGCGATAAGAACTCATATTCCTCATCTGGTTGAAAAATCACTGAAATCCTTGAAAATAGGCTGCTCAACTTTTCAAATTACTCTAAATTTTATTACTCTCATGCAGATAGCAGCATTGTGAGCCCAAGAGATCCTGTGGTCTTTGAAAATTAATGCCACTCTCCATAGTCGTGACACTACTTGCATTGTAAGAGCAAGCCAAGGCTTTTAGGAACGTGCGTCCAGATGAAAGAAAATAGTTTTATTAATGCTTTGGGATATTTAATGGAGAATTCCTTATGAAACAATAACCTTAAGGTCTTTCTCATTAAAAAAAGATGGAGTTTTTGAAATCAGCTTCAGTTTTCCAATTAGGAAAGGAGAGCCATTAAGAAATAGTTGTGTATTTAGGACACTAATGAACTGAATCTGATTAGGTTTAAATTTGACATAATAACATGAACATTTTCCAAATCTTCACTTGTTGAAAATCTAATTGATAGCATCATGATAGTGATACATGTATAAAACACAATATCTTCTTTGTTTGGATTCAGATTTCCTAGCCTCATCACAATTTTATAGTGTGATTTGGGAGGAACCTCATGATTTCAAAACAGATTATGGCTAAATAGCAGAACTAAATATTAGGAAACTGATGGCAATTTGGTCTTTGATTGCTTTACTAAATCTAACATAGTATAAAAAGTAGTTATTACTTTTAAGTATAAAAAGTAATTTTTTTATGACATTCAGACTATAAGAAGGTGGAATTGCTGTTTAGGTATTTATAAACAGTCTCTGTCTAACCAGATTGTTTTTACAAAAACGTAAGTTACTGATTTTGAAAAGTTTGAAACTTCAATTAAAACACTCAGCTTTGGCATTAGATAGAAAAATAAAAGCAAAAGATACTGGAAGAAAACAAAACAAATCTGAAACTTATTTATGGTTAATGTTAGAAAAGTCCAGATCATTTATAGCCTCAACAACATTATGTCTGTTGCGAGGTAGCTCAGTCATCCCATAAGCCATTACTTAAAAATTGGGTGTCCCCTTCCCCTCCATTGCCTTCAGCTTACACTCCCTAAAAAAGCACTGTACATCATTTCTTCTTTCTGGTTAAAAGCAAAGTGAAAGCCTTGGCTCATAAATGTTATGCTTTTTAAGGTCTGGAATATGTATCTTGCAGCCATGTTAAACAGACCTCATGGGCCCATGTGTATGCAGGGCGGGGGCAGCGCAGACAACCATGAGCTCACTTGACTTGTGCAGGGGCTGGTTGGCCATATGCCAGCTTTGCTTCAAAAGCCATGCAACTCTATTAATTTCTTGGCATGGCAAGTTGAGCTGGCTACAGCATTACTACAGCTCCATGGCTTCTGAAAGAGGCAGAGTAAAGGAACCTGAACATATTTGCACCCATCCACACAGACCAATTCTAAAACCATGGTGAGTCACCTGTTTTTCCATCTTCCACTTCGTTTCATCTTCCACTTCCCCTGAAAGCACAAAAGATCATCTCAGCTCTTACGCTTCTGCAGTATACCTTTTGACTTCTCTTTATGAGAATGTGGAGCAAAATAAAGACTATGTTGCAATGAGTTTCAATTCTTGCATAACCTCCATGGCACAAAATGAGAATTTTAATTGCAGGTTGGAGAGCACCAAAAAAGCTAAACGTAGAGTGAATAGGTATTTGGTGGCATAAGCTCAATTCAAAATCCAATTTAATTGTATAATTTTTGATCGCTTTTGACCTTTTTTTTCCAAATCATGCTGAATGTACCTTATAGGATGTGTGTTTATCTCCGTTTGGAGAAGCTCAGCCAGGTGGGAGAGAGGCATCCATCTCTTGGCCTCACAGGACACTGATATGGGTTCACAGAGCAAATGTCACTGCTTATCACCATCCAGGGACCTACGGTAAGGAGCCACTGTGTTTTGCCTCAATTCACATTGTTTTGGGATTAAGAGAAACAGATACAAAACAACACTAAAACAGCCTTTGCTTTGCCCTTCCTTATACAATCACAAAGATTTGTCACAGAAAACGTCAATCCTGGCTCTGAGCCTCTCCTTCCAAAATGCTCTGTTACTGCTTGCTTTGAAGTGACATTTGCATTGTGTGAACTGTTACACAAACAAGTATGCCTTGGGCAATATAAATGGCCCAGACAGTCATTATACCACCATGAGTCAGGATTTCCTGTTACAAAGTTGGGGAAGAAAGACACAGTGAACTGAGTAAGGACTGAAGAGGACAAAGCCTCTTCTTACTAGTGACTGATCAGACTCTCCAAATGTAGGGGTTTGGCACAGAATTATTCCAAGAGTTAGAGTGTAACTATCCCAGCTACAGCCATTTTCAGGGCAGTTTGAGTTTTTTCAAGCTATTAAAAGAGTGAGAGCACAAGAATCAATAATCTCCCCATAATAAATTTATTCTTCTACAACTGCAATCAGACAACACCAGGAAGGGCAGAAACCTTTTGCAGGGACAGGAGGGAGAGCAAGAGGCACCTGCCCAAGAACACTCCATTTTCCAGATGCAAGGGTCATTTTAGCACAAGCACCTTACCTTATCTGCACAAGCAAGAGGCCCACGATGTCCAAGGTTTTCCCTCAGCATGGTGCCTGTCCTCAAGACAGCAGGTAGAAGACAGTAGTTTCCTTGCAGCAAACAGTGAAGGGCTCGCTGCTGTGCTGGAGACACAGGGTCAACCTGCCCTAACAGGACTCAGCAACACGAGCACAGCTGCTTTAGGGATGCTCTCAAATCCAGAGTGAGTCGTTGCTCCTAGCTGGATCGAAGATACATGGCTGTGTGCCGTCCAAGAGCCTAGAGGAGCTAAGCTGGCCAGAACAGCATCATAGAGCTCCCAAGTCTGCATTGCAACTTTGGACACCAAAACACACCACTGAGGCTCCCTTTGCTGGGACTAACCCTTCAGATCCCAGAGCACAGAGGGAACCAGGCACCCACTAGCGTTTATCAGTTCCTCCAGTATCCTGTGCAAATGCAGCAACCCCAGCTGTTCCTCGACTGCTCTGCTGAGGCTGGCTTTGCCCTGCAAATCTGGAATTGAGAACCTAGTCTGAAGATTAAGCAACCAGCACATTAATCTGTTCAGTTCTTTCATTTGAGGCAGACTCGAGGCATGAGCTGAGCAGAGGACCATCTGGAAACCCCACTTCTGTAGTGACCAGTCCCAGTACCAGAGCCAGGACCACACAGCAAAGACTTTTGTTCACTGTCCAATGCCAATGCCAAATACCAAATGCTCACTGTCCAAATGTACTGGCCATTTGTGGTAAAATAGCAGTAGCCCTGCAATATTTTAAGGAATTACTTCATGGAGGCAGTGTTGAACAAAAAGTAGGTGCTTCTGTTCTGCTGCGGGAACATGCTGAATAATAATATGGAAGACCATATGTTAAATGTGGTGTTTCCTCCCCATGCCTCCACTCCAACTCTGTGATGGCTGGGCCCTCCCTGCCCTACTAATACTTTTTTATAGTGCGGAGGCAACGCAGGAGCAGCTGGGCACAGCACACCTCCAGCTTCCACAGGGGTCAAGTTTATATCACTTATCTGACAAGGATCTCATGGGCTTCTCTAGGCCAGTGCCTACCCACCACTAACGTGGAAATTCAGAGAGTGCAAGTTTAGGAGGCAAGTTTTTAGGAGGCAGAGTTATATCTACTCTGACCTCCTGCATTGGAAAGACCTTTTATTTTTATTGAGTTAAAGTAAACATTACCTATTCGAGATAGCTGTGGACCAGTGTGAGTTATACAGATCATGTGTGTCATTTCGTGTTGGTGCTTCAGAGCCTTTTCTAGAGCCTGTTAAAGTTAATATGAGTCTTTTAATTTATATGATAGACTTTCCTTTGTTGTCTAATTACAGAACAGAAGGAAAGTCTATGACTCTTCAGAATATTCAGAAATTTCCTACTGAAAACTATTTTTTTGACAGCAAATGCATTTTCCTCTGCAAAGGCTTGCAGACTGCAATTCCTGGACAGGAGTACTTTCTGCATCACTTAAATTCCATGTGTTAAATAGAGCATAAGTGGTTGTCAGCACAGGGGATATGCGTGTCCTTCCTGAACTGTAAACTGCTACTGCTCTCCTTGTTTTGTTTATGAAATAAAGGCAGGAATTTAACAGCACTGTTCAATTTTTTTTTTGAGAGAGAGAAAAATACTTTGTCTTGATTTATCTGTAAAACCAGAAATTCTCTCTTCTTGTTTCTCGTGGATATAGCATTATTGATTGACATTCCATATGCATTCATAGGAAGCAATCATCGTTACTCATTTTGCTGTAATGGCCTGTAAGTAGGATACTTTTCTATTTATCAAAATAGGCTGGTCATATAATGCAACCACTACAGTATTAAAGTATTTTTAATACTAATTTAATAAGAATACCCACAGTTATAATTACACTGGGGCAATATTTCTTCAAATAAAGTAGCCAAAACCTAGACTATGTTTTAAACTCATGTATCAGAAGAGGAGGGGGATTTTCAGTCCAAGTTTAGTGCACAATAAATAGAGACATTCCTGCCACAATGGCATCTGTCAACACCAGACTTATCAGTCGGGGGGCTTTACATTGCAATGTTTGGCCATCATGGAGCCATGCCGGGCTCTGCAATGAGCTATTTGCCTGGGAGAGCTGCCTCGTGCACAGTCACTGTGTCCTCCTCTGAGTGACTTGTGGGGGTTTTCTGCTCCAAGTCTGTGTGTGCTGGGGCTGGCTAGAGGTTAAAGCCAGCTGTACTTCCTAAAACACTTACTTTGCTGAAGATGTGGCTTTGAGTCCACCCAACCACCTGCTACCATACTTTTGACAACTATTTGCTCTAATCTAACACTTCTGTTCATGGAGAGGTTTGGAGCAAAAGGAAGTGCTTCAAGGGCATGTGTGATCATGCTGGAGGTGAAAGCCACTCAAAAGTAATTTCAGTTAGGTCTTTCTAGACTCCCCCACAGGAGTCAGGAGAGCAGGGATTTCTGGTGAACCCCCAACAATGCTTGGGTTCAGGTTGCTTGTGCACAGGTTCACGGGATTGAATCTCAGCAAAACTAATTCTGCCCAATGGGCCTGATATGACTTAAACTACCCATTTTCTGCCCTAGTGCAAGTTACTTAGATGACTAAATAAGTGTTTGCAGTCAGATAACCTCAGTATTTGAGATATAGGAGGTATTTCCTATAGTAAA
Organism: Crypturellus tataupa; assembly: GCA_034781795.1. Lineage (NCBI taxonomy): Eukaryota > Metazoa > Chordata > Aves > Tinamiformes > Tinamidae > Crypturellus > Crypturellus tataupa. The sequence goes on along the minus strand of JAWLRI010000436.1, from coordinate 1,380,871 downwards.
TATAGGGAAGTGCTGAACAAGGGCATACTGAAGATACAGAAGTAACTCCGTCTATTTATCTTAGGTTCAAATGCTAGAACTATACCACTCTGCTTAAGTCACTTCCGCTCAGTGCTTTCCTTTAAAGATACACCATAATCACTTCTGTGGCAGAACTGCTATACTCTCAAATCACTTTTACAATCAAATAGTTTTTCCTTCTCTCACAGACAACCTGTTCCCTCTTTTTCTTAAATAAATTTCTCCTTTCTGTTAGCACTTGCAGTCCATAGGGTTATTTGTTTCTCATCCTCACAGAAAGCTGCAAATCAGCCTCAGCATTAGCACTTGGGATCCTAGAACTGCCTGCATCCCATTGCCATGAGACTCTGTGCCATCCTCCTTCCCCATTTACTGAACAGCAAGGGATTTGTCTCCCTGACCAAAGCAGTTCCACATCATGTTTATTAAGCATTTTGAGATTAGTAGGAGACTCTCGGGCATCTCTGTTGTTCCAAACCTTGTCAATGAAGACTATCACTAATTTAAACAAGCTGTTCTTTCTAGAGGAAAGTAGCTAGCAAAGGCCCAGAAATAATGAATGACATGTCTTTCAGCAAGCCCTGGTGTGTCACATTTTATAGCATTGAACTGTGACCCCTCTAGCAGTCATCTTTATTTCAGACACTCCCGGCAGACAGTCCTGCATTGACCACATCCCTCTGACCTGCTCTCTTGGAAAAGCCTCCAGCTCTCCAGAGGGCATGCCAGGTTGGTCACTCGCCTTTCATTTCATCCATTGCTCAGCCTACTCCTTTGACAAATCCATAAAGAAACCGAAAAACTATTTTGGTGCAAATCACAAAGGCTAGGCTGAATGTCTGGTCAAAAGTGGAAGCCTGTGAGCTCTCCAGGCTACCAGCCCCAGCAGTTCAGACTTTACCAGTGGGGAGGGTCTGATGACAGCTGAGACAAGAGGCTTGTGACAAGATGCCTCCCCCTTTCCCTGTTTCTTTCCCATCAGCCATATATGGCTGTTTGATCAGCTGGTAATTGTATTACCACACATCAGGGGATTTAGGACACCCAAGAGGCCCCTTATTTTCTCTGGTATTGTACCGACCTGATGAACCATTTCACCCTTTCGGGATCCTGTTGGCAGGAGATTTGACAAAAAAGAGAGATCAGGACATTCAAAGATAGCTAGGATGGCAGCCCGGAGGCAAACAGCAGCAGGGCTATACCTGAGCAGTGTGATCTACATTGCGGACCCTGGTGCAAAGGGACAAGTTCCAGCTAATACAGCACACATAGGCAGGTCTTGCAAACTTGCATTGCTGACAAGAAGAGAAATTGATTTGCTTGGCTGAAAAGGCAATGGGACACTGAATTATTTGCTGGCCAGCCACTATAAATCTAGAAATGTTCGGCCTTGAATGCAGTGAGTCTCTAAGAAGTCCCAGAAGCTGTGGTATCTTCTGTTTGGACAGAGAATAATACAGCAAAGAGCAGTTCAAGCTTTCTGTTTCCTGCCTCCCCACTGCACCTCCAGCGAACACTTCCAAGTTTCCGCCTCTGGGCTCATTTAAAAATTTACTTCCCATATTAAAAATTTTATTATCATTAAATAATGCTGCCTCCCTCCTTCCCCTGCACTCATAATTACATATGCCCGAAAATAACAACACTAACATGTTGCTTTGAAATTAGCTTCACCAATTCTGCCAGGTACCTTCCAACTTTCCCCCTTGTTGGACAGCTGGTGATGTTGCAGGCATTAGTGCCAGCTCCTGTTATGTTTGGGTAACAGCCAAACTGAAGAGTTCTGTGATGGCTGATCTGGCAGCAGAATCGGTATTTTGATCATTGACTTAACTGCCTCTTTTTCAGTGTGTGGAAAAAGCATCTTCTAAGCATTGCCATAACCCAAAACATGATTATGTTGATGATAAATGAGAGAGAACCACTGAGGACTCATGAAGTTTCATCCATAATCCACCAGTTTCTAGGGCCTAGGATTTGAGTTTCACTTTCTGCAGCAAGGTTCCTTATTTAGTTTTAGACTGCATCTGCCACTCCTCTCCCTTCTTCAGCTGTGAATTTTCACTTCTGTGCCACTCTCAGCATATTCCAGCACAAATATTCATACAACTTTGCACCAGCTGTAACAGGGAACGGGCAAAGTCTATAGCTAAAATGTTTGCCTTCAAGACTTCTGTTCAGCTGCTCTCAATCTGAAAACATGTCTCAATCTGAAAAGGCGTGCTAGCCTTGTTTGCCAGCAGACATACCTAGATGTTTTTAGCAGAGACAGATGGAGGCATGTAGGTCTTGATTCCAACCAATTTATTTTAGCATGGATTTATCACTTTTGTCTCTCCACAAATAGCCTTCTCCCCACTGAAAGGGACTACAGGTTCACTGAAGATGCAACAAGCAAATTTTGGCAGAAAGAGGACAGATTTTGGATTATGGAAAAAAAAAAAGTAAAGAAGGTAAATAAACCCAGAAGTGCTCAACAGGGCTAGCCAGGAGAGAGTCAAATTCAGGTTACAGTAATCAGATATGCCATGCTTTGTTCTAAGTCCAGATGAATGTGATTACAAAGCACAGAATTAAGACAGCCTTCTGCATACACAAAGCTGAAAGTTTTGTTAATCTTTGGGATTATTCCCAAACACATTACATAGCAGAGCTCACAGTTAAGCAGCCAGTAATTCAGGAAAGCGAAGATTAGGACAGTTGACGTTAAGATAGAAGTGTTTTCAGTGTTAACTCTCTGCAGCAAATTAGAAAAGAGAAGCTTGACAGGTTATTAACCCCTGAATGGCACAGAGGAGAACAGGGTTCAGGTTCATGAGAACATGAGAACAAAAAGTTCCAGACAAAACTATAACATCTAAATGTCTAAAGTAAAAAAGTATATATACTTTTTTCTCTCATCAAAATAGAAAAAAGTCCAAAGATATGTTCTTGCAAGCCTTCATGAAAGCCAAGAGCCTAAATGGGTTTAAAAAACAGAAGTCAAATTTACTACAGATTGAGCCACCAAAAGCTGCTCAGGTGCAAATTCTGATTCAGAAGGACCTCCAGCCTCAGGGTTGTAGAAGCCCCAAAGGATGTAAGGGAGAAGTAGTGCTTTTTTATGGTTCTGTTCTCTTATGATCTTGCCCTAATTATCTGATTATAGCCATCTTCAGAGACAGGCAACTTCTCTGGGTGGACCTTCAGCCTCAGGCAATATAACCTTTCATATTTGAAATGTGTCAGACCTTTTTGGATACAGCATTGCTTGCCATGGTACAAAGTAGAGGCAATCTAGCATTTTTTTCATCAACTCAGAGACGGGCATACATCTCAGACATTTAAAAATTTAGATCAAGTGAAAGAAGAACGTGCTTTTCTTTGACTCAAGAGTGTGGTGCAGAGAGGAAAAGATAAGTAAAAATGCCTTTGTAATGGGAGCAGATACAAGACTTTCTTCTAGCAAAAGCACTTCAGAATTCTGTTTAGGCAATTGTACCTTAGGTTCCATACATTGTAGTGCTTTTCTTTTTTTTTCCCCTCTAAATCATTCTGCCCAATAACACAGAAATAGACATGCAGTTAGGATACCTATTACCTTTAAATAGTGATCATTGCTTATATCACAGTTCATATACTCAGTTATGGATGTTAGTAGCACATAAGACAAAAGGATTTAGAAGAAAAAAAAAACAAAATCAGTGAAGGAACACTGTTCTAGAGAGAAGTCAGTGAAATGAAATTAAAGTGTCTGAAAGGATTGAAGGCAACTCGTGAAAAGTGATGATAGAAGTTAAATATGTTTAGTACAGCTAAATGAGAAAGAGAAAGGATAATAAAAGTCTAATTATTTTCAGAGCATAAAACAGCCAGGGGACTATTCAGTGTGGGGCATAGCTGGAAGCATTGGGCTGAAATAGCAAAAAGAAAACATTGGCTTGATGTCAGCTAGAAAAAAAAAAAAAGCTAAGGGTCAAATCTATTAGACTGTGGAAGAGAGTCCTGAGGGAAATGGGAATACTCCATTGCCTGCTCATTTTAAATAGTCCAGACAATATCATGAAAAATGTACCTCTGGGGAAAAATCTTGCCTCAGCAAAAGCAACAATTCCTCCTTCCCCCAAATACACCAACAACCCTTCCAGCGCCATTTGCACTGATTCTCTCCAGGCAGGTTTAACTCTGAATGGTGTAGGGCGGCTTGCTAAACTTTCTCAAATTATTTCTGATGAACTGCCTGGAGCAAGTAAGTTAGCTGCAAGGAGTTAAGTCATTCCTCAGAAACGAGCAGGCAGTGAGCACATGAAAGCAAAGCATTCACATAGAGCAAAATGTCCATCTCTTCCTCAATATATCTCTACAGCAAGTAAATGCAGGTGAGGCTAATACAGAGCTGCCATCTCTTATATTTTCATGTTGCCTGACATAAATACTGCCAAACACATCCTTAGCTTGATTCATCTGTTTGTAGTGACTGTGTGGCCTGTCACTGTGTCACCTATTCCCTCTGGCCATTATACAATCACTTCCTCACAGTCTCCTGTTCAGCAGATGTTTTAGGTCTCCAAGCCCTTTTGAAATCAAGTTCAGCTCAGGGAGCTAAATTACAGCCTTAAGGGTTTTACTGACCTGGGAAACTCCTTCAAACATTGGGGAAGAGAGGGGTAGTTATTCACGTCAAAGGGGATAGAAGGTATAAACTCATGAATGTACAGATCATTCTGCCATATAAGGAACATTTTAAAGCTGTTTGTATGTTTGATAAGAACCTTTAAAAAGAGGACAAAAAACACTACCTTTTTCAACTTTAAGCCTGATAGTGTCAGATATCAGATATTTGGATAGATGTTTGTGGTGTCCAAAATGGACAATATTCATTTTAAATTTGTACAAAAGTATATATCTTCCTTTGAAGACCACTTCAAGTGCTTTTTCACCACTAAGCATCACATTTAAATCACCATTAGTGTAACTTTCAGGGGAGATAAGCAATTTAATAAATTCTTATCTATCCAAGTTATTGGCTAGGTACAATATATCAAGCATATTTATAAATCATATGATCCTGAAACCACTGTTGTAATGTATTTAGATTACATGTTAAAAAATATGGGATAAAAATTCTTTTATATCAAACACATTCACCCTGGACAAGTAGGTGTCCCATTGGAGTACGCTAATCTTATTGTAATTGAGGGAAAATTATAATTTGAGCCTTCCAACTGCCCCTACCCACACTTTCCAGGAATTTACTCAGTTAGGTCATGGGGAGTCAGTCCAGCTTACAGGACTGGAAGGCAGCCTGAATCAGAAATGAAAAAATGCCCTTTCTGACATAGTTTATTTTATTTGCTTAAAAGGCTCAGCATAATATAGTAGTCATGTCCTAGCCCACAGTTTCTCTCCATTTGGTAATCTTGCAGGTGCAATACAGACACAAACTAGTACACATCTGAGGCAAGAAACCTCATTTCCTACCACAGGGAGTGGCCTGAAATTAAGTCTTTTCTGCTCTCTACAATCTAACTACAGAGCAAAATTTATTCTCCCCTCTTATGTTCTTTTCCATGATACACAATGATGCTGTTTCCTCATCCTGGCACATTTTCTGGTCTCATCACCCGTAATGGAGAAGAACAAACCTAGAATGTGCAGTGCTCAAGAGGCTTTGCTTATGTTCTGTCTGCACACAGATCCGCATATAGATTTTTACACTGATTGCCTATCATAATGACTATAATAATAATAACTAGCAATAGCCTCCAGCTATATCATTTTACCATTGTCAGCTTGTGATCTTGGCAGATTTAATGAACTACTTAAGGTTAGGGAGGGCAGAAAACCTGCACAGAAAATCAGAGGTAAACTACACTGGATAAATACAGGTTTTATTGAAATATTAAAGGTTAAATTAAGACGATGACGTTTTCAAGAAAAATCAATCCTGTTTCACAGGCTTTAAAAAACAATTTTGTAAATAGCTCCTTTTCTCTTACACCAAAACTGTACATTTGTGAAAACTCACTGCCTATAACAGAAAAGGACAATTTCATGCTCTAATCACAAAAGTGAAAATGGCACATTTCCATACAGCTATGTATGGAATCGGTGTCTGCGTGGAATCAGGAATAGGGGTGTCAGAAGTGTTACCAATATTTTTACATAAATGTAAAGAAATAAGAGGTCCTTGCAAAACCCATGACTTTTGGTAAGCTAGGAGTAAGACTTTGTTTTGGCTCTAGCCTCTGAATGCTAGGGAAAACGATCAAATACCACAACAGAATACTGAAATCCTTTATTGCCTGCCAGGGAAATGGTATGATAAAGGCATCTTAGACAGTGCTTGTAAATTTTCAGTCAAATGGCTCCCAATCAAGACCCAAGGTAAGAATGGGGAAAGTCTGAGGCTGGGAGGTCATAACACAGTGGTGTTCCTGGTGTGGGAACAGGTGCAGAGTTCCTGAGGTGTGAATTCAGTCTTGATTTAACATGTCTATTGACGTTCAGGTTACAGCTTTTGGAGAAATACCCAAGATTTCTATTAGGGAGAGAGCTAAGCACAAGAGCTGTAGAAGCCATCTATCACAGTAGCACACAGCTATTGTCTGTGATCTGTGAATTAATTTTCTCTATAGGGAAAACAGGTTAATTTGGCAGGGCTCATTTATGGTCTGTTTCTGGTATGATCATAACTTCATGCTACAATCTATTGACCTGTAGATAGTGGGTGATTACAGTTTGTCTCCAGTGGTTTTGGCTATGAAATGTTTGTTGTTTTTGTTGTTTTTATTTTTCATTTTAATAAGGAAGATACTAAAACTCCAGATCATGAGAAAGCATTCACAATAATGAATTAAGTTTTAAAACTTAACAGGCCAGATAATGAAAACCGGAGTCAAAACATGTATCTGTTCTGTAGTATTATTGCCCAGATGGTTTTACCTATACAGAATCTTTTTACACTGTATTAGAGAAGTTATTAAATCCAGATAATATTACTGCTATTCTGTACCCTTTATCCACCTCCCCCATGACTGCCAGTGAAAATCAATCAGTTTAATACCATCTTCTTTCTAAATCTGTGCTGTACTGTTTGATGCATAAATACTGATATATTTGAATTACATTCTGTGAAGGAAGATGTCATGAGAAGTGAAATGAAATTAGATGAGATTTAAGTACTGGATTACCAGACATGCACTTTGCATACACAATCACTGTATATTTTTAAGTTGAATATCCATGCTACATAATTAGGTCAGTCAGTATTTTAAGAAATGCCTGCTCAAGCAGCTGATAGTTCTCTGTGCAGCAGCCACTCAGTCTGTGTCAAAAAGAGGGAGAGCAGCATGGCTGGGGTCATATTGCTGGGCTCTGTGCATTTCCTTTGGGATTATTTTGCACATCCATGTTTTTAAATTGATGGCTGTATTTGTAAATGCAAGATGAGCTTGAGCCACAGGATCCAAATCCAGTTTTATTTTCTGGTGTCACATTTTTGAGAATTTTCCTCTCATGTTAGTTATTCACCCTGTCTCTCAGTTTTCCTATCTAACTCTCTGGGAATATTTTATATTCAAACTGAGTTGCTCAGTTTTGAGGTACCATCTAAATCATGTGGTAATCCACCTTACTGTGTCTGAGTGACATTTTAGATCAAATATCTTTTGCACAAAAAAGAGTTTTGCTATACAGAGAAGAACGCTATTCGGACCTCTGCTTAAGTCATTTTTGACACTTTTGGTTACATTTCAGATAAGGATTCAGGCACTTAAATTTTATGATAGCTAACATTTACTGAAAACAAAATGTAAATTCCTCTATGCAAATATGCACAAAAAGAGATATAAAATTCTGCATTAAAATATTAAATATTTTCATTAAAATATTCATTAAAATATTTAATATTTACTTCCAAAATATGCTTTTTTTTTAACAACTTGTTTGGAGATCTAGTATTCTTCTAGTTTTAAAATCTTTACATGTCTATGAGATTGGTTCCACAGCTGAGAGTAGTATAAGAATTTTGCTGAAATGTGAAGGTCACACATTTAGCTGATTATATCAGTTGAAGATTCATGAAAATCACTCAGTACAAAGATCACAATAATATTGTGGCATTGGTGGTATTGGATTATGAATTTTGATTGCAGATAATTGAACCATGGAATCATATTGATGAATAATGAATACACTGAAGGAACTCATCAATGTACACTCCAAGATACACTGTCAGCAAAAGAATATCCAAATTGTCCAAGTATTCAATGTAAAAATTGTTGGTCCAACTCAATTGCTTCCACTCACCGCCAAGCATTTGTAAAAGACATGTTAGATGTAAGAAGCTACTGAAAATTATTTTTTAGTTATTTTGAATAATCAAGTAATGATTAAAGAAAACCTGCAACCTCTGTCTTTTTGCAGATTTTCATATCTCAAGACTGGTCACCATTCTGTGAGTTCCTTCAGTCTCCCTCCTACCCCCCAGCTATGCCTTTTATCTTCTTTGATCCCTGTGCGAACTTCGCTACCATCCTTTACCTCCTAAGACCAGCTCTTTCATTCTTTGTAAACAGGCCTCATTTGAGTTGCCCAAGCCCTGCTTTTGTCACCTAGCTGCGGCTCTCTGTGACCTCTCCAATGAGAGCCCTCAGTGTCTCCTTATTTATCTTCTAACTATATCCTTTATTCCCTGCAGTTCCATCTCTGAGGAACTTTTGTGTCCTTGTATCATGACTTCTCCTGGTCTCTCTACAGTCTTATCTTTATTCTTTGGGTTGCTTTGAGATGTTCCCACTCTTTTCCATCACCCTTTCATCTTTTTCTCCATCCCATCTGGGCTCACACCCACTTCAAGGACTGAAAGAAAAGCGTGGTAGAGCTGAACACACTTCATTCTGTTAAGTAATGCCACTGCTGTATAAAACACTAAGAAATGGCAGAGATGGTTGGCTGAGATGCAATCTCTGCATGAGTTGAGTGTAGATATGTGCATTTTTCATGCGGGTTTCACCAGGTTTGCTAGATAATGTTTTCTTGGACAATGTCTATTGCAGTTAATGCCCCATCCTGTTGCTCCCACAATACTCAGACACCAACACCCACATGCAGTCAGATGCATATACTCTTTCCCACTTAGTCAACATACACTACATACTTTTCCACCTACTTATTATTTTCTAAAGCAGGCATCTAACTCACTACTTGTAGAAAGATGTGAGGATCATCTGTGGTTCCAAGATGTTTTTACTTTATCAGTTTAAAGGCAATGTTGGCAGAGTCCTTTGGTCATCAGACAGTGGTATGACAGGTACTACTCATGATCACGTCAGCATTTTTTGGACTTTTGGACAGAACACTGACCCTGTGAGAGAGAAAAAGGGAACGATCCCCTCATTTCTCAAGTGAACACAGCAACCACACTGATTTGATAATAGAAAACTTCGGGCAATCTAGATTTGTCCATTTTATGGACACATTTTTTTTTCTGAAACTAAAAATGTTTCTGTATACCAGTCTTCCTTTCCACTCAGAGAAATGAGGAACTGTAGAAGAGGTGCGCAAAATTGGCAGAGTCTAGTTCCAGATCCTTTAGGTGTGCCAAACTCTAAACACACACAAGAAAGCTTTAACCTCTACTGAGCTGTGTCTGTACAGACACATTTATGTCAGTAAATTAAATGTGTCCAAACAGTAAGCATAATCCAAACACTAGTCTACTCCACACTCTCACACACCTCCACCAGGATTTCCTACTCAAGGGACAACTTCTTGTGTTACCTTGTCAGTCCTAACCAGTTCACAGATAGTCACAGAGCTCCATCCCAGAGGTTTCAATGCATTTTTCAGCATCCTGAAGAACTGCAGCAGCCAGTACTTAGGTTAATATATACATAGAGTTAACATATAACTAATTGCAGCCCTTCCAGTTATGCCTGTTTCTAAAGTTCCACTTCTAATAGCAATTGTTCTTTTATTGTTCTCTTATGTTCTCACTCCCTTTTCCACTCCTACATAACATTAGCTCTCTGTCCTCTTCCTGTATAACATTAGCTTCCAGAAACTTAAATATTCAAGCATTCTGGGCATGACTTCTTATTTAATAAGAAGTGAATAAGTAAAATGGGTACTGATTCATGACTGGGGTCCAAAGTCCTACTATATTAGGAACAATAGAAAATTAGCCAAAAGGACAATCATGCAAATGATTAATTCAGGTTTTGCTCCTCTTTGTGAATGAACAGAACAGACTATAATATGCAGTATTGAGTTTTACAAATGGTGCAAATATTTTAAAGCAGTTGAACACTCCATTTACTCATAAAATTTCTCCGTATGTACCTCTTTCAACACTGGATAAGCACAATTCACTCCTTTATGCGTATGGTGCGCCTATGCTATGCTATGACTTCAAATTATTGAAGTCTATGATGAAATAAATGTATTTAAAGGTATATTTTCTGCCTATTTTTAATTCCAAGAGAAAAAAATCTAAATCTGAATTTGTTTCTAGACCCTAAAATGTATTTTCAGTAAATATTTATATGAACAAAGTATAATTTACATAAAGTTTTGCAGAATAAGGCTCAAACACAGTGAATGAAAAATTCTATTATGAACTCCTCTGTGTATTGTTTCTTCACTGTCCTCAAATCTAGTATACACTTTCTTCTCTCAAGAAAAAAAGGAGTATAGAAACAGGATTCCAGTAAATCTATTTTAACAGTTACATTAAAGGAAACACATGCTGAGTTCATTTATTTTGAAATTTCTATAAAAAATAAGGACCAGAATTCTGATGTTTTCACCTATTGCCCTTTGAAATGTTGACCCTGTTTTGACTCCGGTTTTGGCTGAGCCTGCTCTTAGAAGAACTGTTTTCCACCTATTATTCTACTCAGCTGACTAAGTGCTCTTTTTTTTCTGGTGTAACACTACCTTTGGGTCTGAAAAGAACTAGATTTGCCTCTTACCTTATTATTTTAACTAATACAAAATGTGTGTCATCAGTGTGCCATGCCATGTCCTATGAGGGTATGAGATTATAGGTGATCATAGCAGAGATTTCTCAGCATGCATTTGGAAAGGGGAGGAAAAACAAAACATGATGTTCTCTTTGCTACTATATTCTTTGCATTAATCCCTAGTTATTAAAGGGATTGCACTGGGTGGATCTTTCAGTTGTTGTCTCATTTGTGCCACTACAATACTGTACCTGAACACCATGCCTACATGATAAATTAGCCAAGTTTCTCTGAAGAGCAATCCAAGGCGCTGGTTATAAAAACTCAGCAGCGCAGTGCTTTATGCTCTGGGCCCTGCTAGGGAACCAGCATCTCTGGTGGGAGTCACAGCTCTGACCAGAGGTCCAGCTCAGCTCCTTTGGTGCCCTGTCCTGCAGGCTAAACTTGTGCATGTTGCCATTTGAGCACTTTGGTCTGCTGATGTGTCTAGAGGGATATGTCTGACAGCTCCAACAGAGAAGCAGTAACAGTACAGATAAAATTAGCAAGTGTTTAGAATCTAGTTTTGATATTTAGAAAGCAAAATAAATGGTATAGCTCCTTTGATGTGCTGATCACCCATTGAAGGGACTAGTACACTTGCGTCAGAGCCAGCATTTCTTTGAAAGGCTCTCCAGGATGATCAGAAACATCTGAAGAGCCCTTATCAAAATCTGGAAAAAGCGAAGGTACCAAAGCCCAGTCATCACAGCAATCACCTATACAATATTATTGTTAAATATTAACTTTTATGTTGGCATTTCCAGGAGCTGAAAGACGAAAGGAAATGAAGCTATGTCAATATAGGAGCAGTGATACAAAGAGCACTTTCATTTTGGGGTATGTTAAACAGATATTCCAAACCATCTGGATCTTCAGTAGAAATGTGCTTATTTGTCTGAGGTTCAGCTTTCATTATTCATTAATATTATTTTTTTCTTTGTAGAATTACTTAAATGCATAGGAAAGCTATGATTTTTATTTCTATCAACCAACACCTTCTCATCCCACAAAGACTCCAGGCCTTTGGAAAAAAACTTTTACAATTAAAAAAAAAAGAGAAAGAGAGAGAAAGATACAGCAATACAGCCCTTTCACTTCTGATACACAATATGCACACAGTCCTCATGCTGTAAAAAGAGCTAAAACACGTATTTCTCTCGTATGTTCAGTGGACCTCTTAGGAATGTGAAATTCTTCATATATATGGAATTATTGCTTCATTAAGCAGAGCACACCATTCCCTGCAGTTATCTCCAGAAGATTTGAAACCCACTAATGGAGAAGATGTACAGATAGATGGGTGACAGAACAACCACCTTAGATAAGATTAATGATCCATCTAATGCTGTATTTTTATTTCAGAGTACATCGTGTCAGATGTTGCATAGGGAGACATGTAATCTCCTAATACAGAGTTGCACACTAACATGTCAGTCAGAATTACTTTTTCACAACACAAAGTCACTTTGGTTTAGCTTGTGTCATTTTTGCTATGACATGATAAAAATTATGTGGTTTTTTTGTGTTTTTTTTTTGCACTAAGGTTTTAGGGCAGACAATTCTTCATGACAGTAACATCCACTAAAAAAACAAACCCACAGACAGTACACAACTGTGTGTAGCTGTAGTAGCAGCAAGGCTATGTACAAACTGTGTTCAACAACCTTCAGCCCCTCAGCAAGCAAGGTGGTGCCTGCTCTTCCTGGTGGACCGACACACTGCAGTGTCCATGAGCAGTCATTGCCCTGGGAAGTGTCATCCATGGGCACGCTGCAGCTTCAGCCAGCTGCAGGACCCATAATGAAGCCTGATCACTAGCCATGCTCCAAGGACACGAGAACTCTGAGGGATATTCTGGTTTCTGCTTTCTGCCTTCTCTCACTCTGGCATTTCCACATCCTGCTGTCTGGCAGCACCCCATCTTTTCCATTGCCTCATAGGGCTCTCATATAGGTTAGAAGTATAGTATTAAAAAAGCAAGGAGATGTGAGTTGGGACTGCTTCTGCTGCTGTTGTTCCTAAACACCTGCCCAAACCAACTGGGCCTTTGCTGAAGCAGTATTTCACCCAGTCTCCGTTTCTAATAAAATATGTAGCAATGAGGTATCTTGGAGACTTTTTTTGCAGCCAGACAGTAAATTCAAAAGTTGTTGTGAAAGACAGGTCTGACAGATCTTTGGACAGACTAAAGATGTGATCAGAAAAGCCTAATTTCCTTAAGACACCAACAACTTTTGCCCTTGTATCATTTTTAAATGCGTCAGATTTTTATTTTCTGCTCTCTGCATTATACAATGGCAAATGCGACACTTTGGGGGAAAGCTGGTAAATAATAATTTTGCTCTTTTTTAATACTACTGCACTTGCAGGTGGCTCACATCACTAGGATAAGAGTGATGATACCAGGAGTTATTCTGGAAAAAGGGTTTGAACACTTATACGGGAGTAATCTCTGTGAAGACAAACCCCGGACCATTAATCTATATGACCCATTTTACCATACAGGGTTTTAGTATTGTTACTTTTTTTTCTCCTAAACATCAGATGTTTACAACTTTAAAAAGCTTGTGTTGAGGCATGGTTGAACAAGTAGACTAATCAGGGCCAAGTTATCTCCTGGTCTATTAATTTTTGCTTCAAAGCCACTCCTATTTTCAAATACCGAATTTTAGAGCTTATATTTTTGATAACTCAGGCTATGCTAACCTGTTTTTGTTCTGTGATTGCACTGTTCCACTTGCAGGGGACAATTTTTTGCCTAGGATTGCAAAACTTTTTTCTTGCAATCTGTAGCTTCTACAATCTACAAGCTTCTTCAGGATAGGAGATACGGCTGCTGTGGAGTATCCTATACTTCTATAGCTTGTCCAAATGATTTGTCCAACTAATAAACAGTTTGATTTCAGGAGCTAGAATTTATATGCCTTCCAAAATTCATAAGCTAACAGCACATTCATTCCTGGTCAGTTCACTCTTCATTATTATAAATGGGCTTTCATGAAGCCTGCAGTAAAGACAGGATACTCACCCCCACTAAATCTCTAGAGATTTAGGAAATCCAGTTCACAGGCAACCATTACTTACAGCAAAAGGGAGACAAGAGCAAGGGTTGAGTGAAGCAGTCAGGAAACATTCAGGGAAAACTGTCTGCCTCCGACTCATCTCCCTCCAACTTAATGCCACTTGAAAACTTGTCTTTCATAGTGTCCGTCCCAAGTGGGTATATATAAAGTTCTGGCAGGGCTAGCATAGGCTTCCCTGCATAGCCTCACCATCAATTCTGCCTTACTTTGGAGCTTCTTAAAGGGTAGTTCAATTTCCATCCCAAGTCCTTGTACAGAGACTGTGGAAAAAAGTATACTGTTTTTGGAAACATTGTATGTAAGATAGTTTAAGGAATTTCAGTAATCTTTATCTTATGAAGAAGACATGCACAGTAACCGCAAAGGCCTGGATGCTCCTGAAATCTTTTGCAGGTTTGTGGATGAAACTATAGGCTTCAAAAGCGGGCATGAGCACCACCCTGTGCAGCTCCCCGTCATGGGGCTCCTCAAACATGCAGTGTTTTGTAATGCTCACTTGCCAGTCACGCTCGACGCTGGGTGAAGGAGTGAGAGTGCCAGGGAAGCAGCTCGCTCCAGGACATGCTGCCAAGCCGCTCTCTTTGACAATTATTCCACGCTCAACCACATTGTAAGATAATTATTTAATTAGCTGGAATACACGTTGGGACAGAGCAGTCTCTGCCCTCTCCTTTTCATCTCCAGCTAGGAGCAACATGGGAAGAGCCAAAGTGGGGGAGGAAAAGCCTTTGAACACCTCCATGTTTACAGCTCTTTAACATCGCTGAATCCAGAGAAACTTAGAGAGCAACCTGGCCAAAAATGAATGTTCAACAGGCCTGGCCAAGAAATTCGCAGGCCTGTTGCATGATTCGTCCCACTCTGCATGACAAAGGTGCAAGGAGAGACGAACGTCCTGGCTGCTTGACAGCTTGGATCAGCTTCATTAATTCCATGTGTTATCCATTAACCCTCTTGCTCTAAAAAGGATCACTCTGCTGTGTTGCTGTTTGTAATAGAGTTAATCAAATGCCCCACGGCATTTAATACAAGCAAGCTCAAAACGCTAATCAGGACAAGATTCAAGTGGACTGCTGCTTTGTGAAGAGGGAGCAGCAAAAAGATAAGATAATTTCCATTCGTATAAACAGAAATGTAAAATATAGACCTTAAGTTTAGAGCTCAGAAAGACAGTAACATTAGCAATTTTATATATATCACTTGGAAAATAAGAATCTGAAATAAAGATGTAGCTTTGAAAACAAAATTATATTTCTCATAAATCCTTGAGTCGGGCATGTGTTCAGTCTGAGTAAGTTTTAAAACAAGCACATTTTTTCAAGGAAGGCCTTATTGAGTTTTATACATAGAAGAGGTTTGATAACAGTTGCACCAGGGTCACAAGAAGAACTTGGGGATGCCTTGTTTGTGAAAATGAGACCAGATTCCCTCACTGTGCTCCCATACGCCTTTTGCAATGGGCCCTTCCCAGACCAAACACTTGAGTTTTATTAACATATAGGCTGTTTCCTAGACCTCAGCCATTTCTCTCTTCCCACTTGTATATGAATCTTTGAAAATGAAAGTTCCTTCTTTCTCTACCATAGTTAATTTATTCTTAACATTATGAGGAGCAATTGGCTCAGTGGGTATTGCTTTTCAGCATTAATGCATATGGAGAGGCTTGATTGCTAAGAAGAAGGGTAAATCCAGTCAGCCAAGTAAGATTTGCAGTGTAAAGGGAAAGCTCATTATAGGAAAAAATCACCTTGATAAATAGTCTAATGTACATTTAGAGTTTCTTTCCCTCATCCCATTAAGACATCCCCTGTGATAGCTATGTGATCAGCAGAGGTGGCTGTTACATGGATAAAGACTAGATCCATCAGGGAAGAGAAATGAGCAAAAGTATCCTAGAATGGTTCCATTTTCAATATTCAGATAAGCCATCCAAACAAAACAATCCTCAACAAGTCAATACACTTACAATTAAGTAGTAGCATTCAGACTAAAATCAGCTTGAGTGATCAATGCGTGAGCTCACATTTTTTACTGAATCTCAGATATATATCTGGTGTTCTTGCTACACACCATGAGGTAAATTCATTGTCAAGGTAATGCCACTGAGAAACAGACTGGATCTAGCAATTAATTTAACCCTTTTTGTCCCGCAGCATGACAAACAAAAATGTACTCTCATCGACACACATAGGCATGAAATCAAGATGAAAGTTGTTGCATATCAAGAGAAAATTTGTCTTTCTCTCCAGAGAATGAATGTCAAACCTCTCCCTTGTTTTCCTTCCTTCCTTCCTTCCTTCCTTCCTTCCTTCCTTCCTTCCTTCCTTCCTTCCTTCCTTGCCTCCCTTCCTCCCTCCCTCCCTCCTTCCCTCCCTCTTTCCATCCTGTTCTGGAGTTAAACAGCCCTAAGAAAGGGCATATCTCTAAAGCCTGCTCAATGTGGTCAGAGGAAAGGCACAAACCATACTCCTCAGTTCAAATAAGGGCTTGATTCAAGTCCACTTGAGGGGAAGAAAGAACTTCAGTTCAACAGTATTGACCACAGCAGGGTCTACGGAAGTTAATGGAAGTTGCAGCACACGAAGCTGTACAGATATTCTTGAACCAGCATTCCTGAACCCATGGTCCAAGGATTGTGGGGGTCTCCTAAACATCTGTTTGCAAATATCCATTTTGCAAACCCACTGCAAATTCAGAACGAAAAACCTATACTTACACATATTCCTACAAGCAAGACACATGGCAGAAAATACTACTAAAAGGCAAATGTTGACATTTTATCCTACTCTGAAAATGAAATTGTCCATAGTTACACCTACCTGAATATGAAAACCTGTATCATTCATACTTGTGTTTTCAAAAATTTTTTTTCCACAAAGGCTGGCTGATCCATTAAAGGCTGTGAAATGCTGCCTCTAAACATTGAACAGGAGGAACCTAGAAATGAGTTTCCCAGAAGATGAACATGGTGTCATGATGAAGGTGGATCTTGGTTTAGGTGACCCCAAGGACATGTTGTTGGAGGAAGGTGACATTGATCAAGATTCTCTCTGTGTAAATATATATGCGTGTGTGTTTGCATTACTGCACCAGAGGAGGATACAAATGATAAGACAATAGTAGAGCTGATAAGAGGAGAGAGGAGCAAGATCTCTGGTCAAAAGACAAGAGAACTTTTTTTTGATTTACAGGCACTCACCCTCAGTTTGAACTTGAAAAATTTTAATTCATCTCAACACACATGGACAGACATTTCTCAAATTGCTTAAAGAAAGCTGACAGAAATTAAGCAAGAACAACATAAAGGACTGATTTAATTTCTGATACACTGATTTGCATGAGCTGCACTCAAAATAGATGTGATCTGTGAAATCTAATGTGAGAGTAAATAAGCAGAGGCAGAAATGCCAGATTACAGAAGTTAGTTTTGTGAAACAACAAATACTTCTCACATTTATATTTTGTTCATGCAAAACCAAAAAGTCACTTTCTCTCCCTAGAAATCCTATTGGGATGGGGAACAAGCTAAAAGGCTCTGCAACTGCCCTTCTGCTCCTCAGGGCTGCATCCCAGCCTGGTTCAAGGACAGTGCAGCCGTGGGACCTCAGATCAGGACACTCAATAAAGAAGTGTGTGGAGGCGAGCTGTGACAAAGCTGAGCAGGGCCTTTCCCCTTTCTGGCAAAAGGGGAAAAGAGTGCTTGACACACCAACCAATCATGTAATTATAGTCCATGCCCTTATTGGACACTTGGTTCATTGTAGTAAAAATACTAGATGCGGTCCATTATTAAAGGGAGAAGTGCTCATCCAGCCTCTGAAAGGCTTTCAATTTATGAGCGAAACTGGCTTACTTGCCACTGTTTAGCACGTATTCATCATCCTGTGTTCCCACAAACTATTCCCAATGCCAACTCCCAGCTCCCAGTTCAATGCAAGGCACACAGACAACTGAACAGAGCAGTGCAAAAGCAAAAATATCTTCTTAAATTGTGCAGGCACCACATGTTTTCTGAGTGCTTGAAGTTCTGATGTTCAGTTGTCCCAATCAAATATGCATTGCAATAATCTTGGTGGAGTTTTAGTAGTAAACCTGCAAATTTTAAGGGCCAAAGGTAAGCTTGGTGTAACTCTTACCAAAGCCACTGAAAACTATACCATGGGATTCACTTAACCTAAAGTTCAGTCTTAAATTTAATGGCAAATTTTGACCTCCAGTAGAGCACCTGAACGATTTACTTCCATTCACAACAACAGCAGAGCTAATCACCTCATACAGACTCACCCTCTACAAACACACTGTCCCACAAGCAGTATTAGAGCTCTAAAAGCAATGACATGGTGTGGATCCAGCTCCCTTCCTCGTCACTTCTTCTCTTTGAAGCACTCGCACTCATCGCACTTTAGCGCTAGCACACACTGCTATCTTTGCTGAAACATGTCAGCCAGGAACAAATTTTTCCCATGCATTTCCAAGGAAGGCCACTGACACTCCCTAACTTTTATCAGAGCTCTCTATGCTCAACACATTTTTGATGTCTGGATGTATTTGTTGCACACTCACTTGCCCAGTTGTCCACAAGATTTAGAGCAATTGCTTCATCCTATTTCTTCTTTTGTGCTCCATTTTTGATGAATTTGTCCATTTCCTCCTGTTTCAAATTAGACTGTAAACCCGTAGGAAAGGGAAAATCTGCTGCTGTTGCTCATACACCACTCAGTGCAATGCAGGTCATGCTTGGCCATGAGGCAAGTCAACACTTCCATAATGAGGGATAGGAGTTAATAGAAAGTGCAACGGCATCCAAATTGCATTGTGGTTCAGGGGGTTTGGCTTTTAAAGCTGTGAGATAAGATTCTCTGGATTGTGAAGTGAAGGGAAAACACAAAACACCCACAGCTATCGAACAGGTTTGCAATACTCATAAAATAAACTAGGGAGTTATTATGCTGCACTCTTTGAAAGCTTTTAGGTTTGGTGAGTTTTCCAGAAAAGGTTTTTTGGGATCAGATTTTCTGCCAGTTCCCTCCTAGTTATAAGTACCATATTTCAAAACATTAGTGTCTTGTAATGGCTTGTTTGTTTTGGTTGCAAGGGACTGAGTTTCATCTTGTTCAGTACAAAGCAGTTGTAGTTACAGTGATGGTATCCTTTTTAGATTGCCTATAATTAAAATTGTTTTATAATAATGCAAACACTCCCAGTGAGGACAGAAGTGATGTTTACAGGCTTAGCTGCTTTCACACAAATTTCCGTTCCCACTTGGGTGCATATTCTGCCTACAGATAACAAAAGAAAATCCTTAAGAGGAAATGAGCCGGGAAAGCGGACTAAAATTAATTAAGCAGCCCAATGGGAAGGCCAGAGTGTGAATATGGACTGATGTTTCTTTTTTTTTTTTTTTTTACCATTTTTACCATCTTTTACCATTTTTTAATCCGTTTTATTTTCTATATTTACTTTTCATGACTCCTTTAAAATCTGTTACTCTTACGAAAAAAATGGGAAAAGTGGAGGATGGATTCAGAATGCCTTTTTCATGACATAAGAATCTAAGCTTCTGCCTGAGACTTTCTGTGTGCTTCCAGAAACACAAACATAGCAACAGAGAAAGAAGGGAAAAGCAGTGGTTTTCAACTGACATCGTATCTCATGGATTTGGGGGAGCTCCAGAAAATGACATGAGCAGAGAGCAAACCAATGCACCCAAACAGTGAAGTTCTTGTGTGCAGATTATCTAAAAACTCAGCAGCATCAGAGAATTCCAAAAGCTGAATATGACATGAACAGGCCTGCCCCTCTCTGGCATGTCCTTGTTGTCAAGGCTTGCGCAAGGATCAATATAAAACCGTGTATGATGGCCTAATTTGTTTCCATGTCAGATCTCCAATTGAGTCTTAATGCCTGTGACTGCCAGTGAAACAGAAAAAAAGGACAACCCTTTGCTGCTGCAAAGAGCACCGCTCCTTATCAGAGCACAGCTCCTTACATTGCTCGTACTGTGGGAGAAGCAGAAGCACCAAAGCTAGGGACTTACCCTGGCAAAAAACACAGCAGGTGTCAGGCTCCAGATTCCATCTGAGTGTCTCATTCCCATTGCTTCTGCTTTAATTCCCCATGTGTGCACACTCACAAAGCAAGCTGTAGCATTTAAGTTAGAAATTACAACATGGGAGAAAACAGTTTCTCTTCACCACAAAATACTTTTAGAATTTCAGGAGATTTAATTCCAGTTCTAAAATTGGACTCTGCAGATGCATGCAAAGTTCACTTTTCCTGGGAAAATCCTAGGAAAGGATTAGACGTACTACTTTCCACAGAGGGGCACCATGCACTCAAGTCCTCTTTTGCTGATCCAGATTAGGTCCCCAAGTGAGGGTCCCCTATGCCATAGCAGCACAGGGCCTGCACTGGGTTCCCTTTGCTTGCTCAGTGAGATCTGTTTATGTAAAAGTGGAACATCTCCAGCAAGTTAGACTGAAAGAGCCTGTTGCAGAGCAATCACTAGTCCACGTTGTGGGCACTTTGGGGGTTCTATCAGTCTGGATCAAATACAAGAAGGAATTAATTTTCTCCTAAATCAGGGGAGTCACCTAGGCGCTGTGTGTCTGGCCACTGTGGGACAAGAGTCACAACTGACACATTACTCTGCAAAGCTATTGCTTTCAAATTAATTTAAATGTTGTGTTGCCTCGCAGCAACATTTATCCCGGCAGACCAAGTTAGCACGTGTGCCACCGCCCAGCACCCCGGGTCATTTGA
>JAWLRI010000436.1:1326772-1359917 GCA_034781795.1 Crypturellus tataupa | reverse complement strand
TAATATGGTTAAACCCTTGCCCTTTCCGTGACACCGCGAGATCTTCCGTCCGCTATTCCCTATCTCTACTTCTGTCATGTGCAACAGGTCCTGTTAGCAGTACAGCTACAACCCCCACAATGTTGGTAAGAGGAAAACATTTGTTTTGAGAAAATTCCTTACCAGCACTATTCTTAATAGACTTTTCTGTACAGACTTCATCCAAAGCCTAGCAGGGTCCTTACAGTGGTCTCAGTGGCCTTCAGTGCCCAGATGCCCTACAAAAGGACTTTGTAGGACACTGCTTAGAAAGAGAGCATACCTGAAGACTTGTATTCTCAATTTCTGTATTTCTTAACATGAAGTTGTTAGCCTGGTGATGGAGAGTCGAGTGTAGCACAGAACAGATCTGTTTTGAAGTCAGTCTTTTCCCTTGTACAGCGTAATTGTGGGACAAGTTAATAGCACAACAGATAGCAACTTTCTGACAAGCCACCTAAGAAGTCTGATTAGACACTGATTCATATGCACCCCCTGTAGAGAATTAAGATGCTTCTGTTTAATGAATACAAATTAACGCTTCAAAAAGGTAATCACAACGTACACTTACATTGATTCTAACTCCCAGCATTAAGGACTTTACTGTCTTTCTCCAAATACAAGATCGGCTGAACAAAGAACTGAGAAACATGGTTAAAACTTGACAGTGGGAGACATATCAACATGTAAAAGGACCTGACGATATCCAAGGTATCTCCATTTGATATTTTTAATCCACTGCACAAAATGGAAGATGTCAGCAAACATTTGGCAGTTACATAGCATAAGAACATCTTTTGAAATACCTTAGAGAATTCTATCTTACGGGAACATCAGACACGTCCTTAAAATCTAAGAGAAAGAACCGAGCAATTACCCTATGAACTCCAAAGAAAGAACCTGGTAGAATTAAACAGTGTCTTTTGAATTCATGAGATCATTTTATTACAGAAACATCCATCATGTTTCACATAACATGATTCTGTAAAAACCTGCACAAGCCAGGTTACCAAATACATTAAAATGAACAGTACATAGACAAATAGAACATAAACAGAAGCAAGGCTTTTTCTTCAAAAACAGAATTCTAGAGTGTTAGACAAACAAGCTGTTGGAGCAAGCACAATATTGCCTCTATCGAAGTATATACACTGTAAATAATTGATATATATTCTTTTTTCATAGGAGTACCCCCAAAAAAGAGGACAAACTGTGGTAATCAAGTTAGCTTTCAAGTCTCTGTGCTGAAAACCAATCTGTCTTGAAAAATTATGTCTTCTCTCTTTTTTTCAATACCAGAGACTATGAGATGGCCATAGAGCGTTCAGTTTAATCTTTCTTCTGATGCTTCTGAAGCTCTGTTTCCAAAGAAAGAATTAGGAAAATTCAGTTCTGAATAGAATACATTAAAACCTTTCACCTCTTTACTCTTTAAAACCTTTTATTCCTTTAAATAAAATTTTACTTTGCACTTCTGCAGCATGTTCTGCTTGAGGATCTCACAGTGATTATCAATTAATGTCAATGAATTGTGTTTTCAGGGGTACGAAAGCTAGGCCATGATAGGGCTAAATGATTTCCACCTTTTCAGTCAGAGTAGGGAACAGGCCTGACGCACAGCTCTGAAGCCTGAACTCCAGCCTCATGTCTCCACTATAAGATACACTTTATATTTGTTTGGAAGTGACTGCTGACATATTGAGGGCTGGACTAAAGCCCAGGATAATCATTCCATTGATTTTAGTCGGTCTTGGGTTAAACCCTAAAGGATTTTTTTTCAGCATAGATTATACTATCTGTCTCTGCAGTATGGTTAAGCTTTTAAGCCTTCTGTTAAGATATTTTGTTCCTGGATAGCATGGTTTAGTTTTTTGTTTTGTTTTGTTTTCCCGTGGTAACAAAATTTAAATATCACATTTGTGATGCAAGGCATTTCCTCACTTTCCTGAGAATGTAACTTTTTTCATTAATTAATTTATTTAAAGAAACACTCCTCAGAAGTTACTCAAATATAAGAGCCCTCATCAGAGCAGGAGACTCAGGAACCTATATGCCACTGAGCAAATTGCAGTACAGTGAAGCCTCCTCATAATGTTCAGAATTAGTATAAATTAAAATGATTGTACAATATGCAAAACTTCCAGGAAGCAACCAGCAAAGATTCACCAGTGGCCATAGCAGATACATATATAAATAGATAGTTTTTGAACTTATGTTTATCCAAAGAACAGCCAGGAAATCTAGTAAGTTGATCTCCCTATTTGCCTGCCCATGTACATAACAAGTCACAGCTGCATTTCTGAGTCAAGCCTTAATGAAAGGTCTGCACTGTGCTTAGGATGCACTGGCACTGAGCATGCATTTAGGATGCACTGTCATGGAGCCCACAATAGCCTCCACTACTGTACAACCCCATAGACTTGGGAAGGAAATCATATATCAGTGAGTATAAAAATGTATTAAGTAGGATTCTGAATGGCTATTTCTTCCTAGGCCATTTGTTTATGTCTCAAAGCCAGGACAGCTAGTTCAGGTAGCTGAAATGAGAGTTCCTTCATACCCCAGAGGCAGCACTTTTCTTTCTTGTTGCTCTAGTGGCTCCTGGTTTGTGCCTGGCTTCCTCACGCACTTAACTCATCTCCTTCCCTCTTCTGTAGTGCCACATTCCCCTCACACAAAACAAAACTAAGGCGAAAAGGAATAAGAAAACTCCCACCCTGGCTATGAAATTAAATTTGGGAAGAAAACTCGCTTGTTCCCTGATGTAGCTTTGCACAGCTTAGTATGCATTCTGGCGCAAAGAATGACTTCTCCAGCTAGCCTTCTCTAGCTCCCTAAGCACCTAGCCCAACTCTCACTGCATCTATGGCAGGACTCCAGTTGACACCAGTGGGAGTGAAATTATGGCAGCAGGAAAGGATTTTGAACTTCAGATGGAAAAACATCCCTGAACTACATCTGTTTTCCCTTTTCCCCCTGTCTTCACACATCCCCACCCTTCTCGTGGTCTCACTAACTGTGATGGAATGATGCACTAATTGGTTCTGCACGGATGAGACCACACTGAGGCAGATGTGTTGCCATAATCTAATCTAATTAAAATAATTTTCAGGTTTCAGTGAGCATTTAAATAAAATAAAAAAGGAGCCCTTGACAATTGATGCCTGCTGTGAAAATGATTGAGAGAGATGAGTAATTTCAATTTAAACTGAGTTCCTACCTCGTTTGCCTTTCCATCTGTGTATCTTTTCAATCCTAATTATATGTAATCAACAGTATAAGCAACATGATTTTCCTTGTAGTTGAAAAATCACGGGTTCTTTTTGCATACCTTCAGATACACACGTATTTATGTATATATATATACTTGCTACTCGAGGGAGTTTTGCATCACATAATTACAATATAGTTGAATTAAAATATCTCTTGAAAGAAGTATAGTGTTCTTTAGATCCATGAAGCTAATCTGAGCAGCCACTGGGCGTGATTAGGTCAGCCCAGCAATGAGGGCAGGCTGGGGATTAATAGGAAGGCCACAGATGTGTCATTGTACTTTCTGCTGGACTTTCCCAGCAGGGTGTTTCTGCATTACATCAAAATTTATAATGCAGCTGGGTATAGAATAAGGCAGATCAGCTCTTTTTCAAACTGACCAGTCAAAGAGATGGCTGCTCTCCTAGCAGCAGGAGAGCTAGGAGTGAGGGTGTCCCCAGCTTGGGCAGTCACCACCCCAGAGAGTGTGACCACAGCAGGCAGAAATGGGTGCTGGAAACAGTGTCCATCAACAGCACTTGTAGGTTGTTGCCTACAAAGGATTGGGTTGCCTACAAAGGATTGGGGCTGTGCCTACAAGGCACAGATGAAGAAACAGGACCTATATATGCCAGCAATCAGTGTGACTCTAGACAGTGAACCAGAAACGTTGTTAACCACTTACATATCCATGTACTTTTTTACATCAGGATTATAGTATAGTGGAAGAGCCTCAGAAAAAGTATAAGTAAGATTTTTGTTGCATTTTGGTATCACGGACCTTTCTAAAAGGTGAGTTCATCTTGGTACTTGTAAAAGAGAGTATAAACACAATGTTTGACTACCCTGAGAATCAGGAACTTCACATGAAGTATAAAAGTTGTGAGCTGTCCTCATGCTCTAGACAGTTCTTGGTGTTTCTTGTCCATTGTTTTGGGATCTCACTTGTTTTTTAAAGATTTTTTTATAAAACTAATGAATTTGTAAGTGATGAAGTTACATGCTGGCACAGTATACAAAATACAGACTCATCATAAAATGTGATAGCATAATAAAGGAATGCACACATGTCAGAATATAGCACAGTGGAACTTATGACCATGCTGGAAAGAAATGTAATTGATACATAGTGTGTACATAAAATCAAATTCAGATGTTTACAAAGTTCAAAAAACAAAAACTTAAGCAAGTGGTATTAGGAAAGCCTGTTTCTCATGTCCGTATGTCAGCTCTTCCAGGTTAACTAACTATTCAGATTTGTTTCCACCACACTTCCTCGGAGGATTCTTCCAGTTCTGGGCTTGTATCCACTTCTGATTAATACATATATGACTGAAAGAACTGATTTATTTTAAAATATCTCAATTCAGATTGAGGAAGGTAACTGTAGTCATCACAGTTTGAAAAAGATTGGTCTAATGGCTGAAGTATTTCTATTTTTTTTCTAAAGAAAACCTCTGCATGCTTAATGTGTGGAAGTTGCTGCAGAAAACCTGTCTGATCACCTCAAGAGTGCTAAACCATAGTTTCTCCCAAACTAGGACAAGCAAGGTGAGGACAGATCCTGGGCCCTTCCCATCTATGTCACAAATTATACTGTTAATTTGTTTACCTTGATAGATTTGCTTCACCAGCTCATTCAGACCTAACTCTTCCAGTTGATTATGTATAGCAGCAGCCATATCTCTGAGTCTAAAACATTCAACATCACGTAATACGATTCCTCATTTCTGTTCTTCTAGCAGTGGCACACATAAACACATAAAACACTTAAACACATAAACATTATCCCTACAGACTGCCTCCACTAAACGGGCTTCAGGGAGAATATCAGACTTTTAGGCTTTTCCCCACAAAGAAATATTATCTGAAAGGCTACAACAACAGTATGAGGCTGCTTTGCCTGCAATCAGATATATTTTGAGCTAATTGCCTAGGATTCTAAATGGTATGGGAGCAGGGGTCTTATGTCATTTATAACAAGTATTCATCAATGCATATGCTTCTTTTGGCTTGATTACAGAATGTTTGGACTTGATTCTGTTTATTGTGTCAGTGAGTCAAATTAATATTTTAGCTAAGATCAGTGGTAATAGGTAAGCCATTTCTGTAACTGTCATAAAGACACTACGTTCATAATTGGGGAGAAGGACTCTGAATCACTTTTGTGATAAAAGATGAAAACCTTTGGTGATAAATATATACCATATTTCAGGAACACTAAGGACTGCAAGAGGAAATAACTCACTGTCTGCCACAACAATAAACAAAGAGAAAAATAATTTTATTATTATACTCCTAATATTCAGTTCCAAAAATAGCCCAAATTTCCGTATGAATCAAGCATCATTTCAGCTAGAAGGCACAGCAAATTCTGGTTCACCAGGTCATTTCTGGAACTGGAGTCAGGCTTGTACATTCCTTGCAGTTAGTACTGACACATGATGCTCATACATAACACTAATGTTACAATCATTTAGATTGTGCCTGGAGGAACTGGTCATAACCACAGGCTCCCTTTACTAAACTCTGTACAGATGCACAGTAAGTATTAGCTCTTCCCAAAGAGATATTCCTTTCTAAAAATATCTATGTCTATGGTTTCCTTCTCAAAGTGAATATGCTTAAGAATGTTACTGTGTTTGCTCACTCCAGTAGTCATTGTGTACACGAATTCAAATCACAGAATCACAGAATGGTTGAGGTTGGAAGGGACCTCTAGAGATCATCTAGTCCAACCCCCTGCTCAAGCAGGGATACCTAGAGCACGTGGCACAGGGTGGCATCCAGGTGGGTTTGGAAGATCTCCAGAGAAGGAGACTGCACAGCCTCTCTGGGCAGCATCTGCAGGGCTCTGCCACTCTCACAGGAAAGAACCTCTTCCTCATATGGAGGTGGAACTTCCTGTGTTTCAACTTACGCCCATTACCCCTCGTCCTCCCTCTGGCCATCACGGAGAAGAGCCTGGCCACATCCTCCGTACAGTCACCCCTCAGGTACTTGAACATGTTAATCAAATAATCCTAAGTGTATGAAGGTAATGTCTGCGAAGTGTTGACACTCCTCTGTAATCCTATTTCAGAGATTATGGGGAATTTGCCTAGAATTTGTGTGGTTGTACTGTGCAACGAAAAATTTCACTCTAAAGGAATTATTTTGTATCATTTTCACAGTTTATTCAGTGAAACAACTTAGCTTTGCTGTTGCCCTAAATATGTGTGCAATACATTCAGGTAAGAGCTTTAAAAAATTTTTCAGACATTTGGAAGATGAGTTTTACTTTGCACTTCTTCATGTCAGCTAGCTAGGGAGCTAGATTAGCCTTCATTTTTGTATTTAATTTGTTTGTATGATTGAAGTATATTTGTCTCCTGTGTGCTTGTTCTTCTTTCAGAAGATTATCTAATTTGATTGGTGTGCTAGCTCTTCCTTGTCTGTTTTCAGTTTAATATTTCAGTTTAAGGGGTTTAATATTTCACCTCTTCTTCCTTTTTCTCTCAATTTGTGACTCGGTATCAGTGTCAGAAAGATACAGTACTTGCATGACATCACCCTGAACTACAATTTTGTCTCCATGAACAGTGAGTTCTTTCGATTTGGGTGCATGTGGTCCCAATATCCGTGCAATGATATCTTGACACTCTTTTTCTTTTTTTTTTTCTCACCACCCTGAAGTAAATAGATCAAATGGTGCAACATCTGATATTTACTAAGGGTAATTTATTTTGATTGGAAAAGGAATGGCTGTAAGCAAGAGTCTTCCCATCCACAGCAGCTGCTGTGTCCCTTCACTCAAGCAAGGGTTAGTTCATTTTTAATTTCCATCATAAGTGATGTGCATTTTAACAAGCTTGTTTTTCACTCCCATCATAGTCTAAATCCCTGTGGTTCAACCAGGAATCCATAAATCTTTATTACCTTAGGCACTTCTCTTTAGCTTTCATCAAACATTTATTTATATGATAATATTTCAATACCTTAAATCAGTGCTAAGTCATTTATCATAATAAATTGCATTTCTTTAATGTCATATCCCTATTCTCCACATTATGTCCAGTTTGTTTGTTCAGACTGAAAACTCTAAAGAGACTGTAGACAGAATTTCCAAGAGGTATCAGTTATTTTTATGCTTTTAAACCTGCAGAAGGATAAATGTGCAAGTTTATATTAGTCTGTAAGAGAGCAATACCATTAAACATCATCAGGCTGGGTGAAAAACAATGTAAAACTGAAGTTTTACAGTAAGGACATAGGCTTCTTGCTATCTCCTCCTGCAGAGGAAGGCAGTGGGACAAGGAAAGTCCTCTGAACAGCCTGCCTGCCCTCAGCTCCAAGGGCTGCATCCACAGGAGCCTCCCTGTTTACCAGGTTTTGACAGTAACTGCAAGTAATGGATTCAAAGTGACAAGAGATTGTCCTTAAAACTAATCAACATTACTGAACTTCCTCTCCCTTCCTATTTGGAATATGTGTGATCAGGAGCTTTCTGGTGCTATTAATGGTAGTGTTGTTCCCCTAAACACAAGGGAATTGTAAAGGGAAAAGGTTATTAGGAGACAAGAGAACTTGGTGGTCATTTGGAAAACACATCAACAGCCTACCTACAACAGGGCATAACAAATGCTCTTTTTCTTCTCCCTCCTCCTTTGCAGCTACTGCATCTAATAGCTCCTTGACCATCGGATACAAATATTTCCTAGACGGATATGCCTCTATCACATCACCTTCCTTATCCACTACCTTCTCACATTTTGCCACCATTGGGTAACCTTTCCTGAGAAGCCCTGAGAAGCACTTGGGCAGAACAGTGCTTAGTCTCTACAAAGGCTCTCTGGTCCCATTCTTCACTCTCACCACTTTATTCAGGTATGGTCATTCAACTTTATGAGTGGCCTTAATATCAAGATGGTTACAACAGCTGACTCAGCTCTGCTGCTACCCCTGTCACTTCCACAAGCTCCACTTCACCCCAAAGACTGCTTCTATTTTGGCATTGAAAACTATGGCTCAGTAAGTCAGCGAGAACCATACTTCTCGCAATGGCAAAGCTCATCTTCACTTATCCTTTCTCACAGATGGATGTGCAATCCGGGCAAGCCACTGCTGGAAAGAGCCAGAAAGAGAGTCAAAATGGGTAACAAGGGACACAAACCACAGTCTAACATGGCAGTGGAGTTGTATCTCCTCCCACAGACACAAAATTTGGGTGGCAAGAAGGGAAGGGAAATTAAAAGGACACAAAGCCTTCAACAACGAGCTTGACCCCAGGAATGAAATATTTTCACTGTTGCATGAAAGATGTTTTTTGGGACAGGGCTTCACTGCCTAGTTGATGGTGCACAAAACAGCAGCCCCAGTGTCACTCCTCATTTACTGAAGGACTTCCATAAATGCAGCTTGTTGGGTCTTACCTATATACCTGCCTGTTTGTCAAATGGGACACTGAGTTCCTACATACAAAAAACATACAGTTCCTACATACAAAAAACATACAGTTCCTTAGGAGCTGTATGTTTTTTTTTCTGCTTTAGCGTGAGAAGGTTATATAATAAAGATGTAGTTGATTAAAGCATGTCTGGGCCTGGTTTAGTACGTCATTGCAATCCCTTGGAACAGGCAATATTAGACAAATCTCCACACCCCAGGTGGGTCTTCTCTTATTGGGCTAATTATAAACTACCTTGCCATCCACTGTACTGATATGGTTCATAAATATGTTTATGGGTATTCACTCTGATGTACTAAATAACTGCATAAACACTGCACCTCAGAGGCCTTTTTTTTTTTTCCATGGTAAACAATGGAAATGGCTACTGGCAGTTGCAGAGGAAATAGGACCTAATAGCCCTTCTTTGCAGCAATAAGAAATGTCAAACAGGCAATGGTACTGCTGCCCCTTGCATGCTGCATGTGGAGCAATGATTTCTGTGGTTCTGTCATGCTCTCCCCTGCAGGAAGGGGTTTATTCTGAAAATTCAGAAGGATTTCAGTGAGTTAAAGCCATAATTTGAATCCCATGGCAGTTGACAGGCAATCCCTTAAAACGCTTCCCAAGTACTTAAAGGAACTTCTTCAGCAGGAAATTCTGCTGTTTTTTTAACCAAGTGGAGGAAGCTAACCAGCATATAGTTGCAGTAACACAGTTGTCAAAGGCTTATGTTTCCACATTCAGAGATGTTGTAGTTAATATCTAGTCTTGAGGGGATGCTATACATGGAAAGAGACTCATTACATATGGTAATTGCAGTATTTCAGGAGATTCAAGGTTTCAGATATTAATGCTTTCTCTGTCACTCAGAATTATAAGTGGTGCATTCTCCCCAGTGATTTCAGGGTGAAAATGTCTGCAGCTTATTCCTTAAATCCTGAGTTATCAGATGTCTCTTTATAACCACTGTAATGCAATGCTATTCACATGGATGAATAACCTGCAAAACTCAGGATGCAAAGAACTGTGATCAGTCCACCTGAACCTAGTGTTTTAAAATAGGCCTAAATATGCATCTTTAAAACTCACAACTTCAGGGGTTTCTAGAAGCAGGGAAATTAATGTAGCTACTGAAAGCAGAAGAATCGATCTCTATTGATTTATCAAGCTGGCTTATAATGGTGCAAGCTAATGAGACTTTCTTTACAAGAACATTTTAGACAGTTGCAAAGTCCATCTTTCTTCTCCCTCACTGACATAAATATTACATTTACAAACCTAGTCTCAGATAAAACAATCTCCTGATTTATAGGATCAAGTCCCTAGAAAAGACTATTGTCTGTGAAGTTTTGCAAGCTATCCATTTAAACCTGGTACTGTGAGCTTTTCACACCACTGCTTGTGGACTGCCTCACTCTTAAATGACTTTTACAGTACTGGGTCTCTGGTGATTTCTTATGAGACTTCCTAAGGTATGGCTTCCACAGGACCACATAGAAAAAAAAAAGAAAAACAATGGCATGTAATGCTGCTTCTAAAGAGGCAATTTGCCAGTCTCTGGAGAGAGGCATTTCCCATAATATCCTGCCTTATTTAAACAGTGTTTTTATCAACTTGATACAGAGAAAAAAAAAGAAGTATGATGGAAATAATAGTTTTGAACAAGCTGCCTTTACCAAAAAGCAATTTCAAATCAAAAACACAGTCCTTAAGTACTTGCTCAGCTGACAAGCCTGGAAACTGAGAACAAATACTGTGAGAAGATTCCCAGATCCAAAGACCTTAGCAAGATGGACTTTGGGAATGAGATCCACTGTAAACCATGTGTAAATTCTGAGTTCCAGTTTTCTCTTCCTTGCTACTCCTTGCTTCCCTTGTTCCTTTCAGTAAATTTTCTGTCAGTCAAACATCCTTTATTTTTTTTTTTTTCAAAAAATAGGCTGTTCTTGCTG
The DNA here is from genome assembly GCA_034781795.1 of Crypturellus tataupa. Lineage (NCBI taxonomy): Eukaryota > Metazoa > Chordata > Aves > Tinamiformes > Tinamidae > Crypturellus > Crypturellus tataupa. The sequence continues at coordinate 1,349,267 of JAWLRI010000436.1, read as the reverse complement.
TTAAAGAATGAAGAAATAATACGACTTTCTCTGCCCTTTAATCCTTCTCTAATATCTAACTAGCATAAAAGAGAATTAACTGATTATGGAAAAATTGTCCTGAGAATTAATAGTCAGTTTGTGTCTGATAATAACCTGTAAGTCTCTTTTGACATGGCTGTTTCCTATATAATATTCTCCTAATCCTTATCTGTTTCATATAATATTCTTCTCAAGTGCATATATTAAAACTAATCTCACAATAGTCCAGCCAAGACACCAAGTAATCTAGTTAAATGTATATTTCTCATCTGAGTTCTCCATTTTCATCATCTTCTTTGCCATACATTTCAGATTCATATGATTAGGGTCCCGTCTCCCATCAGGAGCTACTGAAGGCCTGATGTCCCGTTATACATCTGCAAATTCATACCTATTCCTCACCCAGTTTGCCTGAACTGCAATATTTTGGTAACTAGTTGCTAGCTAACTTTCAAAGATCTTTTCCAAAGACCTTGAGATCCCCAATGAAAAATGGTGGGAGTAGACGCCTTGCACAAAGGCAATCAGTGGAATTTTCCTTCTCAGAAGAGCCACATCTCCATGATCTGCTCTTTCTATGTATATGTATAACTGCAAATCTGAGAAGGAAAAATATAGTCTCTCATACCGCTTTTTAAACATTTTAAAATCAAATGTATGTATATCAAATATAATATGGTCAAGGAACATTGTGCTGAATATCAGGTTGTTACAACTCTGGCTATATTTTCTAATCTGATAGTTTTTCAGAACAGGACAATAAATTTATAAAGAGTAAAGTTCCGCTGCTAGCCTCAAAATTACAGCATTATTAGTTTGTTTAAAAGGTAGAACAGGAGAATAATTCTGTTTTTTTAGTTTGCAGAGGAGGACTTGAAAACTTGAAACTCCAAACACAGTGACAAATAAAAAGAATATAAAATATGTTATGCTTCAAATGCTTTTTAACTCAATCTCAGTATGATTGAGATGTCACGTGTAGAACCACAAACCATGTTATTAATATGCATGTGACAGACACAGAGTGAATTTGATTTTCACAATAAAAAGAAGATTTTGGAGGCATGACAAATGCATCGTATTCTCTGCAGCCATTTATGAGTGATGGCCAAGCACACTGGCTTGACTGAACAGGCAGACTTTAGCAGAGCTTAGATGTTAGGAGCAATTACCCGGTGTATCTAGACATGGTCAGTCTGTGTTTATTACACAGTAACAATATTTTTTCCCTGAGATCCTGTAGCCTTTGTAAGTTACTGAACACTTGGGGATGGGAAAACTACTCCTATTAACATTTATTTCATTCTGATTTTTACTACCCTTTTATGCTAAATCCTCTTCAGACCACTTTGGCAGTAAATATCCTCCAAAAGGCTTTTAAACTTCCAATGGAACTGCAAAAAAGTCTGCCTGTAAATGAGAATCAGGTCCAGTGACTCCAAAGAGAAATGCAAAAAAGAGTCCAAATTTTTCTGAGATGTAATCACCTTTAGTATAAACCTGACTCACACAGGAACAATAACAGCATGTTTCCAGCCCTCCAACACTGGGTTGTTTCTCCAGTTGTCCCCTTTAATTAGCCTGTCCATCCCCTGGTGCTCTTGGTTTATTACTTCGGTTGTAAACAGAGCATTATTCAAGACTGTTTCGGGTTAATTGCACTACAAATATTCAGAACCTGGCTGTTAATGATCATAAATGATTCCTTGTAACTACTGGATGGTTAGTAAAAATAATGTAATGTGATCATTGTAAGTAAATATAATGAGTGGGATAATAATTAATGATGATGGTTATTTAATTGAAATTTGGGTCCAAGACTAGGAGTTGTTCTCTAGATTCCTGACTATATTGCCATCTCTGTTGCCATCTAGCAACTGACTTTTGGAAGCTAATTCTGTTTTTCTTCCTTCATAAGGAATTCTGTGCTAAGTTAAACCCCAGGTACACAAATTGAATGCACCTAAACCATAAGCAACTTTGAGAATCCCAGGCATAGCTGCATGATGTGAGCATCTTAATGGGATGACCCGGCTCTCAAAGATAATGAGCACCCTCAAAATTGAGCTCTGCAGCTATTAGCATCTCTGGAAAGGGGTAAACCTATGCTATGTTTTAGAGACTATGTTTTAGATTCAGCTTCTAGACTTCTGCCAAGACCAAACTTGGGTAAGAGTTTGTATTCCACAAAGTTTTTGAGTACATTCTGGCTTACGGCAGGAAAGAAAACCTGTCCTTCAGCTAATGCATAGTGTGAGTCCTGGGACAGTACAGCACACTGTCACAGTGCAGTTATGTCCAGGTTACCTCAGCCCAACTCCATCACTTCTTTGTAATGATGTTATCCAGACGCCATATCCCACGACTTTTCTAGAATTAGAAACTAGAAATATAATTGGCTGTGATAGCAAAGCAGTGCAGGACAGATGGACAGCATGAGCATACAAAGCACAAAGTAAAGAGGACACTGTGGTTTATCCAGTTCACTATCACATGCTCCAAGAAACAGCATAAATAACTGCAGTGAGAACTCACAGGTAGTAAGATACACATTTCAGCAACTATCACTATTGAAAATTTGCTTTGTGTGATCCTTCCTTTTAACAAATTACTTGACAATTATATATGTAAAGATATCTTTTAAATTGATATCTATAATCAAATTGTGCTCAGTGAAGACCTGTCCCACAAGTCATTATACAAACAATTGAACATGAACTGTGTTATTTAACCCAATACTGATATAAAATGACTCAATGACCAAATCCAACTATGTTAAACCAGAAACAAGATACCTCTAGGAGCTTGGTAAATCCCCAACACAAACATTTCTATAGATGTCTTCATCTGTGAAGTGACTTGTTATAATGCTGACTAATTGGTTTGCAAATTCTGCTATGGGTTCTTTTTCTTATCTATCTCATCTACATTTTGTTGGCAAGATCCAAACAAGCATTAAGCTCCTAATGGCCTCAACTAGGTGTTACAAGAAGTTGTGACCCTATAACCTCTATAACCCTCATCAGAGTAGCAAACTCCTCACCTACATTAGCTCCTAAAGCTTCTTTTTTAATTAGAATTATATTGACTGGACTAAATCATGATCTCAGCTTCCAGTTACCATTCCCATTGATTCCCATATGAGGAAGTATGTACTACATAGTACACAAGGCACTATGAAGAGCAAATTATGCATGCTGCGTATACTGAGCACTTCTTAATGTAGTTATCCTCATAAAACCTTTTCCTAGAGCAAAAATTGTCAGAGAGAGACTGAGCATCAAAATCAGAAGGGCATTTAGGTTTCTGTCTTTCATGATCTTCCACAGGGGTAAAATGAAGCACCTTTACACATCTGGACCCAAGTGACTCACACTAGGAGGCTTTGTCAGACGTGGGAACTGTAGCCAGTGCTCTCCAGTCCTAAGTTTATGACACAACCAGTGGAATGCCCTTCCTCACCCACAGAATGCAGGCTTGGGTATCCCTGTTGATAGTACTGTTAGTAACTTTAAAATAAATTAATAAAGAACAGAATCTCCTGCAGAGTTCTTCTCTCTAATTAAGTGCTAGCAGGGGAAGTATGCAGTGAAATAAGAAATAATTGCAACAAAGAAGCTTTCTTTCTTATCAAGCTATTTAGCAGTTTGGCATCCTTCCAAATATATTTCCTATAATTGGAAACATTAAATTACCTGATTTAAATCTGCAGCTCCCTCTTAAACATGCGGTCAGACTGAAGGATATGGTATTGTTCATGAGTCAGGCTCTCTAACAGGAGTGCAACTTACAAGTATAAGACCTTATTATATTCTACTAAAAGACATAAGTGATTTTCTTTTTCAGAGACTGCTTGGTTTCCTGGAAAGTATTGTTTCAGGGATATTCATAAATAATCTAAGCAATACAAAATCCAAAAGGGCCATAGAAGCAATGTGGAAAAGAATCTGAACAATTGCCTTTCATTTCAAAAGTGAAAAAAAAAAACAAGTAATATTTTATACAGAGTGTGAAAATTGTTTTCCCCTTTACCCTCTAACTTCCAAACCTAAGCACTATAAAAATCTATTATTTATTCTTTTGCTTCTGTTTCAATTCCCAAAGGAAAATAAATACATTTTGTTTCAGATGAATACATACTGTTTTTCCTTCTTTTTTAATTTTTAGTAAGGTCAGGGAAACAAAAAAGCTGATTACTATACAGCTCTAAAACAGACAGACACTGTTAAGAAACCCTGCTCCTAGTATCAGGTTTCAAGCGCAGCACCGTGCTACAAAGCTTTTATGCAGACAGTGCCATTGTATTCAAGGGGACGTTTCTCATGCGTGTTCAGTCACTGATTTTGCTAACTCTATTAAGAGCCCTATTGCCTTGACTCACATGTTGAGGTTTGCCCCATAACTCCTTGGGCTTTCTCTTCTCTTCTGCCAGGGGTAACAGCATCAGCAAACTGTTTCTTTGCTCTCCCAACAAATTTCACCTCTGTTATTCTTTAGTGGACTGATCAGCAGGGTAGGTTGAGGAGGAAAAGATCAGAAGCGACATTGTGATGAGATGAGGGGAAGGGTGACCTTAAAAGAAATAAAGAGGAGGTAACAGTCAAACCTGAAATAATAGGTACTGAGCTTCAGCTTCCCTGGGGCTCTAGGCCATCTGGGGTCCCAGATGGATTCCCTTGCACAGCTGAACCTGACCAGAGCACTTGGTGGCCTCTCCGGTGGCAGCTCTGTATCTTTCCCTGGACTCCTGGTGCCTCAAGCTGGGACATGTGCAAGGCACATGCAGTGGGACTATCATACAAATGCATCCATTCTTTTGCTGAGAGCAAATGACAAGCATGATGTTGAATTCACTGTGGCCAGACATACACTTCTGGAAGGGGATCAGGGTATCGGCTGAGATCAGTAAGACTGGCCTGAGTTATGTCCAACAAGAGACTGGATTTTCAGATTTTGAGACAGTTTGCCTTGGTTATTGAAGACTTTGGTTAATGAACACTGAAATGGAGGAAGAGGACTGATAGTAGGGAGTTCACTTGGAGTGACAATACACTCCCTGTTGCTCTAGAATATCCCCCAAAGTCATCGTCTCCTTAGCTCCTCAGAGTATAAATTCAGTTCCAAGTAAAAAAGAAGAAAAATCAGTTATTTAACATTTTTTTTTTGCAAATTGGGGTCTCTGCTATCCAAAGAAATGATAAATAAATAAATAAGTCAATAAACACTGCTTCCTCAAGAAGGGCTTCCTGTGAAGAAAATTGTTTTGCAGTTATACTCACTACTCAGGTTCAGGGAAAGGAGGCTTTCTGAGACCCTCAAGATGTGCTGTCTTGCATGCTGACAGAAGTAGTTTAAGTCTGAATGCCAAGCTCTATAGCATATCTTTTCTCCCTAGGTGTTCTTCTGCAGAGATTCATTACCTGAATTTTCCTCTAGTCAAGCCAAATTATTCAAAACTACAAAAGTCAAGAGGACTAGAACCTGGGTGTTTCAGAGTGGTCACTGAGCTTCTCACCTCTCACCCTGATTACCTGCCACTAGATGTCATAAAAATAATAATCCAGTAATTCTTTTGGTAGTCTTCATCCCAAAGAAGACTCCTCCTTTCTCTCTATTCAGCACCACAGATCCTTATCTGGACAGGTAGAGATTTATGCTTGAAGGCCTTCTCTCAGCAAGGATCAGAAGTGATTTGGGGAAAAAAAATTTAGAAAGAAGTCCACACCACCATAACTCACAACTGGTGGGTAATCCGCTAATATGTTTTAAAAACTGCTAAAAGCAAAAACGTTGCTACCTAAAGGTACATTCACTGACAGCAGTAGGACAGAAATATTTCATTTGAGTGTGACAGCATTGATAGGTATATTGCACGGGAACTAAATTCCTCTGCTTTTTGTGTTTCAAGCCTGTATCTTTTCAGATTTTTAACATGCCACCATGGATTTCCTGCCATCTTTAGAAACAACCGCTATGAGACTGCATAGTCTACAGCCTAAGAAGAGGATGTGTTTTATTTATGATTGCCCTTGGTTTCATCCTCCTACACTGTGTGAAATAAAAAGTATGTGAGCACACATATGTGTCAGAGTCACTTTCTTCCAGAAGTGGATCCACAGTGCCCATATTTGTCAAATTCTCTGAATTTTACAGGGCAGCCTCTAAAGGCACTGGCAAGAAAAGATGTAATAGTTACATGGATGTTTATAATTCTAAGTCTATTGGTTTATTTACACATACACATTTAAATGTTTCAAATCAAGAGCTATGCTTTCAGAATGAGAAAAAAAGAACAGAATGAATTGTTGAGGGAGTGATTGCAGAATGACAGATTTTTTCTATTCAGAGCTGGTGAGAATAGAAATTCATTTGATCTCTTGGCTTAAGAAGATTCACAGGTTCTGTTTAAAAATATCCATTCTTCACCTTATCACTCTGTGACAGAATTTTCCCATACAGACTTTTAGACCAATGTTTCTTCCTAAGCCAATTATAACTCTGCAAAGAAAAAGCCATTTAGAATCTATAGCTTAAAAAAAGACAAATGTCAGAGGAATAGTTAGTGTTTTCACTATTACTAAACCAGAAAACAACTAGCTTCCCTAGTCAAAGGTATCACTAAAGATCCAGCAGAAGGTAAAATGGTGGCACCAGCTCTGCAGTCATGGCAGGAGTATTTCAGGGACTGAGCTGCTTTGTGAAGTGCATTGGAAATTACACCACTTGAGCCCCACCAGAAGACCATGAAAGACTTCACAAAGAGGAGGTCCTTGAAAAATGGACACGTGGGCCAAAAATCCACCAATAACAATAGCCTCTGACCTTTCAAATTGTAGCATCTTTAAGCCTGATTTGGTTTACATCAATTTTGGGAAATAATTCAGAGCATAATTTAACCTTCAGCAAAAAGTCTTTAAAAAATTTTACATCTAGAAAAAGAGTAGAATAACTGATTTCCTACTTTCCCTAGTTGTAGGTCTGTTTATTCCTAAATAATAAATTAATGGAAAGCCTAAAGAATGTGCTGCTAAAAGTTATAAAAAATATATCTCCTTCTCCATTAATAGAGAATGCCTAGTTTGGATGCCCAATCATAGGTATGCACCCATGCCAAGAGTTGTCTCAAATTGTTCAGTTCAAACCCATTATTCAATATCTCTAAATAAATAAATAAACAAACAAAACAAAGTATAAACAAAAGGAAATGAGTTAACTCTGAGGGTAGAAGAATTCAGCCAAGAAAGCATAAATATATCTGTAGTTTCTATTATGAGATATTAGAGGAGCTATAGTGTCATCCATCAGGCATCAAAGCTAAATCATCATTAAGTGAATCAGAACTTTTTTTAACACTAATGACTGATGCTACTAAAGGAGAACATGAGTTAATCTCTTTAATACAAATCTAATCAGATTTGCCATTCAAGTGATCTCATTTATCTGGTTAATTAGATTAGGATTAGTTATTCTGAAATAGAAATAAATAATTTCCAGCATAAGGCTGTTTACCACTTTTCCTCAATTACATAGTTATCTTATGTTGGCTCTGACAACATTAAACACTAATATTGCTAGCTTCCTTATTCAAAAGAAACATGTACGAACATCATCATAACTGCTAGCACTTCAAGATAGGGTTGAAAAAGTATGGTCATGGTTAGTGCTCTTTGGAAGTCTGCCTCATTCTCTTTGTAGCTGCAGTTCTGCATTCAAAACAACTAGAAACTGAGGGAGATCTCAAGAGTGTCTGAATCTATAAAGTGTTAGCAAATGCAGGGGTGCCTGTTGTACGGCACTGAATTTTGGAAGGTGGGAATATAACCACTAGCTAGATACAAGCTGACTTAATTATTCAGTCGAACAGAGGCATTTTCTTAAGGCTGTATCCTTCCTTCTGCTTTCACTTAGTTAGGTTAATGAGTCTGAAACTGTCTTTACCTACACAGATACTTTCTTCAAGGTTCATAAATCAAATAGAACAGTGCTGTCAATAAAAACAACATATTTTGAAACAATGAATAATGATTAATATATTTATCTGTTCAGCAGCACCATGTCTTGTTGACTGTGGTTTGTAAAAAAAAAACATTTTTGTGAAGGTGAATGTGAAGGGAAACATAAAAATGTCTCCCAGTTTCTTAACATTTCTCCCTAAAATCAAACCTCTGCTGGGTTTACTGAAGGCTGCAGAAGAGAAATACATTTCTGGTACACATGTGCACAGAGCAGGGAGAGATTAAGTCCCTTGTTCAGATGCTGATATCACATCACTAATGAAGCACATTTTCTGTACCTGACAGAAAGGTTTCCTTTTCTGTATTTTTAAACTTAAGACTTAACTGCAGAACCTCTAGTTCATATCTATGAAGAGTGAGCTTTGCTCCAACAACAAGCTCTGGTACAAAGTTCCTTAGATACAGGCTGTTGCCAAGAGAAAAGGAGAGGGAGAGAAAAAAAACAAGGGAGATGAGGCAGGAAGGTTGTAGCTCTTTTGGAGAATTTCTTAAAGGTGTAAGATAGGTGTAATAAGTATGATTTATGCAGCTGCTGGTGGTTACTCTACATTTCTACTTAATACAGGCCATATCAGCTTAGAAAATGAATGTATGGAGACTACAGCAAGACTAGCATTAGCTCCACTTACTGGGGTTGTTAAAAAGCCTGATGAGTGTCCAGAAATGTGTTTCTTAATGACTACAAAAGACCAATTCCACTTGTAGAGTGTGCCCTCTTATTAAATTTCTTTCAGAAGATGAAAGGCATTGATGAGGGGATGACATGAGCAGGTATAATGCCTTTACTCACAAAGGGATATTGGGTAGAACTGAGAACCTGAAACCTGAGCTGGCAGTGCTAAACTGTGACACTAAGGAAAATTTTGGGAAGATTAGCGTAGAAGCCAAGAATTACCAAGCTAAGATGCTGTTCACACTGAGTCAGAAGAGAGAGATCAAATCTTTCACAAACATGAGAAGTCACAGCGCTGTAGCTTACTTTAGAGTAAGACAAAAGACTAACCTGTGAAGGATTTGCTCCAGCAGCCCCTGTGCCACAATCTCCAGCTGAAATGCATACAGACACCTTCCTAAAGCAACCTGCAATTCCTTGGGGGATTCATAATAAACCAGGAGCTATGTCTGCGCTAACAGATGGGAAAGGAACCATTCATTGACCACAAGGCCAACTGCCATCCATACACCTTAACTTTCCAGTTTCTCAGTAGAGGATAACTGTGTCCAGACTGCTTATTGGGAATGTTCGTTGGCCTGTACTAAGTCTCAGACGTTGCCTGGAAGTTAATTGTGAGTGATAGTTGACCCTGGCTAACTCCATGACAGAGACAGTGCTGAGACGAGTTAGTATTGCAGACAGCTACATGCCAGTGGCACCCAAGAGATGGGCCTGATGAATCTCTTTTGAGAGCTCAGGTAACAATACAAATGACAAAACACACAAAATTGCAGTGATCTCTCATTAGATCTAATTATAGCTAATGCATGGCAAAATGGGAGGCTGGACTTGATAAAAATCAAAAATTGCAAAGATCATGAACTACATCAGTGATAAAAGGCTAGTAGACAAAACATAACAGCAAGGCTTTCAAAGCTGATTTCAGAGTGCCTGCAACCTATATACTCACAACATACCATTCATAAGAACATACCATATTTTTTTTCTTTATGAGTGCATCAGACACGTCAGAAAATGAAAGTAGGATAGGTATGGATAAATATGGAAACTTGTGACTAGGTGAAGGAAATAAATTTGTTTAAAACAACAGTTCCTAATATCAGTAATATCTCCAGAAAAATAAGAATCAAAAATATTTCACAATGCAAAAGGAAGAATGGAAAACTTCAGCTGATGAAGAAATTTATGGAAAACCAAAAATCACAAAGGTATAGAATATTCACTAACTCAGTGAAATCCTATATGTATTTCCAAATAGGTTATAATTTAACTTTCAAAAGGATAGGGATTCTTGAAATCCAGTCCAACATTTGTTGTTAAATTGAAAGATCTTAAAATGAGAGTATTATAATTACCAGGAGAGCCTTGTTCATACAGTTTTTTGAATGTCTTCAACTTCTCATAGACAGATAATCGCTGAAAGTGGTACAAACCGTCTTTACAAGGAACAACTTTCAGCTTCTGTGAAAAAATATTGAAGCTTCCATAATAATAAAAATATCTTCTTTATTTACAAGGATGAACTCTAGACTAGAAACATTACTTAAACTTCATTGAAAAAAAAAACAAAAAATCAAAAAATCAATCAAACAAACAAACAAAAAAAAACAGTAGAAAGACCTTTTCAAGTGGACCAAGAGCAGCCAGTCTTAAAACTTGCAGATAATTGGATAATCTAGTGCTAAAATAAAAAAAAAATATATTAAATTAAATTAAGTACTTTGAGTGTGAAAGAAGCTTTAGGGAATCCCATAGAGGGAGGAGTCATTTTTAGTGCATCAAACTAAATAGTGTATGGTTTATACTCATTCCATTTTTAATGCGTGCAGTTTAGTCTTTTTTTAGCAGAAATCATCTTTGTCAATAAAGTTGAGTTTCTCAAGTATAACCAATTTATGTTTAAAATATCTTTCTCAGAAAAGAGAATACAGTTTTAAAGTTGAATTATAAAGTATGTGCATGCCACACAAGCTAGCAAGGTAATTTAAACATTGTATACCAGAATAAAAGCAGAACTGAGCGTGACTACTCTGCATTAGCCACATGTCAGTAAGATGTTCTGGACCTGATCCAAGGCAGCACTAAAGCACATGTTTCCTCTTCTTTGCTTTATTGGGACTTCACCCTTCCCAGCTAACCTTGATGCTTGTCCTTTCCACTCTGCTCCCACTTCCTGATGCCTCCATCTGCTCCTGGGGGAAAAGACACCAGCCTGCCATCCTTGTGAAGAAAAACCGCTGTGTACCCTTGTTCCTTCATACCCACTGACATTTGCTGCTTCATCTGAGAATTCATGGTTTTGTTTCTGGGGGAGAAATTGGACCAATATGTCCTTTTAATTCTGGAAGGGGTTAACTGTTGATTTTTCTGCTGCCACCATGCAGATGGGATGAGGCTTCAGCGCATGTTGAAAATGAAATACAAGAGAGGGTTGTTAAGTGAAGCAGGACTGCAAATCCTTGTGATCCTGTATCACTTGGGTGATCTGCTAAATTTCATTCAACATGTTCAAATGCATTCATGAACAGCATAGTTTCCCAAATCGAATTCCATAAATTAGTACAGGGAAACCTGTACTACCTGTGCTACCTGTAAAATAAAACACCAAGCAAATAGACTAGGCTCGTGGTATGTCTCAAGAAATTTAAATAAATGCTTTTTTAAAGGGATGGTCATCTGGTGAAAAAGAAATTTCTGAAGTAAAAAAAAAAAGCTTGAAATATTGGTACAACCTTATCTATGCCACTACCTGCTTCTTAACTACATACAGGGAGCTCTAAAATACTTTCCAAAATGTTATTACCTTTAAACATGTGCAGATAGTTTCTTTTGTCTTCCTCAGTAAGCAGGTCTTCCTTCTTGCTGTCACTTGTCGTGAAAGCCCTGCAGCACCGTTAGAGCTGAGTCCCAGGCTTCAGGCACCAGGAAGGGAGCCCTGGCCTGCACTCCAGGACAGTGCAGGTTACATTCCTCCTTTAGGCCGCACTGTGAGCACCTCTGCATTTTGGAGTTATTTCTGAGGTTGCTGGGAGGTGATGCTTTGAAGAGAAATCCTGGAGGACCTTTTGTTAATTAAGTATTTTTTTCCAAGTAGTGTTTGGAAGCAGCAGCTTCTAAACCTTCAAAAGGGATGTTTTGTCTGCTGTGCAGAGTAGAGAAAAATAGCCAAGGAGAACATGGAGGACAGCTGTTTACGGGACACAAGAGGAGCCTCTAGAAATGATACACTGCAAAATTATTGCTAAAATTTCTTTGTGCAGTTGGATGGATTTTAACAGCTTCCCAGAATTCCCTTGCAGATGCAGCGGAAAATGAATTATTTTGGCTTTACCAGAACGCCAGTGAGCTCACCGAAGTACAGGGCAGTCCCATACTGTGGCAAGGTTTCCCTTTGGGCAAGGAGTCAGGACCCAACCAAGGCTCATACCTCAATCCAGGGGCTGGTCACATCACTTAAATATGCTCCATGTGGGGAGTCTAGGGACAGGTCAGATCCAACTCCCTGCCCCAGCAGAGCTTGCAGATGCCCAGCTCACTGACAGCCCCTGGCCACATGGATGGAGAGCTCAGCATCCGTATCTCCCAGGCTTGATGTCCCAGATGGCCAGGGATGGTGTAATGGCTCGGCAAGCAGCCCAGAGCCAGCACTTCATCCCTTCATGCAGGGAACTTCAAACGTCTTGGATGGCTTCCAAAATGAAAACAAAACCTGAACCTGGAAAAAAAATGGAAATTATTTGTTGAACACAGTTGCTTTTTTCTTCACAGCTCTCTATTTACTAACAGGCTCAAGAAGGGTAGCAGCAGACTCAAAAGGAAAAATCCTGTTAAATGCAGCTACAGAGACAACCTAGGAGTGGCTGCGAGGGAGACACAGGAGAGAAACTGGACAGCAAGTTCAAGTTTAGTCTCACAGACAATGCAGGGCCCTAGTTTGATTCAAAGCAGCCAGCATGCCAAGTAGTAATTCACATTAGTCACCAGAAAATTCAAAGGAAAAGGGCAGGGCTTAAGCTCTGTATTTTTTTTTAAGGGAATTAAGTCAAGACCTTTTAAAGCTTTTAGGTGCATAACAGTTTCAGTAGGGACAGGGAGATCACTTTTTACTTGCAATTCTCTGTACCCTGTTAGTCTGGATTTTCTCCTGTTATGTGGAAAATGTACGTTTAAAACCCGTAAGATTTAGGAAACACTTAACCTGGACTTGTAGTCCTGCAGCAGGGTGCCCTTTCTCTGGACACTGCTGGTTGCTCAGCCATTGCTTGCCCCTCACCAGAGGGTTGCCGGACAGGGCTCACAGTGCTCAGTTCTCTGTGTTCTGCAGCTCAGCACGGCCAGTCCCCAAACTGACCTGGCCTTTCCAGCCTGATATTCTACACATGTGATATTTTTCCTAAAACACTACTTTCAGGTTACATGAGACACTATAATCCTAACCTTCAAAATCTTAGAAAGCAGTATGAAAATATAAAAGGAAAGCCTTAGGCAGAAAAACATTTTAATTTTTTTTTTCAAAGTTCATTTTAAAATATCTTACGATGCTTAAGCAAGTCTGCAGGATACGTCACTATTTCTTCTCAATGTATTGATTGTCATAAGCCCCCTCCTGCCATGCATTGGCAGGTAAACCTGCACTGATAAAGCACCTGTGTTGAACTCCACCACCAAAGTGGCAGCTGCCACAGCTAGTGAATCACAAGGGCAGCTCCTGATTTTGCTACTGTAGCCAGTTCAAATCATCATGAGTACAGACTTCCTTGGCCTACTCATTTGACTTCCACCATTTATAAAATGATCAGGCAACCAAATAAATCAGACTGTCTCCTCATCCTGTAGAATCCTTGAAACTTCCCCCAGTTTATCTGTGAAAAAGAAGTGTGTGTAACCTGTTCACTACAGCAATGCCTTTCACAAAAATGTACAAGAGTGGGCTGAGTGGTTACTGGAGAATATTGCAAGGCCCTTTCCAGAAACTCAGAGATCAGCTGGTACCTCTGAATTAGAGGGAACAACATCAAAAACAACAGCAACAACAACAAAAAGGATCTACCCTAGAACAAAAGAAGGGGCAGTAGGAAAAAAAAAGTCAGCAATAATGCTAACAAACTGATTTGCAGGGCTGGTCTGGAATACAGCCCTCTCCATCGTGTGCCAGCAGAGAGAGCTTGAGCAATGGGCTCTAATGTCAGCCCCTAGCTGAAGGGGTCTGTGTGCAAAAAGGAAGACAATGAATTATGCATTCTTTAAAATATTACAAAAACAGTAACTCTGAAACCAGAAAATCATTTTAACTTTTCCAGTTCATCTGAGTTCCATGGTGCAGAAGCTCTGTTTTATATGAGAGCTTTTGGGGTTTGGGGAATATCTCTTTTTATCTGGGGATAAGAAAATCTTCTTAAAAGTCAGATTTTCTTACTCTGGGAATTAGTTACTTTGCTGTTTGGCTAGGCAGGTTGTTTAGAAACAGTCTTCAAGCTAGTGAATCCTTTTGCTTTTGACACTGTCATAAATCTCTTTTTCTTTGCCAAGGTTCCTGCTCTCTGTCATGTTGCAGAACAGGTCAGTACCCTCCAGTTAATCTGACACCATCACCGCTGCCATAGTACACTATTGCATGGCACAGCTCCGGGTACCGAGATCTGGATAGTATAAAGGTGACAGGTGTAAATCATGCACACTGCTGCTCAGGAGCACTGTCTTGCTTGTACCTGATAAAATGTGCCCACGTCTGAGTGTGTGCTGTAATAACGACACTGCGCCTTTGACAAGGAAAGACTTAGCGCTGCCCAGTTACTTACTGCTCTTGTCCTGATAGTGCAGTGTTGCCCAAGTAGGTGCTGAACCGCCAGTCTGTGAGAGAGAGAGATAGGGAAGTCCTGCCAACTTCCCTTCATTTCCATTATAGTACTTTTACACCAAAGAGATGGGGAAAAGCCTCCAGACAGACAGAGTCAAGGGCTGTGTAAGGAAATATAGGTCAGCTCCAGAAATATCTGCAGGTGCTGGTGCCTGCATTTGGCTCTGCTGCCTGTCTTGCTACATAGCAGGCACAGCAGTGCCGTGATGGGATACATCCTACTAAGGTGGCAGCTGTGGAGGAGCTCTAGGAGGTCAGAAGCATCAAAATGCTTTAGCTCACCTTATTCCTGAGCATAGGAATCTGCAGGTCAGGCAGCCTGTCCCCACAAACACTAGGGGTCGTTTCCTCGCTATGAAAGGGGAGCAGAGCCATCAGGCCAGGGCTCAGTCAGAAGATGACAGGTACCCCAACAGGTACCACTTCCTTTTTTTTTTTTTTTTTTTTTTTTTTACCAGAACATTAATCAGCTGAGATCAGGGTCTGAGATGAACCAAAGGCCCTCAGACCTCAGGCTACCTGTGCCTGAGCTCGCCATCTGCTCCGAGTCTTGTGACCAGCTGCTCTGCCTACACAGCAGGTTTGTCCAGGGGTCGAGTCTGGCTCCAGACCTTGCAGATTTGCAGTGTCCTTCCCGGCCCCGGCCCCTGGAATCATAGCATCCCCAGCCCGTACAGCAGTCCCACACACGAGGTCACATGCTGTACCCCACAGCATTCAAGTTTCAGCACTGTTTCTGTTTTGGCTCTGGGTGATGGGCAATCCCTATGTAAGGGTGAGGAGTGGTTTGGAGACTAGCATAGGCCACAAGCTGCATGGCACAACTCAATGACATCTGTGAACAAATGTTCAGCAGCTGGGCCAGGGATAGTTGTGGGGTGGCGTGACTACCGAAGATGAGTTTTCGCCTGCTGAAACACAATGCAGACACAACTGAAGAGAGAGGCATGAACTAATGCTGAAAGATGGACAGACTCGGCAGGCACATTTCTAACATGAGCGCTGTCTACAGCAATCACTGTAGGCCACCAGCCTCAAAGACACAAATTACTACTGGCTAACATGTACTTACAATTTCCTGAGCCAGGTAGGAATCAGGCACACAATATTTTCTTTCTTTCTGATCAATCTATTACCATGGCTGGTATTGCAATGGCTGATAAATTGGTTCCAAATCAAAATATATTTTCATTTTTAGGGTATTCCAAATTATGCAGAATAAAGAAATAGCAAAATACACACTTCCAGGTAGCTCACATGGCCTTAGTCACTGCCCAAAAGAAGTCTAAAAATTACCTACCGCAAACCTCACATGGTCTGCAATTGTAAACTCACTTTCTTGCATAATTTATTTCTGGCATCGGTCTACAAAATTTAGCAGTGGAAAGCCTATTATTTTTACCAAGAGGTCAGCACAAATTGCCTTGTTTTCTTCCTTGAGGCAAAGTCAGCTTGTCCCATAATTGCACCAGGCGGTGACATTTTATTTATCTATTTGACTATATGACAATTGAATGATACTGTGAACTTTGTAGGCAGAGCAGGTGAGGAATTCTCTGTGCCATGCATGAAGCCACAGTCCCACCTGCTTTTGGAATTTGAAAGAATCAGTGCATTGTGCTGAACGGGAGCATAACAGCAAAGAAAGGAAAAACCACCGCTTTATTTTCAGAGTAATCTACAAAAGGAAAACTCCCGGGGAGGGAGGAGAGGTACAGAACAAGATTAGAAAAGTTGCTTTGGGATCACCTGTTGTGCAGTTTCTCAGATGTCTGAGGAACAAGCACTAAGATAGGAGCATCAAGAGAAAAGGTAGCCTAAACTGGAATGTGTGACTTGCAATTGCATTTTCCTAAACCTTGAGGTTGTTGCAATCTGGAGAATTAAATAATTCAGGTCAATCTCAAGTGAAGAGTGATAGTTCTTTGAATAAAGTGGTGAACATTTACACTATATTTTTCATGATTGCCAGTCAGAGGCTTAACATCATTTAAACAAGTTATGGTTGCTCATGGGAAAGATTTAAAATTCTATCCTAAAAAGCCATGAGGTAAGTAACTATTGCTAGCAAAGACCGCATAAACTGCACGATCCTGCCATCTCCTGGTGCAAAGGGGGATACAGCTCTCTAAATGTGAGTACATCTGAAAGTTTCCAGCAGTGATCTGTATTTTTTTGTAATTCCCAGCAGCCACAGCTGCAGCCAAGGATGCTGTGCCAGACACTTTCTAGTAGATAACAAAAAGAAGGCCTTATTGCTGCAAAGGTTCTGAAGTAACTGTGTGAGTTTCCTGTGTTTTGCTTTTGTGGGAGTTCCAGATTATGAAAGAAACATGTCTGTCACATTTGGAAATAAGGAAATCCATCCACACAAAGATTGGTTAAACAGACCTTTCTAAAGTCTAAAGAGAAAGTGTCTGTCAGCTGTCCCCAGCCTCTAAAAAATATTCAGGTGCAGGACCAGTGCACTTGGCCTTGTTGAATTTCATGAGATTTTCTGCCACCCAGTTGTCCAGTCTGTCCAGGTCCCTCTGGATGGCAGTGCAGCCCTCTGGGGTGTCAGCTACTCCTCCCAGCTTCGTATCATCAGTAAACTTGCTGAGGCAGCACTCTGTGCCTTCATCCAGGTCACTGATGAGTAAATTGAACAGGGCTGGACCAAGAACTGACCCCTGGGGGACACCGCTCAACACAGGCCTCCAACTGGACTCCGCACCGCTGATCACCACCCTTTGAGCTCTGTCATCCAGCCAATTCCCAATCCACCTCACTGTCCACTCATCCATCCCACATCTCCGGAGCTTGTCCAGGAGGATGTTGTTAAGGACGGTGTCAAAAGCCTTGGCGAAGTCAAGATAAATGACATCTACCGCTCTCCCCTCATCTATCCAGCTGGTCATCATAGAAGGCTATCAGGTTAGTCAAGCGTGATTTCCCCTTCGTGAATCCATGCTGACTAGTCTTGAGCATCTTCTTGTCCTCCATGTGCCTGGAGACAACGGCCAGTATGAGCCGTTCCATCACTTTTCCGGGGACGGAGGTGAGACTGACCAGCCTGTGGTTGCCCGGATCTTCCTTCTTGCCTTTTTTGAAGACTGGTGCGACATTGACTTTCTTCCAGTCCTCTGACACCTCCCCCGTTCTCCAGGATCTTTCAAAGATGATGGAGAGCGGCTTAGCCAGGACATCGGCCAGCTCCCGCAGCACTCTGGGGTGCATCCCACTAGGGTCCATGGGTTTGTGGGTGTCAAGTTTCTCTAAATGCTGTCTGACACAATCTTCCCCTAGCCAGGGCAAGTCTTCCTTTCTCCCAGCTTCTTCTCTTGTCTCTAGGACCTGGAACTCTACAGGGCTGCCCTTGGTAAACGCCGAAGCAAAGAAGGCATTCAGCAACTCTGCTTTTTTCTGTGTTATTCATAACCAGAGTGCCTATCCTGTCCACCAGTGGACCCATATTTTCCCTGATCTTCCTTTTGCTGTTTATATATTTGAAGAAGTCTTTCTTGTCATTTTTAACATCCTTTGACAGATTGTGTTTCAAACACGCCTTAGCTTTCCTTGTTGTATCTCTGCATTCCCTGACTACACTCCTGTATTTTTCCCAGGGGGCCTGTCCTTTTTTCCACATTCTGTATACCACCTTCTTCTGCTTGAACATTGCCACCAGCTGCTTGCTCATCCACGCAGGTCTCCTGCCCCCTCTGCCTGACTTCTTACGCACAGGGATGCACTGTTGCTGGGCTTTGAGGAATTGATGCTTGAAAACTAGCCAGCTCTCTTGGGCCCCCTTCCTTCTAGAGCCCTAGCCCATGGGATTCTTTGAGGAGGTCTCTGAAGAGGCTAAACTTGGGGCCCTCCTGAAGTCCATGGTTGCAAGGCTACTTACAGCCCTGTCTCCTCCTCGTCAGATCCTGAACTCTACAAACTCATGGTCTCTGCAGCCAACTGACTATGTAGAATCAGAATCAACTATGACAGCATGAATTGTGCTGTGTTAACTGTGTTATTGTAAATGTGCAAAGATTTGCGATTGAAGAAACTCAATGAACAATTCCAAATCACATATACAATAAAAAAACTCCAGATCCATTTGTTGTCTCAGTGTGAACAAAAATAACAGAATAACTTAATAGCTAGTTCAGCTGTCATTCAGATATTTAGCTGGAGCATCAAAGTTCACCTTAGCTGTGAACTGTGAGCTTCATCTGTGCTCATTAGTTGAAAATTATTTGAAAATATACATGGTCCCATTGCTGAAACTGCTTGATTGTTAAACAAAATCCTATTTCAACCACTCCTTTGGAGAATCTCCTACCAGAGATGCCTTGTAAAGGGGAAGTGGAACTGTCACTCCAACACATTGCTAAACTAAGTTACCAGCTGCATCTGGCAACTCTAATGAAAAGGCGCCTCGTCACTATATCCAAGCTGCAGCAAAGATCTCAATAACCTTTTCATGGGAAAAGCCATCTATCAGTGTAACAAGATACTTTTAGTGTCTTCTGCTCTCTGCTGATATGGCTTTCTCCTGCCTTTGCAGAAGGGCATCAGGGCCTCCACACACAGCACACATTCCATGTGCGAAAGCAGAGGGCCACCTCATGTGTGAGTAGGGCACATGTATTGCACCTCAACAGCAGCACCCTGGCCTGAGAGGACACATTGTCCCATGCAGGTTCCCTCCCCAATGAGCATAACAACAGCCTGGATAAACCATCACATGACTCCTCACTGAGAAGCAAAGTATCTTCCCTAATACCTTGAGATTCCCTGAGAAACCTTCAGATGTTCTCTACCTGCTGCTGTAATGGGAACCTTCTCATGAGAAACAAGAAAGGCAGCAAAAAAAAATAGGGATGAAGACTGGGAAAGCAGTAGATTGAACTGTCTTTTGCTTTCTCTTTTAACCTTAAAATGCTATAGATCTTCTAAAAAACCTTCAGACTGACACGAGAAAGCAGCTGCCGTATTGTTTCTGTATATGTTAGAGCATGCACTTGATACTGACGGGTCACTCAATGCCAGCATCTACAGGAAGTTAAGATTTATGATATGCCTGCAATGCGCAAGCTTCAGATTGTATTTAACTGTCTGCACAGCAAAATCTTTGCAGGAGCAGCGACTTTCCCTACTCCTTGAAGACCCACAGTCTGAAACAGCAAATGTTTGCACCACTTGTAGTAACACTATTTGTAATGATAACAAGATACTATTGTCCTAGATCATATGCTTTTAACTGAGGTTCAAAGAATTTTACAAGCCTGGGAAAATATTACCAAAGAGGGAATTGAAGCATTAAGAAAAGATATTATGTAATACACGAGATGTGTATATACTCTATCCTCTAATAACTTGCTGATCCATATTGCTTCCAGTAATGACACATAGTATTTAACACATAATTTGAATGTTTATTCTTTTATGTCAGCTGATGTGTGAAAATTATTTTACTATTTTATTTTTCCTTCTGCAGATTGAAGTGTTGACAAAATTCAGAGGTGCTGAATGAATTAGGAACTTGCCTGTATTCCAAATATATGTTCCTAGGTGCTGTGTTTTAAAAGAATGATATAAAACTCTGTTTAAGCACCACAAGCTGCAGAGCAAGGTCTTCGATGCAGTATGCAACAGCAAATGACGTGCCTATCTCTTCAAAATGGAATTTAAATGCATCTGAATGAAAAAAAATGTAAAATGAAAAATCAAAACACTTCTCCTGAAGTAATGGACCATGATGGAATGGTCCAGAACACCATTTTATTTTGATTTTTATCTCAAAACACCTCTGCTTCACAGTTTATCTAAAATGTTTTCTTACTTGACAAAGATAAAAATAAATTGAAACCTTTACAAAAAGATTTGTTTGCCTTCATCTTTTTGAGGTCAGCTGGAAATAGGTTGATGGTTTTCCTGCTTTGATTTCTTTAGCACAATTAGTAAATTCAAAATCACCTATTTGTATAGTTCTGCTGCAGACTTAGCACCTCAAGATTTTTAATTACTCCTCTTCCAAATGCAGCAGTTGTACTACGTAAAATGCCAAGATCCTTTCAGTAGCACTTTGACTAACAAGGAAGACCACCTTACAGCTCACCTTTCCAATATCTACTTAGCTATTTCCAAGAATGCATATTGCCTTTATAGTGATTGAGACACACACACACAGAGCCCTGAGAAAGCCTAGCCACTGAGAAGTTATTTGCTAGTACTAAGTACACAGCATTTTAAGCACGCACCAAGGTCAGCAGGGCTTTTACAAGGGCTGTCTGTGCAGTCTCACAGATGGACCTTTATATCAGTACAGAGGTTGTGATCAGGCAAATTGGCCAATTTGCCCCGGGCTAAGAGTTTAAAATGTGCCTTGTGATCTGTTTAAAACACTCTCTAAGCTCCAGCACCACTAGAGGTAGTGACAAGCAATAATAAAAGTTTCATTAAGCCTCAGTGGAACCAAATACAAATTCCCCTTGTTCCTGGTCTCCTCAACTTCAAACAGTCACTTAGTTGCTTGAGGAGAGTACTGGAGAGAGGTGGGAGCTGAGGCCAGCAAAGGTCACAGCTGAACCTCTGTTTCACTACGAGAAAATAATGGCCTTCTTATACATAGAGAGTGTCTGCATTTGTACGCTCAGCTCAGGCTTCGTAAAGGGCTCTAGTATAAATAGGTCTTTGAATCAAAACCATGTCCTAGAGCCACAGCGTGTAATAGTACCTGATAGTTAATCATGCAGTGGCTCCTTGGTTTACGTGCCCATTAACTACAGGATATTTTTCCAGCTATCAGATTTCTGCTAGGGTTTTGGTCAAGCTCTAATGCACAAGACTTCTATGCCCAAGCTGAGGAAAATTCCTTATATTTTACAACACGCAATGTCAGACTTGTCTGCTTTTCCTAAATGTTCAGTCATCTTAGTTTAATGCCCTGAAGGGTCAATTATATATATATCCAGCAATATCATTAGTTTAACAAAAACAAGCTAAGGAATCATTAGAATACAAATACCTCAAAGTGCAGATCTGTAACTGCTGGAATAAAAGGCTGCTGGGTATTTTCCAGAAGACTTCTAGTAAAAAGAAAAGTTAGTATGGTTTCCTGCTAACATGAGAGTCAGTCCTCTCAAGTCCTTTTACACTTGGAGTAGTTTTTAGTTTACTATATTTTCCCTCTGCTCTTAGCAAATGTCCCAGTAAAAACAAGGATATTGAGGAGAACTCTAAGGTTTAATTCAGAAGTGCTATTGCAGCAGGAGAGAGGGTCATCTCTCACTAGGACATCCTTCCTTCACCTGTTGACAGTCTGAAGAGCCAGCTATACCCAAATCCTCTTCAGAGCTCTACAACTTTTCTACAAGCCTCAGTCATCTCTTCATCTTTCTTCCCTTTTTCGTCTTTAAGACTTGTGGAAGAGTTCAAACAAACAAAAACATCTGTTTCCAGTGACCTTGGAAATGGCAGTAGCAATTTCTGTCACAGCTGCTATACTGATTTGTGGGAACTGTCTGATGGCTGGAAGTAATTGATTATTCTAGCTACCATTTTCTCTGCTGAATCCACAACAAAATAAAAAAGCCCATTTTTAGTCTCTGAGATGTCATCCATAGAGGGCAATTAAAAAATCATATCATCATCACAGAGATGAATGAAATACAATTATGAGGAATGGATTCCTCATAATGGAATGGAGGAATGGACTGGATTGGCAACTGGCTATATGGCAGAGCTCAGAGGGTGATAGTCAGTGGTGCGGAGTCCAGTTGGAGGCCTGTGTTGAGCGGTGTCCCGCAGGGGTCAGTCCTTGGTCCAGTCCTGTTCAATTTGTTCATCACCTGGATGAAGGCACAGAGTGCTGCCTCAGCAAATTTGCAGATGATACGAAGCTGGGAGGAGCAGCTGACACCCCAGAGGGCTGTGCTGCCATCCAGAGGG
>JAWLRI010000436.1:1301021-1326672 GCA_034781795.1 Crypturellus tataupa | reverse complement strand
GCGTGTGCAGGGGGGTTGGACTAGATGACCTCTAGAGGTCCCTTCCAACCTTAGGCATTCTATGATTCTATGAATACATGCTGCCATGCACTTAGGGGACTATGCCAACATCTGGATTGGAATCAGCATTCTTGGAGTAAAAATTTATCCAAACTCTTACTAGTTTTCTTAGCCACTAAGGTCTCAGGAGCCTGTTATGCGTGTGGTATCTGCAATTCTCAGCATAGTGAAGTCTTTCTTGATTAGAAAGAGCCCACTGTCTTGAGTAACAAGGTTGATAATTCACAGGATTTGGTCAAAGTGTAATACTCTAAAGTCAGTTTTATCTTCCACTTACCATGTTTAGAAAATAATCTAATTTCTATCCTGATGGATTTTTAATACTTTTGCCCAGCTGTGTTCTCAGTATCTCTTCGTTTTCAATAGCACATCTGAAAGGAAGAAAAGAACAGCTGGGAAAACAAACAAAAAACATAATGCAGTGGCTTATTCTTGCAGGGATTGGCACTTGGGGTACTCTTGGCCATGATAGAAATTAACATCTGTGCTCTGTCTTGTGATCCACAAAGGATCCTGCTGGATCAAGGGAAATGACTACAGCAGATCTAAGGAAACTTGATCCTGTTGTCATTGTGCGTTCTCCATGGCCTTGTGCCCCACTCCCTCCATGCCTTTGCAACTCCCTCCCACCCCATTTCTACTCAACCTACACTTTCTATCACCCAGAATATTTCAGCTGTGAGTCAAAGAGCTGCTGAGGAGAAAGCTCATGAGCCCGATGATTGAATTTGTAACTATCAAGATAACACTTGCTCTAGCTAGCTTTGTTCAAGGCTGTTAACTCCAGTATATTGATTCAGAGCAGCCATTTAGAAATAAAAGACCTTGACAGTTATGACTTCTTTTATTAGATTTTTGAAAGCAGATGAAATCATGCCTGTTAGAGCAGTTCAGTTCCTGAGAGTACCAAAAGACAGATTGGAAATGTCTACAAGTGGAAAATTGGAGCATCTGTTGTGAAGTCTGTTGGTGTTTCCTGCCTACCACAGGCATACAGCAGAGGTGCATACTGTCTTCATTTGACCTGTCACTTGGCATACATATGATACATGACGAGTGGCCTAATGCAAAAAAGAACAGCTTCATCCCATGCGGATTGTGTCGGCTTCCATGGGATTTGTATGAAGAATACAACTGTCCCCAGTGCTGAGCATTAAGGTAAAGAATTAACAACCTTTCAGGTTTCTCTGCAGCATTTCTAAATTATTTAAAGATTAGTCCTGTGGAATGAGTATGTAGGAGGCCTTTGCATTTTTCTAGCAACTCCTGCAGCCCTTCTCCTGTAAGTTATGTCCTGAAAAGATATTACTAGACAAAAAATATGACTTCTACACAAGTATTTCCTGAGCAGGAGTAACCACACAGTGTGCTAGTCATGTTCGGTTTGTGGCATCTCAGCCCACACACCGGTTCGTGCTTCACCTATGAGGCATTTTTTTCCCAGGAAACGCCTGAGGAAATCACTCAGAGCCTAAGCTAAATCTTGAAGGGAAGGACTGAGTTTCTTTCTAAACAAAAGGCAAGACTGGCAAGTCCAGGATGATTTGATTACCTTTTTTTTGCAGGAACCTTGATGAATATGTCCTACTGCATATAAATGCACATGCCATATGATCTGGATGAATCTAAGCAATGGCCTGAAGAAGCCTGAATGATTTGAATTACTGATGACATCTCCAAGCCATGGGTCTGATGAATGCAGATCAATGCTCTGAGTGGTAAGCCCTGCCAAGTAATTACAGTTTACAAATCTTCAGTACAGCCAGCTAATTGACATTATAAAATTGGCATTAAAAGTCTTAATTGTGTTTTCCTAAATGAGTCATATGACAGCACAGTTCATTAGCAGAAGAACAGCATGTAAACTCTAAAGTTTTTTGTTACTGTTGCTTTAGTATATGGTTGTACTACACTGGTACATGAATACATAAACATGTCACACCAGATTAAATCAACAACAGCAGACATTCACTAAGAGCTTTCTAACACCATTTTGTTTTTTATTTCAATACAAATATTGTTTTTTCATTTTTTTCCCACCTGCACAAAAGTATACCTACCTAAGTGATCCATTATCCCTTCTTCCTTTTGATTTCTCTGGATCTATTTCTCCCTTGCTAAGTCATTTATTTTCTTTCTTTGTTCTCATGTTTTGGATCATCCAGGCTTAGCAGAGTGAAAAGGCCCAGCTTCAGAAATAATCACGTCAGAGGTCTGCATGACTCACAAACAGAGAAATCTCAATTGAGCAACATGACTCATTAAATATAAACACAAATTGGATGTAAGTAGCCTTCATCATCACTTATTTTGTATGACCTATATGCACTGATGTCATGAGTGGCAGAAATTACACTAGGAGTATTTTGCAGTGTTTTAAATAGTTTGTATCACTAATCCATTTTTGACATCAACTTTATTAAACCCACCTTCAGCACTCAGCAGAGTCCATGGTGAGGTTCTCAAAGAATACTATGTCCTGATGAATAAAGCATCAAATCCAATCTTTAAAGAGGGGTTTTGCAACCAGTAGTTCCTTGTCAATGGGCTAATTTTCATCAACTCTGGCTCCAAAGAAGAGCAGGTTCTCCATCCCTCTACCCAGGAGATGGCAACAAATGTCTAAGCACTCCCTCCCACAGCATATGACAGCCTAGTGCACTAAACAACTAGTGGGCCATTTATATAGCAAAGGCAGAAAGAGGTGTGGAATATTTTCTGCAATAATATTGCCTTTTTTTCTTTTTTCGTATTTACAAGTTTTCTGGAATTTGAATGCACTCTTTTGGCTAGATTCTGTTTAGAAATGAGCAAAATCAATTTCTATTGCTGAAGTTTATCTTACTACACTTACAGAACCAGAGACATCCAGGTACAGCAACTTTGTGCAATACTGATTTAAAAATATATATATTAAATACTAGAAGGCTACCATGGCTAAGTGACATGTGAAGGGAGGCAGTGAGGAGGATGGTGCTGGCCTATTTTCAGCGGTGGCCACCGACAGGAAATGGCCACAAACTGAAACAGCAGAAGTTCCACAGGAACTTAGGGAAAAAATTCTTGACAGTGAGGGTGACAGAGCACTGAAACAGGTTGCCCAGAGAGGTTGTGGAATCTTCTTCTCTGGAGATCTTCAAGACCCACTTGGATGCAGTCCTGTGCCAAGTGCTCTAGATGGCCCTGCGTGTGCAGGGGGTTTGGACTAGATGACCTCTAGCGGTCCCTTCCAACCTTAACAATTCTATGATTCTCTGATCCCTTACATGTGTGCGCGCGTGCACATACACATCAGCTTGAGTCCACATATATCTTAGTATATTAAGCATGCTTTACAATGATATTGTAATCCTTATCCAGAAAGGAAAATCACAGTGATCTAGCTATAAAAGATGCAGAAGTACATAAGATACCAAAGCTTACATGCTGGCTACAAACCTGGAAGAAGATGAAGACGGGTTCTAGAGGTGAAATTGGCCAGGAAATCTCACTGGTGTCGAAGCAGAAAAAGATACATTATAGATAACTAACCCCTGCCACTAAAATGTACAGCATGTATCAGCTACTTATTGGTAAAAATGCATCAAAGGCTTGGACTTTACCCATCCAAATATTTTCAACTTATTTCTGCAATTAGACCTGTAATCAAAATATTTCTACTAGTCAAGGTCTAAAATGTGAAACGGGTCTCAGGTATGGAAAACACACAATGAGTGGAAATTCCATTGAGGTTGGGTTTTGTGGATTCAAAATGCTGACACGGTGAGACTCAGATCGTTAGAAAAACTGGCCGCTAAAGCACGTACCATTATCCACTCCCACTGACTAGTGTGTGTTTACCTACATATAGACACACACACACACACATATATATATACACACACCAATATATAGATATAGCTGCTGTTTGAATGCTGATTAGAGATCCTCATGAGATTTGAGAGAAACACCAGTAAATGACATAGAAATGTCTAAAAAGCTATAGAAGATAGGGATAGCCATTCTCACCTTTTCTGTGAAGTGCTTAGAATTTGAATTCTAAGTACTCAATGGCAAGGCCATTATAGTATATATAAAAGTGTCATTAAAAAGATATTAGCACTGAAACCTAACAATCAGGAAAATGAAAAGACTGCCACAAGTTCCCTCAAGAGATTTGCTGAAGTTCAAACATCTGCAAGCCTAATTCAAAGTCTGCAATAATCCAAACAGTGTTACAGTTTGAGCTGTTGCAATATTAAATGCCTTGCTTTTAGAAGATTTTATCCAGGAACACATGAAAGGAGGTTTTGTCTTTGAATTTTGAGCTTAGCTGATGACAGATTCAAAGCATTGTGCAGGAGGCATTGCCACACGCACACACATTACTAGCAATCACAATGCTCTTGCCAGAACAGCCACCTTGCAGAGCTTGTGCTTACTAGAAAGATCCAGGGATGAGAGAAATCAGTCCCCCACTACTTTATGTCATTATGCTTCAAACAGAGGAGAGGATGTGTCAGCAATTTACAGCATAAGACTCCGAGACCCTAAGATGACTCTCTGCATCATTTGAGGTGATAAAATCTAAACACTGCAGAGTAGTCACAAGAAGGTAGAGATTTCAAATCGCATGTTTCTCCAAACAACCACAGCTTACAGTTTTTTTCCTTTGTTATGTTGAACAAGTTCCAGTACAGTTGAAATAATCTGACAAAAATCAATCATTGGAGTTCAGTAGAGGCAAATAAATCAAAACTCACAACTCAGTACAAATAAATTCCCTAGCCTGTCACCCTACTGAACTATGCAATATTACCTTCCCAGGCCATTCACCCTAAGCATTTTGCAGTCTTCACCAAACACATGGGCAAAGGAAAGTAATTACATGGTCACACTTGCCCACAGTTGCAGCAGATTGGATGAGAAAAACACACAAGGTCCTTCCCAGTGAAAAGAAAGCTGGAATTAATGTGTGTGAATGGAGAATCAGGTAGTGCCCTGGAGCCCTTTCCCAGGTGGACTGAATTCTACTTCTTACATACTAGTAGACATGAAAAAAATACTCAAAAAATGATATCTTCAAGATTTTTTCCAACTTCAGCATACATAATTTATAAAGCAATCTCTGAATCATCAGGATTATGAAATACCTAGCAAAAAGGCAATGATATTCCCAATGATATTTATTGGACCTGAAAGACCAAAATAAAAACTCTGTGTTTAAGGTAAGTCTTGGAGAAATTCATAATAAACATCTCCTCTTAATCTACAACCCAAATTTTCTTAGTACCCATGAACTCTCCCTTAGAGAAACCAAAACATATTTTTTCCCAAGGAGCTCAGAGAGTGAAAGAAATACAGTAGCATTTAAAGGAGAAAAAAAAAAAAAAAGATAACATCATCACGGACATTTAGCATAATGTAATCAAACATTTACCAAACTGCATTAGCTCGAGGGGGAGAGGTGCAAGTGGAAGGGGGACTTTGCCTGTTAGGTTTAACGACGTGAGGGAGTAGGAAAAGCACATTGTACGGTGGAGCAGGAAGCCGATGGCAGTAGATGGCGCTGTGGCTCTGCAGATATGGAGCCCTCTCCCAGGGAGGGCACAGCAGCTCTCCCAGGACCGTAGTGACCGAAAAAAGCTGCCCCACGTGAAAAATGAAGATGACCCGTACTTGTTCTAAAACGGCGTGACAGTGCAAGGTCTGTGCTTTTCCCACTGATTCCAAAGGTAACGAACCCCACTGTAAAATGGGAACAGGCACAAGCTGCTTTCTGACTTTTTTTCAGAAGAGGCATCGTTTGCACAAATGATAAATAATAAAAGACTCAGGCAAAGAATTTAAACTACCTAGGGACTTTTTTCCTGACTTCAGACATGGCCAAAGCAGCAATCCAGCAGGCCTGATACAGAGCCCTCACTCCAGAGTTCGCGCTGCCTCAGTAGCAGAGTCGTGCTGTTCCACCTGCCGCATGGTGGCTGTGGCCACAAAAGGTTCCCAGCAGTGACACGAACACGCAGAGGGCTCAGCATGAAGAGGGTCACCTACAGACATTTTATCACTATAGCCTGTGACCTGGCAAACAAGAGAACTGATGCTTTCTGCTATATCCAAAGTCTTCCTCCTACTGCCTCTGGAGGACAAGACCCATGTTTTGAGCTCTCATTATAGCCAGCATTTCCTGACCCATAACCCTTCCTAAGGCCATGTCCTTCAGTGGACTCCCACACAGAAAAAGGAACCCCGAGGGTACCCATTGATCGTCCTGTCTCAGTGTTGATTTAGGAATTGTTTCCATCTGCTGCCTTCCCTCTGCAGGGCAATGTTGGGCTGTCCTTTCTGGTTACCCATTTTCCTTACTTATGTCCCTTCTCCATTAGCAGATGGGTTTATTCATACCCTTGCCCTGTTCCAGGATTCTGGGCTGGCAGACATCACCATGCAGCTGGTCTTGTCCCAGCCGCTGTCCCAAGTGCCTTGTTCTCTCCTGTGCTCTGTTTCGCACTGGGTCTCCAGCTCCTGCCTTTCACTGATGCCTCACTTAGCTGTTACTCAGTGGGACTCTGATCTTCTCCTGAGTCTGTGGCCTCCGATCCTTGGCTCCATCATTCCCCCTGGCTGCTCAGACACAGTGGTTGTCTTTTGGCTTTCCTCCCGTCCTGGCAGATGTCTGTAGCCAGGGGCCCCAGCGGATAAGCCCACTGAGGGAAAGCAGCATCTTGGTCACCAGCCCATCAGAGCTTAGTGCATTACAAAGAGATAGCAGGTTATTCATAGTCTGCATTGGCAGGAAAATATCCTTTCCTTCCTTTTGTATTAATCCCTTCCTTTTCTGCACTGCTGACTCAGTGTTGTCATATCTTTGTGAGTCCTCATGCGGAGGCATCTTTCTTTCCTATAGTTTAATGCCAAATCATACAAATCCTGCATTAGCAGTAGGTGATATGTGGGTTAAGTATAGCACATCAGTTCTTCCAGATATTGCATGATCCACCTTTTGCTTTCTTATCCCAGCCTTTCAGTGAATGCCCACGAGAGAATCCCCTTCCTGGAAAGTGATCTGTGATCATGCTGCTGCTGCCATTAAGAGGGAACTTGGTTTATTCTGGCCTGCACACAAGACTAGATTGGGATTTCATTAAGATGTAGAGTTTTCTTTCATATTTCAATATTTCAATATTTCATTGCTTTGCACAGTACGTGTGCTGTATCTGCACGCAGTGCTTTCTACAGTACATGAATAGTTGATCTGGGATCACTCACCTCAGTTCTGCCTCCTTGTTCTTCTACATTGAACCCATTTACTTGTCCTACAAAACTGGGCAGTCATCCCTGAAGTCCTTCGTCAAGCGAGTCTTAATTTCTTTTTTGTGGCAAAAAACAACCTTGAGATGTGTACAGGGTCCCAGAGCACATATACACACACATACATGCACACACACACACCACAGAACGACTCTGGAGCTTATATAGCTCCCAGCTGGATGCAAGCTACCTGACATAGACCTGTGATCCACCATGCCAGCCAATGCAGGTGACAGGTATGGCATAGCCCTCCACCTCTTTGTCCTTTACACTGTAAATTTCAGCTTAAACTGAGCTGTAAATTTACATATTCTTTTATCCTCCTACTTATTCATGAATCTTTAACTTCAAATTTCCTGAGTCAGAAGAATTCCTTCATTCAGACTCTCCCCTTACACTTCCCCTTGCATTTTCCCTTTTTATTCCAAATTTAAATGAATAATTTTATCATCAAGGCCTTGAAGCACAAAAGGACTACTTTATTTCAGAGAAAATGAGAAAAATTTCATTTCAAAACTGGATGCAAGTCTTCTACTCTAGGTTCGCTGTTGTTGGTTGAAAGGAAATCTGGGGTAAGAAGGCTGAGGTCACTGTTTAGCTAGTATAACTCAGGAAAGAGTTTGACTCACTAATTCCAACTTTCAGCGGAACAATGCAAAATTTCCTTAGGTCATAGCCTTAGGAAACTAGCACCCATTATTTAATTGGTTCGCTAAGATGGTGCCACCCAAGATTCAGCCTGTCAGCAGCCTAAACCTGCCCAGGCCATACATGCCTCAGCACATAACTTTATGGCAATGTTGCAAGTTTGCTATATTCATACATAAAGCTAGCTTCCCCTCTTATGCCTAAAAATAATTGCAGGTGGGGTTTATAATTGCTAGGACAAGTTGCAACTCTTATACATCAAACTACACAACTGTCTGCAAGGCTGGCATTCAATGGCTTATCCTAGCACTGGAAAATACTCCTCTAATGCATAGGAATGCTTTTAATACTTGTAAGTAGAGCAATCAAAATTTGGAAAAAGGCAGAACAAAAGTAGTTCATTCTCACCTAAGCCAACCTCCTAGTGCATAATACTTCAACCCTGTAATTACCTGATCTTAAAACAATCTGATGATCAGGTGGTTTTGTGATCAGGTGTTCATCATCACGAACTTAACATCACAGTTACCCTTGCTTTCAGTGGGGGCTGAGGCAGATGACTACTGTTGAGAAAAAGTATTTCCTTCCATTTCTTTCAAATATGCTACACAATCATTTCAGAGTTTCATATGTGTTTGTTGGTGTGTAAATAATTGTTCCTTTTTCCATACCACTGATAATGGTTTTCTTATTTTCCCCCTCAGTCACTTGTTTTTCCAAGTTCAAAAAATATATAACAGCTGAATACTTCACAAGTATTACTAAGTTAATGTTGACAACAATCAGGTTAATTTCCCTCCCACCAGCGGGGAAATTAAGACTCACATTTTCATCTAATTCTGAATGCAAGAGCCTTCTTTCCCCATATCTTTGAGCCACCCTGTCTTGGGCCTCTAGGAAGCTGACCCACATCTGCCCTAATGTAATCCCTCTCTCTCTCACTGGCTTTCCTTTCCTATTTCCTTACCATGAGGACTACGCTGTCAGTCACCATTGTCTCCAGAATCTTAAACAACCTCAGACTTTCGTTCATGGATTAGCGTTCAGCCTGTTTGGGTTTCTGAGACTAATTCAAAAACTAACAGATACAGCACTAATTCCAGGCTAACTTTAACAAATCAAACTCTAAATTAGGCTATAGCAATCCTGTACATAAACTCTGGGAGCAAGAAAATAGCTATTCTCCAGTTTTCTCTAATAGAGGCAAAATTGCTTCCAAGTGCTCGAAAAAAAAGTTTGAAAATAACCTGTATAGATAAGGAACTCAAATTCATCAAACTATATGGCTCTCTATTCCTAAAGAATATGAAATTAATCTTTGCTATCAATTTGGCCTGAGTAAATGTTGCGTCTTAACTCTATTCATATCTTCTACCATGTGTAGCAGGGAAAAACAATGCTAAACAACGTGAAGAACTTATACTAGAACCTACCAGATATCAGTAGATACAAGAAAAGTATGTGCAGCCCAGGTAAAATGTTCAATGAGCCCCTGACTTCTATCCAATTTCAGATTGGAAATAAGAAAAAAAAAAAATCAGTCCTGGGCAGAGCTAGGGGAGATGTTTAATGATAGTGCCTTCCTTCACATTCCTTCATTCACCATTATCCTTTTCAGAAAGTTAACTAACACCGTGAAATAAAGTCAGATAAAATGAAAAAAAATCTTTTTTTTTTTAATTTATACTGTGTCAAGTGACTATCAGGCATGACTGAATCAGACCACATGCTTGAAGATAGAAATGGCAAAACCATGCAAAGAATTTTAGAGTGCACAAAGGTGAAAGAAACGTGGCCAAGCAAAGTACAGACAGAAAGACAGGAAAGCACTCAGCCAGTACTCACTGTATATTTTACTAGCTTGATTTAAGTAAAACAATATCAGCTCAAATATCAGCATGTTGAAGAGAATAAGCCCTCTGGAACAGGATCACCCTTTCAGCCTGTATTTTATAGAGACCTAGGTTAAGAGGCACTTGGTTCAAAGCTCCTGGGAGCTACCACAGATTTAAAAAAAAAAAAAAAAAACATAAATAATGTTCCTAAGATATATCTTCAAAAGTCTGCATCTCACTGTGAGATCTCCCCAGGGGACACACTTCCCTCTGGGATTAATAATTCTATTAAATCAGAGACTCAGCATTTACCCTCTTGAATAGAGTATTTATTTAAAATTTAATCCAGCCTCCTAAAAAAAAAACAAGCAGGCAAAAATCCTTGCAGCCCATTCCCTGATAAAGTCCCAGCTGAATGTCAAGGGCAGGCATCATACAGCAGGCAGTATTTTACTGCTGTCCCTAACCGTGGGCACAGTGGCAGCCAGGCAAACAACACAGATCTTTTCTGTGCATTTCAGTGGATATTAGAACGTAAAGAGGTCAGGATTTACCTGGGAGAGAAAGGAGACAGTAGCTGAGTCCTGGACCAGCCTGTGTCCATACACACTTCCCTGCTGATGTTAAGCTCTTGTGTTTCCTCCAGATTTTAGGTGGACTCTGTCAATAGCATCTTCATTTTAAAATTTAGCCCTGCCTCTGTTCTTCCATGTCCTTCTGGCTCTTCAACTCTTTAAACAGATTATGACATTCAAAGCCAAATCTGAGGGAAACAGATTCAGTGATTTAGTAGCAATAAAAAATAAATATGTAGGGATTGACTGACTAAATCAGACCTGTACAGACTGCGAAAACAGCAGCCTACCTCTTAGAGGACCCAGGAGAAGTTGCTCCAAAGGAACATGTGGAAGACCTTGCAGTGGAAATATGGTATATTCTTTTCCACATCTGATCTCCATCTTAAAAATCAGTATGCCCTGAAGCAGAGATATGCTGTATATTTTAAAAAAATCATTATCATAACTATAAATCTAAATAGTCTTATTATCAAAGATTAGTCTCTCCGTTTTCACACAGATCATAATGAGAAAGAAAATGTCAGCATTTTTTCCAGTGAGGACTATTTAAAAAGTGTTTAGGAATATCTGGACCTCCCTCGCCACTGCAAAGAAACACATGTTCAGTACAACATTATCAGCAGTCTGTTATTTCACTTTCTGTGTGTTATTATTATTATGATTGTAGTTGTTATGATAATGATTTGAATGCGAGTGCTGTCCCCACAAAGCCCACCACTACAAGCCATGAAAGCTAACCTACTTTGTTTGTTTGAAAAAAGACCTGCAGTTTTGGTTCAAAAGGTCAAATTCCAAGTTATGAGATGCCCAAAGTGTGATATACGTAGTGGTCATATCTGTTGCCTGAAGCAGGACTCGGTCTGACAGCTGGCTAAAGATGCTTTAACCTGATTGTCTAGCTATAATTAACTTTATTGACTGATTTAACCCCATGTTGTTTGGCAATGAGATGAACGCACACTACACTTTGTTGCCTTATCACTTGGTTGAGTGAGGTTATAAAGCCAGAAAAGGAAACTAAAATGAACACAAGACTTTAACTCATTTTACAGCTAAGATGTGTTGTTCAGCATCTAGCCACTCCTTCAGTAAACCTCTGTAGATGCTCATTTCCTATCTTGAAGAGCATTCTTCTCACCTACACAATATGCTTCACTGGTTATCACAAACTAAGTATACTTATTATCTGACTCACCTTATTTCCGTAACCTGCCGTTCCTTCTTAATATTAACATTCTTCACATTTTTTTTCCGATTTTGTAAATAAAATTAGTAAAAAGCAGTAAAATGGTGATAGAACGCAAATAATTAGCAAATCATTTATTTCTTTTGTGTTTATTTCTGCTCAAGGTGGACAATGTCTCTTTGGTTAATGATATCTCACGTGAACTAAAAGAAGGTTCCAAAAATAAATTATCTGCACTTAAAGGACATTGTCACTTCCACAGAATAATACCAAACCTATTTATAGTGAACTTGGGGTGCACTGTAGTGCAGTTTATGAGAAAATGAAAAGGAACATCAAATCCATTTGAAATTTCACTATTATTTCTATCAACATAGGGTTGATCTCCTTTCAATGATTAAATTTCCAACAGCAAATTAAAGGCAGCAAAAATAAATAAATAAATACAAATAAGGGATATTTTGAGACTAAAGTCTTTAAGCCATATCTCCAGCTGTGGTCAGCTACACTAACCTGAGCAGAAATGTGTTAGCTCCCATGTAGTAACAATCCTCTCTCCCCTTGGAAAAAAAGATCCCTTCCAATACAAGAATAATTATATCAGTCAGCAAATTTCTGACAGAAGAGTATCACCATGAGTTGTGATCCAACGTCCATGACCATTCCTCAGGAAAGTTAATTATTCCTACTATAGCTAACAAGGCACGGCAATGACAAGCAGCATATTTTCTTGTCTTTTCCAGTCTTTCTCTCTAGAAAGCTTTCTCTCTAGAAAGCTTTCACTGAAGGGAGTGAAAAGGAATACCTTCTTTCTCTTGCAAGCTCCCTCTCCTTAACTTCAAGAGCCTGCAAAGTAATTAGTCAATCTAAAATGTTCTTTGACCAATGTTAATCAACTTGGGAAGCCATTCTGGTGCCACAGTGTTCAATACCAAGCCAGTTATTTTCCTTATCAATCTCATAAGGATTTAGTCCAGGATGCATAAACAAAGGAGTAAGGAGAAAGGAGGTGGAGCTGAGAAACGGGTGGACCCCTGAGGACAGCGGTGTTCAAACACCATTTAAAAAAGGATTAGCAAAATCAGCTCCTGGAGAGGGAAAGCCACAAAAGTGCCATGCATTAAAGGTTTTGAAAAAGATTTTTTTACAGCTTCTCCTCCACCTCTCCCATTCAACCTACTGTAGACTTTGTAACTCTAATCTAGTGAATGGCTTACCTCCAAGGCTCTCAACTGTGCTCTGGCTTCTCTATAAGACAGAGGATGCCATTGTTCTCCATACATTGTTGCAACTGTTCTTCCTTGCCCCACTGTTTTGAAATATAAATCAGTTAGAGTTAGAGGGTGTTTTGAAATAACAGCTGTTGTACTCTTTGTACAGTAGTTAGGGCCTTTCTTACTTACAATAATGAAATGTCAGTGAGAGTGGACTGAGAATAATGAAACTACAGGAGAAATAAAACCCAATCAAAAAGCCTGGAGATTTTGTAAAACAAACGATCTAGACATGAAGGCAGAGGCAAATGTTTATGAGACTCGGCCTCACTGTATCATGCTTCCATCCTTAGCAGAGTTGTAGAAAAAAAGTGGCAATTTGTTCAAAAAAGGTATTAATGTTTTGGAATACTGTAACAATTTTATGTCTTTTTTTTTCTATAATCAAAATATGAAAAAGGGAAAGTAGGAGAATGAGGAAAAATGATATGGAAGAGAAAAAAAAAAGAAGAATTTGAGAAAGCAAAAATAAGATTTCCAAAGGGGCCATTTTTCACAAGGAGAGGGAAATATTCTGCTATAGTCCATTAATTAGCTGCTTTCATAGTCATAGCCTGTTAACCTTAGCTATTCCCACCAGCATTATCAATATGTGCACAGAGCTGCACATACCATGTGGCACTGCTGGAGAATTGCCACATGTTTTGTTATTGAGCTAAAGTTTTCTAAACAGGGGAAATGGAGGGTGAAAAGAGAGCAGAGGACAGCAGATATTCCTGCAGTTCCCAGACTGCAATCCTAGGGAGTGGAGGACACCTCATCAACTGTGGATGACTGCCACGTGTCCCCTCAGCAAGCATGCAAACCCTTTCCTTTTCCTGCTAGGAGGCCTCACTTATGCAGGTTTATTAGAAATGGGAGTTAGGAAGCCAAAGATGTCCACAAAGGCAAGAGGCTGGAATTATGCAATATCCCTTAAACAATTTCTTGGCCAGTAGCTGTATTTTAACCTTCGCAGCAGTACAACCATATCATATTTGGTATTCTATTGGTGCTCTCTATTTTTATTGGTGACCAACCAACGTGAACGGCTCTTACAGGCCGGTCAGCCTCACCTCCATGCCTGGAAAGGTGATGGAGCAACTCATCCTAGAGATCATGTCTAGGTATGTGAAGGAAAAGAAGCTGATCAGGAGTAGTCAGCATGGATGCAGCAAGGGAAAGTCATGTTTGACAAACCTGATAGGCATCTACAACGGGATGACTGGTTGGATGGATGATGGGAAAGCTGTAGACGTTGTCTGTCTTGACTTCAGCAAGGCTTTCAACACAGTCTCCCATAACAACCTCACAGGAAAGCTCCAAAAGTGTGGACTAGAGGAGTGGACAGTGATTGGATCGAGAATTGGCTGGATGGCAGATCTCAAAGGGTGGTGATAAATGGGGCCAAGTCTGGTTGGAGGCCTGTGGCCAGTGGTGTCCCACAAGGGTTGGTCCTGGGCCCAGTGCTCTTCAACTTGTTCATCAATAACTTGTACAAGGGCATAGAGTGCACCCTCAGCAAGTTTGCGGACAATGCCAAACTGGGTGGAGAGACTGACACTCTCGAGGGCTGTGCTGCCATTCAGAGGAACCTAGTCAGGTTGGAGAGTTGGGCAGAGAGGAACCTCCTGAGGTTCAACAAGGACGAGTGCAGGGTTCTGCAACTGGGGAGAAATAACCCCAGACACCAGTACAGATTAGGGGTTGACCTGCTGGAAAGCAACTCTGCGAAGAGGATTTTGCACCGTAGAGCAACAAAGATCATTAAGGGAGTGGAGCATCTATCTTATGAGGAAAGCCTAAGTGAGCTCGGTCTGTTTAGCCTAGAGAAGAGAAGACTGAGAGGAGATCTGACCAATATTTATAAATACCTTAGGGGAGAATGTAGGGAGGATGGGGCCAAACTCTTCACCGTGGTGGTCAGTAATAGGACAAGAGGTAAAGGGTTCAAGCTGAAACACAGGAAGTTCCATCTCCATGTGAAGAACTTCTTTACTGTGTGGGTGACAGAGCCCTGGAACAGGCTGTCAAGAGAATTGTGAAGTCTCCTTCTCTGGAGATCTTCAAAATCTGCCTGGATACCACCTTGTGCCACATACTCTAGGTGTCCCTGATTGACACCTAGAGGTTTTGGACTAAATTATCTCTAGAGGTCCCTTCCAAACTTAACCATTCTGTGATTCTGTGAACAGATTAAGATGTGACTAAAAATCTTGATGAAGAAATGATATTTAAAGTTATCAATCCTTCCTTCTCATTTAGTTTTTTATAAAGGTATATGACTGGTAAAAGATGTTGGATAGAAGGCTGTGGAGATTTGACTCCTTGTGCTGTTCTCCTGCACCAGAAAGGTATTGTTTCAGAAAAAGCAGTGACTTTCACTCACCCTAGTCAGACTTTTCTAAGGAATGGATATGGTTATTGACAAAAGTCTACATTCACCCTGTCTCTAGGATAAAACTGTGTGTCTCTGAGAATTGCAGAGAAGGAGGCAAGAAAGCAAACCAGATTACTGACTATGGAGAAACCTCAGAACATGAAGACACCTAGTGCCAAAATAACATCATTTTGGAGTGATTAATTCCTAGATATCAAAATGTGCTTTCCAAAGCATAATTAGGAGTATTTCTTGATAATAGAGCTACATACACTGAAGAGTGTCTAAGTTTGGCACTTACAGCAAGCATTTTAAAATGCCTGAAGTTAAACTTCCCTAACATGCAGGGGTGTTCAAAGAGAGTATCCCTACTCCATAGCACATTCTTCCATCTTTCAATGGTCCGTATTTCATAGACAATATCTCTTCTGAGGTTTAACAGTGACTGATTATTGGTAATAACTAAACACAACCCACCTTCTGCATTATAGAAGTCTATGCAAATCCATATTCAGAACAATCATCATTTTTTTGTGTAAGAACTTATCTCCTTCACCAAAGTCAGTTATTTATGACTTATGAATAAGACCTCTGCTTGCCAAAAGAAAAAAATCAAACTCTAGCTTGCCTGGCAACAAGCCTATAATTATTCAGGGCCTGGTGTGGGTGTGGTGAATCAGTGAAGCATACTCCATGTATTTATTTAACAAATAAGTATACCTCTACCACATTTGGCCGCCAACTTGCAATGATAATGAAGTTTGCTATTAAAATAACTCATGCTGCCTAAGGAAAAGCAAAAACAGATCAAACGCATTTGAATTGTGCCGCCCAGGTGCATTATTGCTTCAAGATTTGGGTTCCAGCTTTCTGCTGGGTGAGCTGGGTGAACTACTTTGCCCACCAGGCAGGGAGAACCCATGAGCAGAGCAGAGCACTTGGAGAGGTAGCCATGGGGCACTACAAGGCACGCAGTGCAAACAGCACTGCCACTGCTGCCACTGCGGAGCAGAATGCCTAGCATTTCCTTTTGATTTCATGAGGCTCCTTCTTGATTTTATCAGCTCCTTCTGTCTCCCACAACATTTTCAGGATTTGTCTTTCAACATGCCTCATTTTCATCATTTAGCATTTCATGAGGCATTTCAACATGCCTCATTTTCATCTAGAGGGTTCCTGGTCAGTCTTAGATCCACGATCAATCAGAGGTATCTTTGTTGAGCCATACAAAATATTAGTAAATCCTAAGTACACTAATATATAGAAAAGTGCTGGTCTGTTTATTTTACCAAGCCAGAAATTTCATTTGCATAGTACTCCCACATAGAAACTGCAAACGTGCATGCCATGTAGATAGTGTGTGCAAAAATGAGCAAAATTGTCTATTTATGCACTGAATAACCCAGTCTTCCGGTGGTATTCATGATTGTCAGATAGGTGAATTAGACATATGAGTGCAAGTATTGTTTAAGCAGGTATCCTGTTTTTATTAACATGTTGTGTGCTGCTCCAGTTCATCATATGTGATGGGGAAAATTCCTCATGGTTTCCCTTACAGATGCTGGGGAAAGAATAGCTCTCAAGATGTACTAGCAATGCCTACATAGATGTGAGGGGAGGAATGGTAGGAAAGTAACTTGGACCATGATCTTACCGTATCCTGCATTTTGGCAATATCTCCTGCAGACAGGGGACTTACTATCTTCCTAAGGTAGATGTAACAAAAAAAAAATAGACCCCTTTGAACTGGGAATCAGTTAGAGCCCTCAGGCAACCCAGCACTAGTGCAGTTCTCCTACAGAGTTTTATGTCATTCCTGGAAAAAAATGTCCTTAAGCACATGTGATTTTCCCTTTTTTGTTGTTGTTTTTCAGAATATTTTAAGAAGGAAAGATTCTTTTGAATCTTCAGAAGCTATTACTCTTGAGCCTGATCCATTTCCCAGTTGCAGCCCATGGCAAAATGCACATTGCCTTTAGTGAGGCTTAGAGCTCTGATTTCCAGTCCCTACCCCTCTGCTGTGCTCACATGTAATGACCAATGTTGTCCACATTCATCTGATCTTGGGGGTCTGATTCAGAGAGTTTCTTTCAGGTAGGAAAGATACAAGTTTTTGGTGCCTAGCTGCTTGTCCTGGTCTCTGAGAGTTTATTGTTTCCACGGGAGCAGAACTGGCAGAACAGGTAGCCTGCCCTCTGCTCAGCTGTCCAAATTCACTGTTCAAACATTAATATAATATAAATTCAATGAGACCTTTAGCTCTCAAACTAGCTAAGTCTAAGGGGCCTATCACCCTGAGAAAGCTGCTCAAACTAATTAAACATGCCATTTATTGTACCCTAAATGGCTATATTTCCTCTGTTCTATTTCAGTAATGTGTCTGCTTGGAATTTTATTATGCCTATTTATTCCTTATTATCTTTCTCTTCCTTCCCTCCATCCATAACAGCTGAAACAGAATCATAGCACAGACAGCAAAAGCAATGCACAGCAGTAGGTTTTTTTATCTCCTTCTGCAGTCTACCTGGTTATTTAAACTGTTTTTAATTTCAGTGAGAGGTACATGTGTTTCCACACTCATCCTAGCAGACACCATTTGTGCACTGTCCCTTTGCAGAGACGAGAGGA
This sequence comes from Crypturellus tataupa, assembly GCA_034781795.1. Lineage (NCBI taxonomy): Eukaryota > Metazoa > Chordata > Aves > Tinamiformes > Tinamidae > Crypturellus > Crypturellus tataupa. The sequence goes on along the minus strand of JAWLRI010000436.1, from coordinate 1,308,814 downwards.
CAGTCTCTGCCTCACTCGGCCCTGCAGCACTGTCTGCCTGTTCCTCAAAGTGCTTCGGAAAGTCCCAAGTGCCTGGATGAGGACAGGCTCAGGAGTGAGGCTTTCTGGACTCACAGCTGAACAGGTTAAGTGATTCTTAAGGCCTCCTTTTTTCCTCTCCAGTTTTCTTCTCTGTTTCTTTCTTCTGGGAGATCACAGGTGGTACGGATACATTTCAGAGGTGAAGTGATAAAAACGGGAATAAGATAAAGCAGCCAAACAATGCTGGCCTGAGCTGGAAACAACTGGCCATTGTTTTCAGACTCCTCCTCTGCTTTCTTATCTTATGTGAAAAATACCTGTGGTTCTCAAAGCACATTTCAAACATGAGGGAAAGAATGAGGTCAGGACTACAGCAGTGACTTCTGGTAAAACTATATCCACGCAGGTGTGAAGAATGATGTTGCCTGACAGACACAACTATGTTGGCAAAGATCTGCTGCATAGGTGCAATTAGATGACCAAAATTGCACTTTCTCTAATTTTAATTACAGAGTTTCTGACAAAATTGGACATGCATTTGTGTTTTAAAGGATTGTGATACTGAGTGGACTTGCCAGGAGGGCCAAGTGGGTTGTCACCCAGCATAGTACCACCAGAGAGCTGAAGTGCCCCAGGACGATACCTGATAATTACACCTGGACAAGTGTAGAGGTCACAGCAGGCAGGATTGGGCTGTGAACGCTGCTGAGGGGACACTCAGGGTGTTCAAATCACCTGGTTCTCCTTGTGAGACATTGTAGGAAGTAAAAGTATTTTTGTTTCTTATTGGCAGAGGTCCATACTATCTACAAAGTGGAAACAGGTGAGGCCTGTGTGAGAAACTTGGATGACTTGGACAAAAGTGTGTCCTGTTGAGTCTGTGTATCTGTGTGGGAGAGTGAATGTTAGCACGTTCATGGGGCCATGTGCTTGCACGTGGGTGCTGAGCTAGTGTCTAAGTACATACAGGTCATTGCATGTGTTGGTTACAAAACCCAGTCCTTATTCACATAGATTTCGCAAGTTGTCGGGAATCTCTCCTCATTTTATGGCAATGCTTTTCTTTTCTCTTGCTTTTTTTCTTTTCTCCTGCTCTATTTCATCTCTGGAGAGCACAGTTTGCTTTGAAGTGTGTCAGTCCCGTATCATCTGCAAGAAGCAAACCTGCTGAGAGAAGTTGAACAGAAAACTCTAGTAAAAGTACTGAAAAATCATTTGCATCTTCACCCGAGGTGTAGGAAAAAAACAATAACAACAAAAAGCACATAATTATGACAAAATTCAGGTCTGAGTCTCCTTTGAGGGTACCTGACCATAAATCTGAAGCAACACCAGAGGTCTTGCCTCCGCTGGGACTGCTGGGAGAGGGGAAGAGATGCATCTTTCTGAGCTCTTTGGGTTTGGCTGAGGTCTGTGGGTGCATTTGTAAGGCTCTCAGAGGGATTTAATATTGTGTTCTGCTCAGCAGCCACAGTTTAAACACAGCCCACGACTAGCCCCCATTTGTACGTTTTGTGACTTTCCTAACATTTACAAATATAATATTCTGAAGTTACTTTTATTTCATTTGCAGTGCTGCAACTCAGTCTGGGAAGAGGCTAAATGTAGCTCGTGAGAGAACTTACAGAAAGGGCGGTGACCCCTTCTGCAGGTCACCCTGCACCCTATTGCAGGGGTATACAGGGATGGGGGAACTTGGTATGCTGAAGGACTGATGTTAAGTGTAGCCTGTAACACGCCTGGCCCCTGTCCGGCCATGAGTCACCCAGTCTCCAACCCAGCTCCAGCCCTGGCCTAAGCACCCAAACCATGCTAGGAAATACTCAGCCATCTAAAGTTTGTTGTATATAAGGCCTCATGCCTGACTTGAACAAAAATGACTTTCCAGGCAAATAAGTGTCATTCCATTTATCTTGGAGAGCTCATCTCAAGGGAAAATAGGCAGGGGTTAAAAATGAATGTTAACTCCGTATCAGATGGATGCTCTTGCTATTTTTCTGAGGGCTGGAAAATCAGGCAACATGAGTGTCACTTCTGCTTCAAGCAGAAGTAAACCTGAGCTCATCCAACCAGTGGCCAGAAGAACAAGAGTTGCTTTGAAGCAAAAGTGTGGGCATATGCATAGAGCAAAGAGCAGCCTGAGCTGCTGGGCGCAGTGCCTGAGACTATAAAGACTGTGACCTAAAATGAACAAAATAAGGGTTGTGCTTTTTATTCCACGTGTTTCTATAATGGGCATTAATACTGAGTAAACAACGTAAGTTGAATGTAACAAATGTTCTGACTACATTCTCACTATTTTTGTGATTCTTGGTAATAGAAAAAATACCATATGGATATCTTAAGCATCAGGTTTTCACATCTCTGAGGTGACAAGCAGCTGTTAAACTCCCAAGTCCAAGTAATCTTCATTTTAATAAATACATAAAGTCAGTGAGGCTTCAAGAATTTAGTATATAAATACTCAGAGGCTTCAGAATCTTGTACTTTATTAGAATGTGTGCACAGCTAGGAAGCATCACAAATAGCAAAGGAGCTCAGTTTGAGCTCAAAGACAATGAAAGCTTTAGTATCTCAAATTAGTGATAGGGTTTAATATCTGATCAGCTCTAAAGAAAGCCTGAAAGCTGCTGAAGTATTTTTATTACAGGTCTTTTTGATTGCTTTGTTATTCTTTTAAAAAGTTCAGACCTTCAGTGAGATTACTCTGTACTAGTGCAATGCTAGGTTGTGTTCCCAGGCACTGCAACCTGGTGGCCTCCATCTGTTAGATGTCCAAACTTGGGCCCTTGGCAGGGTTTGGCATGGGCCCAATAACTCTCCCAAGCAACTTTTGGGCCTGGACTTGAAAGTTAATGTGAGCCAGGAGCCATTCCCTTCAGGGAATATTTGCTACCCTGGTCACCCTGTTTTGGAGGCAAAGAGTTTAACAGTTTGGGTGTAGCCAGATTACCAGTCAGCTCCAGGGCCAGAAAATAATCCTGGGCATCTTTAATTTGCTGGAATAGCTACAGCCCTAGTGTCTTTCATCCCCTAGAGTCTCTCATCCGGGCCTCTCTGACAACAGTGATGTTTTCTACAGATGAAACGAGGCAGGAATTCACCCAAGGATTTTTCACAGTTGTGCTCTAGGCTGTAGCACTCAGCTTGCTTTGGACTCAATGGCTTTCAGTGCGAAGAGCGCTGCTCCCCACTGCACGTAGCCCTGACGTCACCAAACAGGTAGTGGGACCGAGCACAGCAGGCAACTAGTGCTGAAGGCTTTCATCTTGCTTAAGCTTTGAAGAACAAACAAGACGGGGGAAAAAAGCAAGCCTTGAAATTTCTCAGTAGGATCTGTAGCTTAATATTTATCTCTTGGTATGAGACCAGAGGAGGTTGATTTACTTGTAAGTTGAATGCAAAGTGTATGCTTGGGGGGAAGAGAGGGAAGTGCTGCATATGGATATTTACCATGATTCCAGTGGTCAAACCACAGGTATTTCTTTCATTCACTATGGCTTACCTAAAACTACACATAAGTATGTGAATATATAAATAATATAGAGCTCATATTTCAGGCTTTGCACAACCGATACTCTCTTCAGCATAACCAGGAACAGCTGTAACTCTCCTCAGAATCACTGATAAAATATGAATCACAATAAAGCAATCAGAAAAAAATACTTGGCTGTCTTCGAGGTCTGTGACTATAAAAACAAGCATTTTCTTTCACCTTTGCAAAATCTAAAATTTTAGGCAAAAATCTTTTTAAAAAGAATTACATAATCTCTCTTTTTAAATTTCATAAACAGAAATTATCTGGATCAGTAATAATCACATGGCATGTTGGATATTTTTTATACAAGTTTAAATACTTGCATTAAAGTGCTAGCATGTCAATAAGCAACCTTTGGCTCCAGGCCAGGGACAATTGCTCCACACATTAACTCCTATTTCCTTCCTGGACTACAGAATAGAAGCATCCCAGACCAAACTGTATATACAAATAGCAGAGCCATTTGCAAGCTAACTGTCATTATATTGCATCTCATTTTTCAAATCTGTTTTTTTTTTTTAAAAAAAAAAGGTTTCTTCTGCTTCTTTCCCACTGTCTGAAAAGTCTAGCTTTTCCTCGACCCTCTGAGACAGGATGCAAGGGGACTCTTAAACCAGTCCTTTCCATTTCATAAGAGATCCAACCTTTGATATAGTCTGAAGATGGCCAGTATTGCCCACTGCACTGGCTAGGCTCTGGAAATCCCCTTTGCCTCACCTTCATGCAAGGCCCAGGAACATTGCATGTTCAAAGAGGCTGATGGATGGCCTTGTTGCTTCCTCAGCATATGAAAAGCAACTTCTACATTTCCTCAGTCACCAACAGTTCATTTCTTTAGCCATGTAAATTTGAAAGTTCAATTTAAGCTAGTTATCTTACTGTTCCTCTACAGTCAATGGAGAGAGGAAAAAAAAGCACCTCAAAGGACAATTCTTCTCACATTAGACAGGCACTTTTAGGATGGCATCAGTTGCCCTTTGGAAGAGGCTTTTTATCTTCATTAATTAAAAAATAAAATAGACAAGTAGCACAGACTAAATGCTTAATCTTTAAAAAGCATAGTTAAAACAATCTTATCCATGACCCCATATCATATAACCTGAGGGAAGAATTGGAGAGGTAGCCCATGAAGAAGGAAAGAGTAAATATTTGAGATATATAAAAAAAGAGCTATTGCAAAAATAAATGTTAGGGATGCTATTCTTCCAGAGCAGAGGCCAAGGAAAAAGCAGGCTAGGCTTTCTTCATCACATTTGCTAAAGGTTCAGCTTGCACTGAAATCTCCAGCCTCCTTATGAATTTCCGACCTTTACATTACAGATACCTACAGAGAAGAGAAAAGGCTCTTCCCAAAGACACTGCCAACTTCTCTGGTGACTTATATGCCTTGTTTCCACCGAAGAAGACAATGGCAACTCGGGTCTATGATTTTCAGATTTGTTTTGTGGTGCACTGGTGTTTACCAACCAAATCACAACCAGGTGTAGTTATGCTGTACCAGGCAGGGATGATCAAGACCAGATCCTCTGATAAGATCATAAGCCCAGGAAAGGGAGTTTGAGAGATAAGTAATTACATCATGATCCCCAAGATGATTTACAGCCAAGGTAACACCATCTTTTTCTCACTCCATTATTTTTATGACCTTGATAGACAACATTCTACATTATTCATGAAAAAAAAAAGAGAAAAAAGGCACAGCAATTCTGAAGTAGAAAAGGCTTTTTTTGATGGCATGGCGGTTTTGATGGAATATTTATTACAAGCTGATACCATAATGGTGAAATGGTGGGAGTGGAATTCAGGTTACTGGAAATCTTACTGCAACGACCTGCTACCACATCAGTGTGGTGATTGGGTAGGGAACTCTGCAGCCAGATAAAGGGTTGTGCAACTGAGGCAATCCCAACCAGTCTAGGAGAAATATTATTACAGTCCATTAGTGACCGTAAATCCACCACTGCTGTGAACATTGCACAAACACATACCTTCTTGGTAAATAAAAGTCTATCATACTCTCTGGAATTTTGCAACACTGAAGTCTCCAGTTCATGTAGAAGAGTCTCTGATATTCCTTGCTACTAACTAAAGTAAATCCAGAGCTCATTTTGTTTGGTTTTCCCATGCCTCAGTAGTCCCCCAAAGGTGTTTTTATTATTTTAAGTATTAGGTATGTGCATGGGAAAGAATTTTGTTAGTTCAGCTCTACCACTCCCTAGGAGTTTTCTTGGCTCTCTTGAGTCTCATTACCCTCAGGCTGCTCATATCTTTTAGCAGATCCTACTATTGGACTCAGCATTTCTCCTCTTCTTTTTCTTCCTTTCTGTGTGAATCCAGCCAGAGCTGGGTACCTACCACTTTGGCTGGGTAGTAAACTCACAGCATTGCACAACGAAGGATCTGGACTTCTCAAGAACAGAGGTTATGAGGAAGAAACTTCATCAGATATAGAAGTCAGTACAAAGTTTATGTGCTATTTAGATCCCCAGCAGATGTTAAACTACATCTCAACTAGTGTGTGATTAATATACAGGCCTTGGACTGACCTTCTGCGTATTAGTGTAATTCATTGCTTGACCTTTATTCAAATACTCTCCTGCTTGTTGATTTACGGCCTCTGTGTGAACGATAGTCCAATATAGAGATTCTGTCCAGCTAGACGGTGAGGAAACCAAGGTGCATTTTACATCCCAGCTCCTGAATACCGAATGGTAGTGAGCCACCATGAAAGTGGCAAGCAAATAAATTAAAATGGGAAATAAATAGCATGTTTCAACAGAAAAGCATATGTGTGGTAAAACTATCCAATTATTTGGGAGCAGAAGGAGAAAAATGCTGTTCAGTAGTTTCTTAAGGTGTGTCTAATGTACTATAACTGGCTGAGAATAATGCAAGAAGAGATGCTGTAATCAAGCAACTTATTAAAAGCCAATTTCTTCCTGTTTGTATCCAATACAGTTCTTATTATTGGGAGGAATATACAAATGTTGTTAGGAAATGCAGGGATGTGTCAAGGAAAGCTAAGGCACAATTGGAATTAAATCTGGCAAGGGATGTAAAAAGTAACAAGAAGAGCTTTTTCAAATATGTCAATGGCAAAAGAAAGTTTAGGGAAAACATGGACCCGCTGGTAAACAGGGTAGGTGCCCTGGTTACAAATGATACAGAAAAAGCAGTTACTGAATGCTAGCTTTGCTTCAGTGTTTACCAAGGGCAGCCCTCTGGAATCCCAGACCCTAGAAACAAGATAAGATACCTGGAGAGAAGACTTGCCCTGGGTAGAGGAAGATTGGGTCAGACAGCGCTTAGAGAAACTTGACACCCACAAATCCATGGGCCCTGATGGGATGCACCTGAGATTGCTGCTTGAGCTGGCGGATGTGCTAAGCTGCATCATCTTTGAAAGGTCCTGGAGAACGGGGGAGGTGTCAGAGGACTGGAAGAAAGCCAATGTCACACCAGTCTTCAAAAATGGCAAGAAGGAGGACCCAGGCAACCACAGGCCAGTGAGCCTCACCTCCATCCCTGGAAAAGGGGTGGAGCAGCTCATCCTGGCTGTTACCTCCAAATATGCGGAGGATAAGAAGGTGCTCAGGAGTAATCAGTATGGGTTCACCAAGGGGAAATAAAGCTTGACTAACCTGATAGCCTTCTATGATGGAATGACCAGCTGGGTAGATGAGAGGAGAGCAGTGGATGTCATCAATCCCAACTTCACCAAGGCTTTTGACACCGTCCGTCACAACATCCTCCTGGGCAAGCTCTGGCAGTGTGGGTTAGATGAGTAGACGGTGAGGTGGATTAACAACTCGCTGGATGGCAGACCCCAGAGGGTGGTAATCAGTGGCACAGAGTCTAGTTGGAGGCCTGTGGTGAGCAGTTTTCCCTGGGAGTCAGTCCTCGGTCCAGTCTTGTTCAATTTATTCATCAATGACCTGGATGAAGGCACAGAGTGCTGCCTCAACAAGTTTGCTGATGATACCAAACTGGGAGGAGTATCCAATAGCCCAAACAGCTGCGCTGCCATCCAGAGAGACCTGGACAGACTGGACAACTGGGCTGTGAGAAACCTCATGAAATCCAACAAGGCCAAGTACAGGGTCCTGCACCTGGGGAGAAATAACCCCAGACACCAGTACAGGCTGGGGACCAACCTTCTGGAGAGCAGCTCTGCCGAGAAGGACCTGGGCGTCATGGTGGACGACAGGTTGACCATGAGGCAGCAGTGTGCCCT
>JAWLRI010000436.1:1281632-1300921 GCA_034781795.1 Crypturellus tataupa | reverse complement strand
ATCCTGGGGTGCATTAAGAGGAGCGTCTCCAGCAGGTCGAGGGAGGTGATTCTACCCCTCTACTCAGCCCTAGTGAGGCCACATCTGGAGTATTGTGTTCAGTTATGGGCTGTGGTACAAGATGGATGTGGAACTGCTGGAGAGAGTCCAGTGCAGGGCCACAAGGATGATTAGGGGCCCGGAACATCTGCCCTATCCCTCCTCAGAGGCTGAGGGAGCTGGGCCTGTTCAGCCTGGAGAAGAGAAGGCTGAGAGGGGATCTAATCAGTGTATATAAATACTTCAAAGGAGAGAGTGAGGAGGAGGAGGCCAGCCTATTTCAGTAGTGGCCACCGACAGAATTAGAGGGAATGACCACAAACTTAAGCACCAAAATTTCCACAGGAACTTAAGGAAAAATTTCTTGACAGTGAGGGTGATGGAGCACTGGAACAGGTTGCCAAGAAAGGTTGTGGAATCTCCTTCTCTGGAGATCTTTAAAATCTGCTTGGATGCAATCCTGTGCCACATCCTCTAAGTGACCTTGCGTGTGCAGGGTGGTTGGACTAGATGATCTCTAAACGTCCTTTCCAACCTTAAGGATTCTATGATTCTATAATTATTTGAATGATATGCCTCAGTTCAGAAAAAAAACTCATGTTGAGACTCCTCCCTGACTTCATTAGCTTGTCCGTCACAAAAAAAAAAAAGAAAGAAAGAAAGATGCAAGTGCTCTCAATCACCTTGTTTTTTGTCTTAGCAGCCCAAGTTCACAACATTAGCACTAAGAAGTAACCCACTTTTGTTGAGTGTGTTCAGGTGCTCTTTGCTTATGGGATTTCTGCTGTGACTTTATCTTTTGTTAGCATGAAGTCTGGGCTCTCACAAGGCTTAGCTGACCAGATCAGGCAGAATATAGATTAAATGTAGGTGATGTGACAAAATGTAAGAAAAGATAGAAAAAGTTGATGAGTCTGTGGATACTCTACCTCTGGTGCCAGTAGTGCAATATCCAGAAGAATATCTGAAAAAGAATATCTCCAAAAAGGTGTGAAAAGAAGCAAAGAAATAAAAAGCTGAGTGGTGGGCTGTCATGGACAAAACAGTCTCAATGCAGAGACTTAATTTTATTTATTGTTAATTTATACAAGCTTCCAATGACTTCCAGTTGAGAAAAAAAAAAAAAAAAGAAAACATAAACAATTAAACAAATATTTAAATAAACACCTTTTCTTCTCCTTTCTCAAACCCAACCTTCAGAGAGGGTCAAGCATCTCTCCCCCTGCCTCTTCCTTGTCTCAATTTCCCTTGTTGTCCCCACGGGTTATACTCAGTCTCTCCCTCCAGATTAAAATCCTGGTGTGGTTTCACAGTTACTGGGGAAGACTGTTTGCAGGAGGATATACTCGTCCAGAAGGAGTCTTACAGAGAAAATGTGCTCTTCAGTATGTCTGGCTTAGGAGCTGCTTTGCATGACAATCACATTCCAACAATCATCACCAGGCATTCCACTGGCAAACATATTTTGTTGGAAGATAGACTATGCTTTTTTGCTGGTTGTGGCTTAGGTGCAGGTGATGATGTACTTTTGGTGGATGGGGAGCCAGGCTGGTAGCTGGAGAATTTGCTCTCAGCCAGCACTTTGGACAAGATGAATCCTTGAAGCCTTGCCCTTGGAAACTGAGGGCGCTTGGGTATGGAGGGTCCTGGAAGCAAGCTCACCTTTCATGCTACTTGTCCTTTTCCTTTAAGGGATGCTGTAAAAACAGCAATATATACTTGGGTCTACCTTCACCATTGGAAAAGAATTAGACAGAATGGGGAGCATGAGGCAGAGATGCTGGATTCAGTACGGTGTAAATATTACTGGTCTGCTATTGGACAGACGTGTTGTAGGAAGACACATGTCTGTGTGTTGCTGAAAACAACCAGACCTGCTCTGTGCCTGGCTCTGTGCCTCTCTCACAGCCGAGGAAGCCAGCCTTCATGGGAAGACAGCCTATGAAGAAGTGTAACAACTCACTTGAGAGGCAGCTGGATGAAGAGAGGTATCAGCAGGACAGAACCAATAGCAGGATTCAGTCATGACCAACATGGTTTAAAACTGCTGATCTTGAGATGAAAGGACTTATTATGTGTCTTAGGTTATTCACAGAGACAAGAAGAATCCAGGCCATAATTAGATGACATAGTAAATGCAGCTTTACAGACCCCAGTAGGTCAAAAATACTGCATCCTCATACTACAAAAGTAATTCTGATCAATAAGTGAAAACAGCTACCTTCACACTGTCCAGGTTAATGCCTAATCAGGTATATCTGAGCCTTCACTGCCAGCATAACTCTGGCTAACTTGATAGCAAGCAATCATCTGCCAATTTCTGATCCAGATGAAATTTGCTTCCCTTAGTAATCTAGAGCACAAAGCCAGTGCTAATGATAATGAAATTCTGACCTGAAATCCGTTGTAAGGCTCTGTCTATATTAATGAAACTCCTTGAGCAAAACAAATGCCATTATGGATCAAAAATTATTCTAAAAGTTTACAAATGATCACCAAACATACAGCCACATAAAAACTAAGAGGAAAAATAATTTTAAAGTATCAGGAAGTACTATATCTACTATCCAGCTGTCTCATTAACACTAACAGTTTTGCAGGCACATGACAATTTCTCTCTTCAGAAGCCGTGTGAAAGCAAGATATAAAGAGTCCCCAGAACAAGACAGCAGGGGGGAAAATAGAAGAACTGACAATGCATAATATCATGTTTACAAAGTAAACAAACTGAGGAGACAAAAGCAAATGTTCCCTCAAATCTTTAGTTAAAAGAGTCTTGTGTACAGCATGCAGCTACAGCAGCAGCACAGCACATATGGGATGGAGAGATTTGGAACTCATGATGGTCCTTTCAGTCTTTGCCACATGCTAATGTAGCACTAGCCATTAAAAAAAAAAAAAAAAAAAAAAAAAAAAGTTTTAGGAACAAATACTCTTAAATATGTCCTAGACTACCGACAGACAAAGGCCTGTCACCAAATCCATTTCTAGCAGTCACTAGTGGGAGCAATTTGTCCTTTGGTCCTCACTGCCATTAATATCATGTTTCACCTCAGTCACTGAGTTGCATCATCTGAGAATCACTGTGAGCTATGAGAGGCAGATTGAAACTGCAACCTCAGGGGCCAACAGTTATAAACCAGCTATGGAAACACACATCAGTAATCTATAGTAAGGAAGAAGCTTTCTGTAACAAACACAGGGGGGACTCTAGGACTTCCTAGATACTTCTTAGAAGTATCTGTTAAGGAATGCAAGCAGTAGAAACAAGTTGGAAGTTAGACGATCTCTAGAGGTCCTTTCCAAACTTAACAATTCTATGATTCTATGATTTTTGCCTGGAAACACCAAAGAAGTTGGCAGAGCCCCAGGGCTCCTCACGGTGCGCCTAATACAGGTGTTGCTTCATTTTTTTCTCTGTATACAAGAAGAAACACAAGTAGCTCTGCTCCATGTGAACACTTTGTTTTAATTAGATGGGCATGAACAGTATTAAAATTGGACCTGCTAAGACATTGGCAAACAAGATCACCACTGTGCCTTGCACTACATCAGCATGCTACAGAAACATGATGGCTGTGTCTTGATTTACGCACTTGGGAAAGCTGCTATTTTGCCTCTTCTTAAGCAAAGACAAACCAGTTTTGCCTCTTCTAAAGTCATCTCTGCCTATAAGACTAGGTAAGGTGAGAAACCCACACATGCACACACACACATGCACTCATGCTTAGTAAAGCTTGCAGGGAGAAGTTGTCCTTAGCACCATTTTATCTTCTTTGGTCTGGTTTTATGTATTTACTTCTTCCCCAAAAAGTTCTGCAGTTCTATCCAGAAATACAACCTTTCATTAAATAAGCAGGCTGCTTCAGCATGAATAGGGGCTCTGGGGGCAGCAGTGCAATTCTGTGGTGGAATTATTTAGAGTGGTAAGCTGCCAGCACAGAAAAAGAGAGAGAGAAGGATTGAGAAAGACAGACCGTTGTTTCATGATGTAAGGTCAGCTGGTGCTCCACTTGTCCCAGGTGTTAACCTCCTGCAGGAAGGCCAGGCCAAGACTGAACAAAATTAAACTCAAGACATGCAACATTCAGCCCATTCATCTCCTTAGACATGGAAAATTCAATCTTGGATCAGAACATATTTTTTGCTTTATTTTATTGACAACATACCCTGCAGTATGAACCTCCGAGCCCTCACACAAAGGTCCGGAGCATTTTGGTTTCAGAGGGGCGGGTGAAGGCGGGGTGGCGAAGGGGAGGATTATGCCTCACTGTTGTTCTGCTGAAAGTAGGTTTGTTTCTGTCTAATAAAGTATGCAGGAATTTTCCCATGCTCCGCTCGGGCCAGCCCCAGCAGCGTGCTTTGCGCATTAGCAGCTGATGCTGGAATGTGGCGTTCCCAGGGCAACTATTAACCCCCTGTTGAGGCTGGCCAGCCCCTCGCCATTGTGCGCGCGGGGCTGGGGCCGCTCTGTTGGGTGATGTAATGTCATGTATGCAAACTAAGCGCCCGCCACAAACGGCACTTGGAAACTGTTCCCTCACTTCAAAGTGTGGGCTGCGTGACTCCCACGAGGGCTGCCACGCCGGCCCGCACCTTTGCTGGAGTATTTCAAGGGCTCTCCCCCTCGGCTCTTACCCCACCGCCAGGCCCCTGGCTGAGGCCAGGCCGGAGCTCTGAGGTGGGCAGGACCCAGGTATTGCTCCCAGTACGTGAGCCTGCCTTCCTCACCCACGGGCCCCCACTAGGACCTTGGAGACACAATCAGATTTTTAGAGGCTTTTTTATTTTTTTTTTCTGGAATATTTTTTATTTCTGTTATTCAAGTATTGGACTGGAGAGCCTGCTGTACACTAACATAAAGGAAATGTCCTCTCAGGCCTGTACCCCAGCCGTGGGCACAGCTGGATTCTTTGCCATCACCCTTCATAATTCAACTGAGTCTACAGCACTGTGTCCTCAAGAGATTAGGCTTGATATTGATTAGAGACTTTGGCTGCAGGGAGCCAAGACTTGATCTAGACTTAATGCTGTGTTAATATTAAAAATACATTATTCTTGTCCCTAAAGCTTTGCTGGGTACAGGTAATGAATACTGAGAGATAAAATGGAGGTTTGCCATCAGTTTCAAAAATCTTACTTTTTACAGTCCATTTATTAGTAAACTTTCTAAATTCAGTTACATAACACGCAGAAATAGAATATATCAGACTAATCAATTCCTTAACATCAACTTGGGCTTAATGAAAATCTCAGCATCAGACCACTTGCAATAACATGCCAGATTGATTAAGAAACAATAGAAATATGTTTGCTCTCCAAGCTTAATTTTGCTGATGGACAAGAAATTGGTGGAGGTATGCAGTGTTCAGAACAACACTGCAGCACAATTCAGTTTTGCAACAGCACACCAGGATGCAACTCCAGCTAGCACAGTGAAAACTCCTGCCTGAGAACCAAAAGCACTCCAGTTCTACACCTATTTGCAGACTGCACACGACTTTAATACTGGCATTTTGCTCTATTACTTTTTGGCCTAGTTTTTCAAAGATACATAGTGGGCCAGAGGATGCATCTGTGAGTTTAAATATCTAACATTTTTGCTGCATGTTTCTCAGCATGTATCCATCCACATCTTTAGGCTTCCTGACTTTGTCAAATGATCTTGAACATTACCTGTGGTACTTCTGGGAGGCAGGTAACTCAAGTACAGCTGTGACATTTTTATCTAGTGCAAAACTGATGTGCAGAAGTCTAGTATTTTTCTCATATATCAGTGTTAGTGACAAAACTGCGACATGATGCTCATGGATGCAGAACTCAGAACTCCCTTTGATTTCAAGAGGGCCAGAATTGAGACACCTCCTCATGCTTCCTAGAGAAACTGCAATTAAATAATTTTATTTAAATATAATTTATTATTTCTGAAAACAATTAAATCCTAATTAATTTTTTATTTGGATTAAAAAAAAAAAAAAAAAAAAAAAAAAAAAGAGAAAGGAAAAGAAACACAGTTGAAAAGCAAGAAAATCAAAAATAAACTCTTAAATTCAACCCTTAAAAATGACCTTACAATACGGAATAGAAAATGAATATAAGGCATATGACCTGAAGTCTGACCATGTGTCCCCATTAAAATTGTAGTAGGAATGCTGCAATTCTGCTGTCTGCTTAAGCAGATACCTTCTGCTTCAACTATCCAGCTCCCAAAAATTAAGCTGTCGGGGAAACTTCCTGACCTGCTCTAGTACAATCCAATCTTCTTTCCCTTAAGGTTATACAAAGCTCTTATTACTTTCAGTGGGAACAGCTTAGCAGTTCTAGTAGCGTGAATGAATGCTTTATAAAGTCAGTAATAACAAATGTCATGCACATTCCATGATTAGCTAGAAAAAAAATTATTCTAGAGTTAAATAGGCATGTCTCATTCAGATGCATGTCACTGAGCCAGGCCCATCACCTACGTACTGGATGCCATCTCTCCCTTTTTCTCCTTGCCCTATTGCTAAACATGCTAATCCTGCGCAGCAACCAAACATCATTATTGGAGCCTTGTCCAAAAATTATGCAGAGACAATTAGTCTCATTGAAAAAGGTATCAAAGACCTCACAGTATCATTCATCTGTCCCTCAGTGTGCACGCACACAGAGAGGCATCCAAGGGATTTTAAACATAGCTAAGGACAGTGTTTTCATTAGTTCACTGTGAATGGCAGTGACTTCATGCATTAAAAACTCTGCACCTCCCCCCGTGGTGTAATGCCTGTGCCCTGAGCTGAATGGCTTCGCTGCAGCTTTTTGTCCTGTAAGGCCAAGAGAGAGATGCTCACTAGCCCCAAGGGAGACTCCCACTCTATTATGATGGTGCTGGAAGAATCTATTGATTGCAAAAAGCAGGTGATACCATCTCTGTCAAAATAAACACAGGGATAAGTGAAGCACTTCTAAGTATCAGGCATGGAGACTGGGAAAGGAAAACTTCTAGTTTAGCTTCTGCTAGGGTATAAGGAGTCATCAACTATGAGATTTTATTTCTAGCTTGCTTTACTAATGGTAACAGTCATAGTGTTCCTGATGGTAAAAATACCATCCTTTGTCTTTCTTTTTCATACGTTACAACTGTAAAAGTTAAGTAAGCGGATGCAATAAGGATCCATATGTTTGCAGGAAACTGCAAGTGTGTGGTATGTCTGTGAGGTTTCTGCAGGCATTTCCACATAAACTGACAATATTAAATAAGTATTTTTTATTTTAAAATGCTATTAATTGGTGTTTATGACTATAGTGCATATATCCTATTGCCTATACTTGCTATATTCTTGCTTACAAGTGTACAGTGCATATCTATTCCGAATGCTGTGATAAGGTAAGGAGAGAGGATTTAGACCAACACAGAGTGATACTGCACTGAATCTGTATACTGAATGAGACACTAAACCGCTTCACACTTTATCTTTCAGAGAACTCGTAAATACAGATGCAGAAAAAACCCGCAAGTCTGGAAAGGTGATTTTTATTGGAAGACTTGGCAGATCTACCACAGATCAACTAAACTTTGGGAGCTAAGCACCCAGGATCAGTTGATAATGCAAACATAAGAGTCTCTGTGCCCTAATGAAGAGCTTCTGGGCCCAAATGCTTACTTGCTTTTTCCAGCTATAGGAGCTATTACTGCTCCCTAAAAACATGTGTCTGAACTGAGGTTGCATCAATTCCAGTGCTTCTGTCTTCAGACCAGTGACTTTAACAAGATTTATCAACAACCTGATCTAAAATTGATGGCCTCATAAAGATAAAAGCATAGCCATTCTAAAAATTTACTTCTTAAGTGAAGTTAAATATAAAATATTTTAAAAATATAATCAGAAACTCTCCCAAATTCCCTTATCAAAAACATTTACACTCTAGTAAGTAATTTCCAGACTACTACTCCCCTTTTAACAATTACTTTTTTAGGAGTCCGCCAAAACAGCCTAAAGCTTACAGTGGCTGTGTACAATCCTTAAAATTCTGCTGTTAATAATTAAACTGCACATGACTTCCTAAAGGTGGCGCTGCAGCCAAAATGCTGTCCATAGGTACGCAGTAGAAACCAAGGCAAGTAACTGCTCTTCCAATAAAGAACGATTACTGCCTTCAAGCATAATGCTTTTGACAGGCTGGGCTAAACTCTTGTCGAGGTCACAGGGTTAATCTCACAGCAGGAACAGGCCCTCTTACTGCTGAGCGTGAACAATATGGTTAACATTTTTGGAACGGAGTTAAATTTCTTCATCATTCTTAGCCTTCACCTGACAGAAGTAGCCTTCTTCTTCGCTTTCATAAGCTGCCATCTGGAAGATAACAACTTCTTATCTAGCCTGTTGATCTTTTCTGCAATTGCTGTGATTGTTTCCCACTGCTGTCCAAAAGACCAGAAAACAGAAGTTATGCACCTGAAATAAACTCTGGGCTTTCCTGGGGCTAATTCCTTTAGGTACTAATGTGACTTCAAAATACAAGAATGTGTGACACAGCAATCAATAACATAACATTCCTCAGGCTCATCATCACAACCATCATAGTTCTCATTCCTGGGCTACTGAGTAAATGCAAATAAATTTTGACATAGCCTTTTGTTCAGTACTTTACTGTATATTTGACTTCACTCACCAGTTTATCCTAACATAAGAGTAGGTTAATACAGGTTGGATGATGCCATTTACCTTGTGTGCACAGAGGCACACTACCTTGCACAGAGACTAGATTGTGCTTTGCCTGAGCACCTACAGTGATGACAGGCTTGTTAACCTTTGGTAAAATAGCATCAGCACAGAGTTTCTGCCAGTTTCTGTAAGGGATCCAGCTGTCCTCCTGAGGACGTGTTCCATGCAGGAAGAACTCTTTCAACCCAAGTATTCAGGCTCAGTAGTGAGGTCCCTAAGCAGAGTCCTTTTAAGTACTGTCTACATCTCCAGATCTTACAAAATGTACCTGTTTGTCAGCATATCTTCTTGGATTCTGGCAGGCTTCTCCTTTTCCCCAGATTGCCATCAAGAACTTTAAGACTTTATGAATAGGGTTTCATATTCAACCCCCTCTCTAATCCTACCCACATCTAACCAACAAACTCCAGATTTTTACTGCTGGTAGCACAGACCAAATATTTAGGGGCCAGATCCACAAAAGTGATGTCTTATTTATGTGACCAAATTCATTTACTTCATTGACAGTAGGTGTGTACATATGAATAATAACCTGGACTACTGAGTGCTATTTATGCTGTCTAATTTTGGGTTGGGCAACCTATACAGTCACAGAAGGGAGAGAGACCTTCCAGACACAGTTAGAGGTAGGATTTTAGGTTTCCTTCTCAAATGGGGTTATGTGCCACTTCCAGGAAAAAGAAGAAAAAGAATGAGCTGGGGAAAGGAAGTATAGATGGAACTCCCAAACTCTTCCAGAAAATAAGAGGCATGGTATGAAAAGTCTGAGAACCACCACTCTAAAGTAGCATGTCTTTCAGTTCTGTTACAAATATACGCAGACTTAAACAACTTCAGTTACTCTGGATGTCCACTCCCATCCTCCCACTTCACATCAGATCAAGCTAGCATGCAATTGCCTGGCAATTCAAACCTTTTCTTTCAGTGAGCTATGTGCCAATGATTTAACTATGTATTTCTGCAGAAAAGTTCAATTGCCACCTTAACATCTCTAACTGCAGGGTCCCTGTCCCATACCTCCTCATATTCTGTGAGGTAGTTATCTTGAGGTAAGGTGCTCTAATTCAGTTGGCTCACAGGGAGAAAAATAGTTTTTTTTTTTTTTTTTCACAAGATTAGTCTCCTGCGGGGAAGGCAAATGGACCAATTCACTCTGCAGCTGTAGACTGCACACCAAAGGCGCAACAGAAGTACATCATGGAGAAAGGAAGAGGAGCAGAGCATTCCTTGTGGCTAGAGCAGCTTAGATGTAACCTGAAACCAAACAATAAATCAGGTGGCTAAACACAGGAGGCAGGAATTTGTCCCCTTGCCACCCAGGAGCTTGGATCATTTGACGGTGACATGCTCCACAGTAAGCTGTGCTGTTTGCCTCCTTGGCATGTCACGACACTCCTACTCTCAGGTGATTTGTGGGCAACACCAAAGGGCAATCCTTATCATGGGCACACCCCATGCACTGATGTCAAGGGAGCTCCTCTCTTCTACTGAGACACAGGACGCATGCAAATACATATTGATGCATTTAGTAAAATGTTGAGATTGAATCCAAATTATTTTGGAAAGACTATTTTCTGTTTCAAAAGGTAGAGCACAGAGGGGACAGTAAATAGCAAACCATAGTCCATCTCATGAACTGATCATAGAGAACATACCATTTCAAATAATAATCACACAAAAATGTAGTAGCTATCTGAAAGTGCTACACATGTGTTAGTTCAAGATTTGTGGTTGTCTCACACTTGGCAGATGATTGAGGAGGTGACAAAGAAAATGAGGAGGTTTCAAGAAAATACCTAACCTACTTATTTTTATCTCTGTAAAGTTGCAATGTAGCAAATCAAAAGCCTGTGTTTACAGAATTACACAACTATCACATGTTTTATAATTGGAAATTAATATCCATTTCTACCTTCTTTACAAGGCTTTCAATTCAAAAACTGATTTAAAAAGTATTTGTTGCTTAACACCAAATCAAACAAGTGAAAAAATATTGAGGTGGGGTACATTATGCATATATGCACCTTGCTCTAACATTTTTCAGTGTTCAGGAAGAGGAAAGTTCACAGCCTGAGTATCTGGCTGAACATGCTCTCACCTTCACTGAAGATGACCTCTTTGTGCAGCTTGTTCACTTACTTGTCTCAGGCAAGTGTTACATCCGGGGCAGTGTTCAGAGCCCACTGCATTACATTAAAAGGAGATTGTGACTCCCAAGCAACTCAATTCCATCCAAGGAGGGTTTCCTTCTGCTAGTAGCCAGCTTTACCACAGGTGATAGGAAGGGATAATGCTAAAAATTGCATTTCCTGCTTGGAGATGAATATTTTCTTTGCCATCTCAATGGAAGAAATTGAACTAGCTATCTTAAAAAGCAGGACTAATCATTCAGTTTCTTTATGGGATCATTTCCAAGAAGCTGTAGGCACATTCTTACAACCAGGCTAAAAAAAAGAAAAAAAAGTCTTAACTTTGACCTAGAAGATAAACAATAATTAGTACCAGCAAAAGATTTTATGAGACATAAGTGATATATACAAAGAATTAGAGAACCCCTCTTACTTTTAAAAGTATTTAAATACATTTTTAAAACAACTCATAGTGAACCTGGTTTATGTTATGACTTAGGTTTCTCATCTTTACTTGATGTATGAGGACAAAAAGAAGATAATGTCAGTATTAAAGACAGCATGATTTATTCAAAACTGAAGACAGCAAGGGTTGTTTGCAGTCACTGAAGATTAGTAACCCTTGTGTGTACACTTTTTATTACCCCAGGCTTTTCCCCATTTCCCACCTTTCATCTCCAGCTTTTACCTTGTATTTGCCTGACTTGTAGTAATGTCCTTTCTAAAGGACAGAAACCAATCCTACAGAGATAATGTTTCATAGCCACATTCTTTATTTACAAGGGGCTTTGAATGTTCAAGACCTCTTATATTTATGAGATACCTCACTTGTTTTCCTAACTTGATGAAATGTTTATAAGGTGATGAAATGGCTTTCAATTCTGAAATCCTTTAAGGAGAAAATTTGCAGCAGATAATTTTAACACCTCCAGGCAGCCCCTAAAACATTTGCAGTTTAGTGAAATGTGGTTATATGTCTTAATGAAAGCTTCTAAATCAGCTCTGTTTTTCTTTAGGAACAAGTCAGTTTTCCTTCTTTAGGAATTATAGGTTAAAACATTCATTTACAAATAAATTGTTTCATTAAGGCACTAAGGGACACATCATCCCTCCCCAGAGCCAAGACAAAAACACAAATATGCAGTAGTTATTATTACAGGCCAGAAAGAATCTGACCTGAAAGGTGTCATTGGTGATGGAGAGAGGCAGAGCCCTGCAGGTCGGGAGGAGAAAAAACAGGAGGGAGGCTCTGTGGATCTTGTGGAGCAAGTTTACCCCAGTCCCCTACATTCAGGGGTAAGAGTGAGGTCTGATTCACTGCAAATTGGTGCATCCCATCCAACTGGGTATGGATGTGAAAGAGGAAAGAGACTTAGTTACCTCCTCTACTGATTAACTTCAAAGGATGCCCTCTGGGTGAAACACACCCCATATTTATGGCATTTCTGTCTCTGCTTAAATAGCATCTTCCCTAATTTCACTTCCCGCATGGGCAGACACGATATAATTTTCTTCCTGGTGACCTTTCTTGACTTTCCCCAGGAACTGGGAATTCATTTGAATCCCTTGTGCAGTGAACAGGTAATATGAGGAGGAAGGAACTGGATGGGACCTACACACCTTAGTAATTTTATCCCAAAGAAACAGGAG
Organism: Crypturellus tataupa; assembly: GCA_034781795.1. NCBI lineage: Eukaryota > Metazoa > Chordata > Aves > Tinamiformes > Tinamidae > Crypturellus > Crypturellus tataupa. Next base: position 1,288,398 of record JAWLRI010000436.1, on the reverse strand, counting down.
AGAATATTTATGGAATTCATCTGTGCAGGACAGGTCAAAGCACAGGAGAAATCAGAATAAAGGAAAAGGTAGTTTTGTGTGAATTCCATTAGGTTTTAAGTCATAAAGGCAATGCCTTTTCTCCACGTTTGGAACTACTTTGCCCTGAGCAACCCCAAAATTTGAAACATACTTTACTTAAAGTCGCTATATTTGCATTAACATTGTTGTAAATCAAATCATCTCACTGTACAATCTTAATTTACTAGAAAATAGCTGCCTTTTAATTATTATTTATACAACCATCTGTTTGTAGATTTCACATATACTATATTCTGCTTCTGCTGCCCAGTTCCAAATCTATTTGTGCTTTGACACAGCCTACCAGCATTAATACATAACATGCATTTACTAAAAGGAAAGTAGAGAAAAACAGATAAGCTAAAGCATTTGACTGTGATTACCTGTGAATAGGCTTAGGTTAGCAGTGATAATGGTAGAAGTGGATTTCACACATCAGGCTAAATTCATATTTAGTGTAATTCAAATCATCTTAGTGCAATCACTTTAGGCCAACAGCAAATGTTCAGGCGAAATGTAGCCTTTTTTTTTCCCCTTTCATACCAATTTCTGATTTAGGGAGCAGAGTAACACAGCATCTAGGGATATTTATGCTCTTCCCTTAAAGTATTGTATCCTTATTGGCTTTCGCCTCACTCTCTGCGGTGTTTTCTCCTCTGGCATACCGCTTGCAAAGGTGGGTGAATCTGAAAGCCCGCAGCATTTGTGAGCAATGGCCCCTCTTCACACAATTGTTTCTTGTGTGTCGTTTTTGGAGCTTGTGTTGCTGCTCGCAGGCACGTTTACCTTCCCATGCACTGCAGGCCCCCTCCCCACTCCCCCTCCAGAAACACCAGCCCTCCTTTGTGCAAGGCACAAGGCGCTCTGCGGGCTGCATCAGCCCACATGGCCTGTCCTCCACATCCCCCCTTTTGCTGAGGGGTGGATTGGAGGCAAAAAGAAAATAGGGATGGAAAGGATAAAGCTTTTGACACAAAAAATCCTCAGCGATTTTGTAAAGAATGTCTCCTAGTACAAGTATTCTTTAATAATACTCCTGTAGTTGGTAATCGCAGGCTTTTATTATTTGATCTAGGAAAGAACCCAGAAATGTAGGTGAAAAAAAAAAGTATTTGACATCAGAAAAAAAAAACTTAATTACAGACTATTGTTTCAAATGTTTCAAAAGTCAGTTAGTTTATATCCGAAACCTACTCATTATCTAGTGTTTTTTGTTTTTTTTCCCCAAAGAAAGCTAGCATACTTTACATAAAGACAATATTTTTGGATTAAAAGTATTTAAGTAAATCAGAAAGGAAAAGGGAACGATGTTAGAAAAAGTAACACCAAATGAGTAAAAATAAACTGATACCTTCAAGAACAAAAATTCAGGCGTAAAGCCCCCGTAAAATACTTCATCTGTGGATACAGGTACTGCAGGGGCTGCTACTCCTTTGAGGTCTATGGGTTTGGTAGGATGGTTTTTGATGTTCTCAGGCCCTGAGAGAGGAAAATTTAGATGCATGGAACAGAAAGCTGGAAAGATTTTTATTAAGCAGCCAACAATAATGTGAAGTTGGACATGCAGAGGACATTTAATTCTATTAATTATTTTATTGTTATCAAAGCTCAGAAGGAAAACAAACAAATCAACAAAACAGTGTTAGGCACTGAGAAACTGTGGGTAGAGAATTAATAGTTCATTACTGTATTAATCATTCACAGACACAAATGTAGAAGATCTACTATAGATCTATTAAGCTTTTCTGATGCAGTATGGAGAAGTGACCCCAGAAGGAACTTCCACCAAAGGCCTAGGTACTTTGTGTTTGTTGAGTTGCAGAGGTTGACTGGTCTGAGTATCTGTATAGTAAATATATACTGAATGGATCTATCAGAGGTAACCCAGTTAAACTTCTCATGACCAGCAACCATGCCACCATCACCTGTGATCTCAAGATACATGTACAACATATATAGGTTCGGACTTGACTAGGAACTTGGGTCTCTAGAGGAAATACAAAATGCAGCAAGAAGAGACTCTAGAATTTCTGTCAGGATAAAATCATGAGCCTATAAAGGCATTAAATGATTTGGTGCTACTGAAAGGGTCAATTTTTCTGTTTTGGTTTACAAGTAAAATGAAGTTTACTACCATCTTAGTAAACACTGTCCCACAGAGATCCTGCCAAAGGTAACAGTTATTCATAGTTTTTGTGTCCTAAGCCAAACTTGATTTATGAGTCCATTCTCCCTACCAGATTCCCCCATTTGGTTTCCAAAGGTTTGCAGAGTTAAAGACAACTGTTGAACAGCTGCTCTCTTGCTACCTGGAAGGGTCTTTGTTTCAATAGCAAATGAAAAAAATGTTATTAAGGAAGCACTTTAGGATTCTTTAGGATGAAAGATAAAAGATTTACTACATATAAAGTACTATATGAAATGTGGTATAATACCATGTTTCCTATATCGGTAATGTCAATTATAAATATAAATATTTAAATACTTTTGTATTTAAATATTCATATTTTATAAATACAATGTATATAAAATTACTATATATAATGAATTAAGGTTATTATTTATTATATAATGTATGTAATATTATATATAAAATAAGTTATAAATATATATAGTATAAACTTTTATATATTATAAAAAATATAGAATCCTATATAAATAGCATATCCCTGGCACGGGAGCCATACCTGAATTGCCCACAAAGCAATTTGTGGCTCCAGTCCTGCAACCTGGCCACACTTACACTATAATGTCATTGAAGATCATCACAAACAACATTTGATTTTTATTTAATGTAAACAAATGTCTCAAACCTCATATATGTTAAACACAGCTTTTAGTAGATTAATGAGTGATTTTTACTAATAGTCAATAAAAATACTGTAAATTAGCACATAAGTCACCGTACAATTTTATGGGTGTTGTTTAGTGCTTATAGGATGTTATACATAAATGTGATACTTCACAGGTCGAAAAAACAAACAAACACACACAGAGCTCAAACTTAAACTTCATTTTACAACTTGTTATTTCATGAAAGCCCTACTTTCAAGAATAATGCTATGGAAGCCAACAATGTTCTTCTTGAAATAAGGAAAAGAGTCTGCAAAATCAAGCTCTAAGATGGACGGAAAGCATAAGATACAAAATAAGATTTTGCTTCATAACATATGCTAGCAGAAAGCAGATTATTATTGTTTCATGTGTAGTAATTATGACTGTACATATAAAGACAAATATACTCCAATACTTATTATTCCTGCAATAGCCGTGTGAGGGTTGGAAGGTCTCAGCAACACGGGCAGCAGGGATCTGAACGGTTCAAATGGAGAATGCTGAGAACTGCACATGACTTTTCATGTAAGAAATTCCCCTAATTTTTTTTAAAGACTTCCTGACTATTGGCTGCTGCTGCCACAACTACTTCAAGCTATCTTTAGGATTCATTTCGTGCCTTCTTTTCTGTTAATATCCCAGAGATCAATCCTTTCTCTAATGAATAGCTGACCTATTCTTCTCTGATTTGCCATTGATTTTCTCTGCTTACCTCCCAACCGCTTTGCCTGTTGACTAAGTGCTAGACATAAGAATGCTTCAAATTTCTGACTTCTGAGTCATCCTCTCATGACTGGAACAGCTTGAAGCCAGCTCCAGCTCCCGAGATCATTAGTGAAACTCCCTTTGTTTCTTTGCACAACAAACAATGCTTTTCTCCCTGGTTTAGGTGCTGCTCATGAATTAGATAATGAACAGTAGTAACAAAATTATCTGCTATATGCATATTTAAAATTATCATAAGAAAAATGGGCATTTTTCCAAATTTGTGAAGGCAAATTACAGCTTTCTTTTGTGCTGTGAAATCTTTTTGTCTATATGCAATGCAGACAAGACCATGAGTAGAAACATCTGCTTGTGAAAAACTTTACTTTTGCACAGAGTCCTTCTGACTGCAGCTGGCTGCATGAGACATAAATTTGCAAAATCTGTTATATTTTCTGGATGAAGACACCGGTTTGTAAGAACCCTTCCACAAATCCCCCTTCTCCAGCTTCCGATTTGCAGAGGAAGCTGAGTAAAATTGCTCAGCTGCCCTGCAAGTCACTGCAGTTTAAACTTTCAAAATGTGAAGCAGTATTTCCTTGGAACCCAGGTATTTTCAGCCTCCAACACTGATGTCTGCTTCAAACACAAAGAGGCTAACGCTAGCTCCACTTTTCTGCTGTTTTGATAGTTCTCAAAACACAGCTTCTTTTTCTCCAGGATAACACAACATCTGCCAGTCCTGGGATATAAGCCACACAGGATAATTACTGCATTTCTATTTAAAGTACAATGCCTGACTTATTGTAATATATTCCAATCTAACTCACCAACAAAATGCTGGAATTTTCTGCCCTTTTAGTGAGTTAAAAAAGTTCAGCAAAATAAGCCTAAAAGGGCTTCAGAGTTGGTGTAAGGAAGGCACTCCAGCTACGAGCAAAGACAATGAGGGAGAGCAAGGACCGAAGATGGGAAGGAGCTTAGGGGAAAGGAGAGTGAAATATCTTTCTGCAGGCAGAGGGAAGCCGTCCTGACAGCCCAGCTGCCTGTGGCACCTCAGAAAGGTAGGTGAAACAGCCAGCACTCTGAAGGCGTGACAGTGTACATCAAGCTGATAGCTTGGCCAAAGGACTGGTCCTGAGGGACCTAATTCTGGCCCTGGCGAGTCACTTCTGTCCACCCACAGAACTGGACTCATTCCTGAAATTAGGTGCCTTCACTTTTGCTCATGTAATGAAGAGGAAATGTATATTTTTTTCCCTAAAGACTGTTGTTGGAGGAAAGGAAGTTGGTGATGAGATGCCCCCAGCTCACAGAACAGCCTTGCTAGACAGAATCCAGCTGGGAGGAAGCAGATGTAAATTGTCATCCACAGTTGCAGAGCAGAGGCTTTGCCCAGTGTTTTATTCAGCTTAAAGTACAGAAACAGCTTGGGAGCAAGGATCTGGACACCCGATCCCAGCTTCCCTCCCCCTAGCAGGTGGTCATGCTCTCCCCTGTGCTCCCTCATGGGCAATTTTCGACCCTTCTTCTGCAGAACAGCACAGCACTGTGTGAAAATCTTCCTGTCTGCCTCCCATTTATGGTTTAAAGTCATTCTGTCCCTTTGCAGCCTGCAGCTGCGGCCAGCTAGCTGTGGGGCTAGACCAGGCAGAGAGGAATAACTGGCTTTGTAGCATTAAACTATAAACCTAGACTCTGGTGTAGATTAAACTGCCATCTCCACCACGATGTCTCAAAGGCCCTGGGGCAGCTAAAATGGCACCACACACCTACATGTAGGCACCTCAGCAATCCCCAAATGGCTGCTTTGAGCAGGTATTCAGGAGCCTTTCCCCCTCAAAGAGAGTTTCGGTTGTTTTTCCTGTAAGTAGATGTCGTTAACCTTTATTCAGGTTAACACCTAAAACCCCTTAGGAAACACTTCACTGTAAGCAATTAGACATCATGACATTTCTGTGGGATATTGTCATCCTCACCTTCTTGCTGGAGAAAAGCAGGGAAAGTAATTGGCCCTATGTCAAAAATGTTTGTTCAGTATTGAAAACAGAAAGCAGAATTTGGGAGGATTTGCCTGCTCCCTTTTTTATTGTACCCACAAAGCCGTATCTCTTTTTTTTTTCCATATCTCTGGCAGTTTGGGCAACAGAGTCAATGGTCCACTTGAAGGAGTAGGCAAAGGGAGCTGTATCAGAGAACCTGAAATGATTCTAGCCTTTAAAATGCAAATTATAACGAAGAGTGGGCATGGGGAACGGTAAGATTTGTAACATGAATGGAAACAGTACCTTCTAAGTAACCTGCATCACAAGATTCACAGCCTGTGCAGAAAGCCAAGGGATTTCCAAAGCAGTCACCGTCCCCTCAGCGGTACTGCCACACTTTCTACCACCAGCACGGCCCAGCCAACGGGTCGCGGTTATGGGAGAGCTACCTGTAGTTGATTCTCATGCCTTGTTGTGATAATTCTTAATTAAAATTTTGTCTACATAGACTTCATTACTACCAGGAAAGCACAGACACTGGTCGGACTGCAAGATGATCCTTAAAACACACCACTAAACCAAGACCAAACACTCTGCTGGGGCCCATGGGCCATGCCACACAGGGCTCTCTGCCCTCACAGGGTGCCTCCTCTAAGGCCCCAGGCATTTGGGGAATCACAATGGGGCTGCAGACACTGCTGCAGGCAACAGACTAGAGAAACTGGATCTCTTGTATTTATTTATTTACTTATTTTCCTGTGGCGGGGCAGCCAGCACACGAGCTGCCCACGGCTTAAAAACCGCGGCCCTGCCGCTCCCGCTTGCTCCCCCGGCACAACGGCCGCGACGCCCGCAACGGCAGCCGCTAACGTCCCCGCCAGGCGGGGCGTGGACTGACAGGCGCCTCGGCCAACCCGCAGCCGCGCTGCGCGTGGTCCCGCCCACCGCCCACCTGGCTCCACCAATCCGCGCATGAGGGGAAGCCCCGCGCGGCGCTGTCGCGGGTGGCCGCGCGCCGTCTCGGCACGTGGGCGCTGCCGCCGGGGAAACAGCGGGGCGGGGCCGGTGTCCGCGCCGCCCCTCTCCTCCCGCCGAGGCTCCCGCTTCCAGCAGCACTCCCTGTGACACCCTGACCTCGGAGTCGGTCGTCCCGATCGCCACTCACAGCTCGTCTGTGACTC
>JAWLRI010000436.1:1239186-1281506 GCA_034781795.1 Crypturellus tataupa | reverse complement strand
GGGCTCCCGCAGCCCCGCTTGGCGCCCCGCGGACGCTGCCCTGGGTAAGTGAGACCGTCCCCCGCTCCCGCCGCCTGCTCGCCCGCCCCTGCGGCCGCCGCCGTGTCCGTTGGGGCCGCGACCGTTGGGGAAGCCGCGGCAGGGCGGGCCGGAGAACGGCACCTGCCTCCCGCCTCCTCCTCTTCCTCCCTCCTCCTCCTCCTGCTGCTGCTGCTTCTGCTCGGCCCGGTGCGGCGTCCCGAGCGCCTCTGCGGGGACGCCCCGTGCCTCGGAGCTTCGCCCCGGCGTGCCGCGAAGGGACAGCTGGCAACGGAAAATCCTGCAGGTGCCATTTGTTTATGTAGGACTTTTGGTTGTCGTCGTCGTCTTTTTTTTTTTTCTTTTTTTTTTCCTTTCCGGTGCTGCACTTGCGCTGCCGAGCCGGGCCCGCGGCAGGTAGAGGCTGCGCTCGCCTCGCGTCGCCCCTGCATTTCGGTGGGTGTTTCAAGTTGCAGCTTCCTAAGGAAAGTACTGTGCTGAGGGCGGTTCCCCTTATCAAGACAAGGAGCGTTTGGTCTGCCCCCTGTTCGGTCTTTAGTCTAAAGTTCTTAAAACCATGTGCAAATCTGCTGTGTTTTCAATTTATTATTATTTATTTCTCATTTAAACCATTTAGTTCTGTTTGGGTTCTTAAGTAGTGCTGTAGCTCACAGGAGCTTCTCAGGTGAGCTCCCTGTAGGAGATGGTGCCCTGATCACTGAGGGGTCTGGGATCTGGCTCAAGTTGTTGGTGGTGAGGCTGAAAAAGGTTGCAGCTGGTCCTGCCGCCTGAGCAGGAACAAATAAATGAGCCCTGAGCACTGCAGACATGAAAGCAGTTGTAAAGTCTCTTGGAAGCTGAGCTACATGAAATTGTTGTGTGTGTGCATGTTGGTGTAAATATAAGTTGCTAACTGCAAAATATAGGTTTACAACTTTGTCAGAAAAAGACTGTGGCCAGTTCAAACTTCAGTTGTAGCTAGGCTCTAACTGTAATTTCTGGTTTTATTGTGTTATCGATTAGTTTTGCTGTTGATGTAGTAGCGATTTTGAAGTATTTTGAAGCTGTGGCAACTCCTTGAGCCCTCCAAGCCATTTCCCTGGTCTATGGGCGGTTGCTGGCGTGGGGTTTCCCAGCTCAAGGCGGGTGTCACCGCTGACCACAGTGAGCTCTGGTCATGCCGTGTTGCCCTTAAACCGTGTGGGTAGGTGCCCGAGCTCCAAGGGCTGAGGAGAGTAAGTAGCCAAGCACCGAGACTTCGAGACTTCGTCTAGTGCCATGTTTTGTGTCTGGTAGCATTAGGAGTGTGGGAGGAATTGCCTGCGGGGGTTGTTCAGGGTGCTTTGAGGTGGAAGCTGTGGCAGTCTTTTATTTACTAGCCCAAAACAGAATGGGAGAAGGAGATGAGCATCCCTAGAGATATACAAGGGAGAGGAGATGTCAGAAGTCTCTATTTGAATTTCTCCCCTTTTTAGTTCTTTCTTGGCACTTACTTGCATCAAAAGACTCTGCATTTCCTATGCTGCTTATATTGAGAAATCTTCACCCCCTGCATTAATAAATACTCTTCTACTGCTCTGCAATGACAGACTTTTCAGGTTATCTCCCAGGTGGCCATTTACAGTAAGCATCTATTTTTATTCCAGCACACTAGGAAACTAACATTTGAACCCTGTCCCTTCTTCAGTGGACTATGGTGATACTCAGGCCTTAACAGTAAATATTTCACAAACATAAGGAATGCTTACCTTATAAGACTTTGTGCAAAGAAAATTAGTGTTTATTTCTAGCATTTGGGGGGAAATGTTCAAAATGAAACTTTTTTTTTTCTTTTCTTTTGTTCCTAGAAAACTGGAGTGACAGCGGAACACATTGTTCTCAGTTTTCACTTAATCAGAATGTTCTGTTTTCAGCACTGATGATGTTAAGAATTTGTGTAGTAGCCAGCATTTTGACTTCAGATGAGGAATGTCAAATGAAAAGAAAGCAGAATTCTGAAGAGATTTTTTTCCCCAGAGGTTGCTTTAAAAAAAAAAAAAAAAAAAAGAAAGAAAAAAGAGAGAGTAAATCTACAAAATGCTATTAAGGAACATGAGTTGTAATGATTCTTTCCTGTCATTTTCTGCCTATGTTCTTTGGACAGGGTTTTATTTTAAGGATTTTTGTTGCTGCTGTTTATGCCATTTATATAAAAATGAATTTAGTTATGTACCAGTTATCAACAAATTTGTATAATGGTTTTTCTTTTTTTTTTAAAAAAAAGGGTTGCATTTATGTGTGTTTTTTCTGCTGTAATTTTAATCTTTGATGGTAAAGAAAGATTTTTGACAGCAGGTAGGAGCTGATCCTTGTTTGAAGCTGCAACACTTTTTATTTCCTAGCACTTCAGGTAAAAAGTGTATGAATCCAGTGATTAATTCCATATCAATTAACTATTGTAATAAAGTAGGTGCCCTACTGCTAGACTAATTCAAGATAATGGAAATTACTTGCATGCCTAATGTGCTCCAGGGTTACAGTTCTTTTTTGCAAAAATTCCTGTGTTACTATGCTGCTCCGTGATTATCTTAAGTGTTATTTAGCAGCAATACCTTAATTCTTACTGTTGTAGTTAAAAACTTGAGAGGGACCAACTGAACACTCAGCCCAGAAGAACTCCTCTGACTGGTAGTGTTCCTTTCCCCCTGCTTCCCCCCGCCTCACCCTTTTCTTAAACTTAGTTTGTCCTTCCTTTCTTCTGCCTCTTTCTTGTTTTTACAAAATTCAACATCAGGGCCAAAAGAAGAGATGGTTCTTTCTACAACTGCTTGTTTTAAGTTTTGTATGTTTTATGGTTCTCTTTTGAGCTTTGTCTTTTTACTTCACCATCCTTTGCTGAAGCAATTTTCTAGCAGTATTATGGATAATATTGAAGTTGCATCTAATCTTAAATACTGTTGTTTGTTAGATTTGTCAGGGTTTTGACAGGGTGATTTCATGCTTCTAATGAAAGCAAATGTGTTTCAGCCTGTGCTATGTATCCTTTCTGAATGGCTCTTCATTTTACATGAACAAATTCAGGGCAGATAAGAATATTGATTTAAGGCTATCAGTACTTCTCTTTAGGGAGGAAAAAAAGAGACTGATGCAGAATCTAAATAGTTGGTCTTATTATTTGTACTGTGATTGAAACGCTTTAAGAACACCAGTGGGTTTTCTTTTTCCTTTGAGGGGAAGCTTTTGGGGAAGCTAACCAGTATTTTTAAAATATTTAAATATTTTTAAATACTGGTTAGTAGTTGCTAGTAACTAGAGTGTTTTAACTTGTTATATTCTTGCTCAAAAAGAGTTCTTGATGTGGTTAAACTGATTAAAAACATGCTGTTCTTATTCATCCCGCAACTCCAGACATTGCTTCAGGTAGAAATGAAGATAAATGCACCCACACATTTTTGACAGCTCTTCAGAATACTTCAGGTGTTTTGGTGGTCTCTTCCAATTCAGTCTGGCCCAGCTCAAATGCAAAAGGATTTGATTCTTAGGTCTGATTGTCACCATAGTGTAGCAACTTCTACAAAATCAGTCTTGTGGAAGAGTGTCTCTCAGCTGTTTTGTGCAAGCCAAGAGCAGAATAGATTTGTCTGAGAGGCATATTCTTTATAGACTTGGTAGATTTGAAAAAAAGAATATGCTTCCATTTGGAGAATTAGCCCATAGGCTTTTGGGTGATGGCATCTCATGCTTTTCCAGTTTGCATGCCATGGGAAGATGCCTCTCTTGAGCTGCTAGTAGCAGGATGATCCTAGTGCTCTTCCTCCACTTGGAGGGAAGGAAGCCTCGTTCTTCCCTGCTTTAGAGGCCTTGCTGTTACTCTCCATCCATGCTCTATCCAGCTGATAAACAGGAGCTTTGCATTTATGATCAGACTTTCTTTGCAGCTGCTTTTACACTATGTAATGAGCTCTGAAGTGTCTTTGCACACTGTCCCATGCTTCTTTCTAACGCTTCTGCAATTGCTTCAGTCAGGCATTATTTTCGATTGTTTCTAAACCCTAAAATTCAATTCATGTACTTGGTTTATGAAGTCTGAAGAAGTCCTATAATTGTTAATTGGTAAAAGGAATCCAGTTACAGTTTATATAGAAATAAATAAATTCATTAAGGTGAAATACTTGATGTTAGTAGTTTGGCACACTGAGTGTAATGCTACTTTTGTCATTTGTTGAGAAGACGAGATTACTTTGGCAGGAGGATGCTTGTCCTTCAAGGAAGGCCTCATGCTGGAAGAGGAGTGCATGTTGTTGCTGCAGGCTTTGCCATTGTTTGTGCCATTGTTTGGATATTGTTTCAGACATGTACATTGCTAAGATGTGTACATTGTTAAGTTTCGCGTGTTTTTGGTGAAAAAAATGTATTTCCAAAGACTGCGTTTTTGTGTACAAAAATGCAAAAGCCACCCATTTGGAAATGATGAGGAAAACCTCATGGACACTGTCAGATCTTAATTCATCCCTTTTTGCTTGGGGTCCTTAATGCTCGTTGTGTGCTTCTCAAAAGATTCCTGAATTTAATTTTAGTTTCAGGGAAGGATTAAGCCCAGGTGATTCACAATTTGCTCCTCATGGGCAGTAAACTGCTGAGGAGCTGTTCCTCACCCAGAGGGAGAGCTGTGCGGAAGCAGAGCAGCCACCCTGCGTAGTCCTGCCTGTGCAACCTCCTCGCTCTTGCTGCCCCGCTGTTGCGCTTCCAGGCAGCCCTGGACCGTGTCCTCTGCTGTTCCATGCTATGCTAAGCCTTTCCTCTCTCCTTGCGGCCTTGTTCCCAGCAGCACGATCTGACAAGTGTCCCAAAATGCATGCCTTTTTAACTTGTCTGCTAGAAAGCACTATGGTTTCACTGGCTAGGAAAGCTGTCTCTTCTCTGAGTAGAAGGTCTAGGGCTTCACACCAAGTAGCATGACAGCATGATTCCAGGTTAGGAACTAGAGTCTCAGGGAATTTGGGGACAATTATTCCTTCTTAGCATGCTAGCCTTCTTGTGGGGGGCAGCATGCAAAGCAGGAGAGTTACTGACCCTAGGGCACCCCATGTCCTAGTATGTGTTGTTAGCCAAAAGCACGGCTTGACTAGAGGCTGGGAGACTTTGCAGCACGTGGGTGGAGTGTGGGCAGTTGTGCCTAAGAGCTGTGTCTAATCTTGAAATGAAGACTCACAACAAAGCGTTTTCCTCTCTATTGTTAAAGGTCGGTGTCATCAGTGTGCTGTTTGTACAGGAAGAAAAAAGACGTTGGTTGGTATCTAAGAGCAATGTTGAGCAATTCTCCAGCTGTCCCAAAAGATGTGAGGTGAGGACTAAGTCTGCTGGGGCTCCCCAGCTCCATTGCTCCTTTAGAAAATCCCAGAAGAAAGGAGAAGACAGGCCCACATTTCCCTGCAAAATGGGAACTGCTAAGGACAGAGATGATTACCTTCTGTTGCTTCTTCCACATTTGTGGACTTGAAAGCCTTTTGTATTTATCAGTGTGTCTGTCCTATGGCTAACCAAGTTGCACCCATTCTGGGATCTCACTTTCTGCCACTGAAACAAATTTTCTTTCCTTTCGTGTTTCCAGAAAATCTTAATCATCTCTGAGAATGGTCAGAGGTGTGTACAGTCTTAAGTTTGTGATTCTGAGAAAGATGGATACATACCATCTGTATGTTTTTGCTTGTCCAGGCCCTGTATTCTTTTCCTTTGCAGATAGCCTGCAGATACCCTTGTGTCCTGCAGTATGTGTCTCAGATGATAAATATGAAGGTGATGTAGGTTAGTTCTAGTTTTTAATGGTGTATTTTCCGATCCATGTAAACAAAGCAGCCTAGAAGTAGACTGACTCCAAATTACAGGTTTGCTTCCAGATGGTTCCTCGAGCTGTCTTGTTGCACAGCTGGCTTGATTAGAGCTGCTTAAGCTGATTGTGAAACTGCAGACTAAGGATCTAGTTGGCTCTAGCTTGTCCAGAAGAGTCTGAACAGTTCAGGATACTTCTTGACAAGATTCTGTAATGCCTCTTAAGGCTAAAATTTACTGCTTTTGCTTAGGATGTTAAATGGACCAATCTGGTAAGCTTTCTTCAGGAAGATTCTCAGTGTTGGCTTTTTTTTGTGTGTGTGTGTGTGTCACTTGTAGCAAAATCAGCTTTTCCAAAACATTCTACTGTACTTAGCTTTGCAAAGTGCTTCTCCAGATTATGGTTTAAGACACACGGAATTACTTGTGTTTATTTTTTGTTTGCTCTTAAAAGTGAGCAAACTTAGAAGTGGGAGGATTTTGTTCAGTTTTGCTTCTTTGAGTTGATATGTCACTAGTCTTTCCTCAGTTTACTTTAACCCCTGTAGATGGGGTTATGGCAGTATGAAAGAGGCTGAAATCAGGATTAGGACCCACTTACAATGAGTGCTTGATTAATATAAAATATAACTGCATTCATAGTGCAATTTGTACTCAAATATTGTTTGAGTGAGGCCTGTTTTCAGATGGGTTAACCATGGTGTGGCCTGAAGTTCAGCAAGGGGCAAGTCCTTTCCATGCCATCGTGTTATACTGGCTATGGGGGGGTTCGGTTGGCTTACCTGCTATGTCCTGCAGTTACAATCTCCTGCAGTTCCCCTGTATCAGCTGGGCTAAGAACTGTGGAGGAAGTCCCTGGGACAGAGCAGCACCTGGAGAGACAAGGATTGCTGCTCTGTTGGCTTAGCAGTATTGTTGAGCCTCCTCTTGGCAACTTCTTTAGCTTCCCTGCCCCTTCTCTCAGGCTGAGGCTGACATTTACATAACTCAGCAGCGCACTCATTCAGGAAATTACCCTGAAAGAAAACTGTGCTCTAGTAGGAGCAGTGTCTTGCTAGTTTAGCTCCCTGAACTGGCTCTCTGCAAGATCAAGTCCTTCTGCAAAGAGGAAAAATACGGAGCACAAGAGAACTGAATTTAGCAGGAAGATGAAGGCATATCTACCGCCAACCTCGCTGGTAACCACTCTCCACATCAACTATTTTAGCTGGTATCAAATTGGCTTATATGCATGAGCTAGTTCTTTAAAGCAGGTACAAGTAGGGAACCTGAGGTTGCAGTGAATGAGGAGAGTAGTTTTACTTCCCCTGACTGATGAGTGGCTAAGTAGAGGCTTGTTCTTTCAGGTGGCAGTTCTTTTGGGAAAAGAAGAGCCAGGTTTCATGTTTACTTGCAAAGTGCAGTAACCTATCATCTCTAGGGAAATTTGGGAAGTTATTAGGTAAGTCATTGTACTGGCTGTTTCGCCAATAGTTTGTGCACAAAGGGAGTGCAAATGTTTTGCAACTCTGAAATGACTGGTGAGGAGAAAACTGTCCAAGCAATTCTGTAGGTAGGTATTTCAGAATCTTTTTTCCTTTGAAGCCTGAGTTGTTCGTATGCCGCTTGCTGAGGCAAATTTAAGCAATTCTTGCTTTTACCAAAGAAATGCTGTGTTTCTGTTCAGATTCTAGGAAGTACCATGTGAGGGAGAAGACGAGTAGCTTTTTGCTTAGTTAGCTTTTACGACAATGTTTGAGCTACTTAAACAGAGAGGTCTTGAAATTAATGACAATATTTTCCAAAGCTCTGGTGCACGTGTGTTTAGGTGAAATAAAATAGACAAACTGTGCTATCACTCTGGCCACTAATGAGACTCCTAGCTGATATCAGAAGCATACAAATAAATAGCGTCTTTGACTATTTTACTAGTGATAGACTACGGGGACCGTTGACCAAACCATTACATGTCAAAATGCACTTCTCCAGGAGCTAAAACATGAAGTGATGTTATTTAGAAAAACAAACAAACTATAGAGTGTCCCAGGGGAAGATGATTGACTTCAGCTTTTATTAATTCATCTGCAGTGCATTTGCAGGAGCTTTTAGGGTTTAATTGAGGTTAAGAGGTTGGAATCTGTGGTAAACAAAAGAATGGCATATGGGCAGTCTGAAATTGTGTATATTTAAGTAAGAGCATTCCTTCTGGCCACTTGTTTTCATTGAGCAGTTGTTCTTGGCTCACAATTTAAACAAAAAAAAAAGTGTAAACATCAATGCTAGCAAGTTAATGATTCATTACATTTTATCACATTCTAACATACCTCTAAAGAAGAGAAAGCTGATCTAAGCTTGTTTGACCTCCCCTTTAAGATTAAGGACATTGCTGCTTTAACCTCTTGCTTGCTGTTGCAGGGTCCAGGGGCCCGTTTGTTTTAAAACTGAAAAACAGTCACACCTTCTCCTTCTTTTTCACTTCCTTTTTCTCACAATCCACAGTTGTTCTCTTAAAAATTCAAATGGACAAAGCAAATTTTCCAGGAGCTTTATTTTATAGAGACTGTGAGGAGTTGGTTTTCAATTTCTTGAGCTGTCCACAGAGCTGTGTGTTTGCACATTGCTAACGTTGTTTTCTTAGTTATCTTTTCCGAACTGTGCTATGACTACATCTCCTCTTGTGAATGAGAATGTGTAGCAGCTACTGCACCAGTTTGACAGTACTCTGAAGTCTATGTTATCCATAAATTTCATGGAGCATATGACGTCAGCTGACCATAACAACAACGACCTGTGGGCCTCGGGTCATTTTGTAGACATCTGTTATTTATGTATGGCTGTTAATAGTGTGTGACCTAGAATCTAAGAGGACTCATCAATATAATTATATTGATAAGAGAGGATAAACAAGAGATTTTCTCTTAATATTTTGTCTGGTAGGAGCTTTTACTGTTATTTTCTGGGAAGTCAAATGTGCCTTTTTTTCCTTGCTTATAATTTAAAGCAATCTCCTTTTAAAAAAAAAAATTAATTTTTAGACTAGAATTCTTTTTTTTTTCTGAATTGTACTTTGTCTTCCTTTTCCCATTTTGTGTGCCAGAATGTTTCTACTCTATTCTTCCCCCTGAAACAGTACAAAGTGAATTTAAATGCCAAAGCAACTTGATACGTTTGAAACTCTTCAAATAATATGTGTTTCTATATATGTACTGTGTCTATATATATGTAGACATATAGTCACACGCATATGTAGTTAGAGATTTTATGTATGTGTGTATATAATTTGTGACATCCTGTAAGCACTATGAGTGTCCCTGTTTAACCTCTTTTTTGAAAGAAAGTGCTGGCTTCTCTAATTTATGAACAAGATTAAAAATACCTTCTGTGACTGAAAATATTATAAAGCAGAATGCTTATGAGGGCATCTTGAACTTGAGATAAATGTAAATTAGATGCAAAGTCTTTTGGGGTTATTTCTTCTGTAGTGTTTGTCCTGTGTGTTTAGTATAAAACAACCTGCTTCCTTGCTGCTTTTGACCCTTCCTATGCTCGAACCCATTTCGGGAGTTTGAAGGCAAAGTCACTGCGTGACTTTATAACGCTGCTTCCTGACATGCTCGGTGTTGGGGCTGATCTGTGGGCGAGCGGCACGCAGTTGCCTTTGCAGGGACATGCAGCCGCCCTGAGACACAGGCACGCTCTGGCTGCACGCAAGGCACCTGCCCTCTGCTACTGCGCCAGTCAAGGGCATCTGCATTTTATTGGCAGAAATAAGTTGTGTGTCAGACTATCTTGTATGTGGCAGAAAGTAATAATTGACGTGTTGTCGTTGACTTCAGAGGTGTGGACCCGGCCTCAGAGACGTACTGATTTCTTCAAGAGGCAGCATGCAGTGGTTTAGGCATTGAGGCAGTAGGAGCATTGCTTCCCTGGACCAAGGACAGGTGAAAAAGAGGTTTATTGCTCCCTTCTTTTAGCAACCTTCCATTCTGTCTTTTTCAACTCCACTGGAGAGGCCAGAAACACTTGTTTTCCTTAGTAAGGTAGCCACCCGGAGAAGCAATAGTCCACTGAAAGCTGAGAGAAGGACTGTCTGTAATGCTTGGTTTAGTAATCCCTTGTTATTGTACTCCCCTCCCTGACAAGATACATTCTGCTAGGGGGACTACATAATATCTCTTCCTACCTATCCTTTGCATAATACTAGCCCGTTGGAAAGAGAAGGAAAGGATGCACTGAGAATGGGGCCAATCCTCCAAAAAGGAGTTCTGCAACCTCAGGTGCTCAGAGGGAGAGTTAGCCCTTGGTGAGATACCTGCAGATTTTTGTCATCAGCTTCCCTCCCCAAGAGATGATAGGTGTTGTGGCAGATGATGTGCTCACTGGTGGAGGTACCTACTGTAAAGGGCTGGTGAAGAGCTGCTACAGGTTAATGCAGCATAATACAGCATACAGGTTAATGTTGTGGGTCTACCGAATGTGAGGCTTTTCAAACCCACTCAAACTGTTAGTTGAAAATTTGTTTTATCTGCGCTTTGTGTGAGTTTGTATGTGGTTTGAGACCCAGTACTAAATGCCTTAAATCTGAAATATGTATAATTGTGTGATTTGCTCTGGAGCAGCCCCTCTGCAGAGCAGGCTCCAGAGCCTTGGCGCTGTGTCAGTTTTGAGCCTGCCTGGGATGAACTGCACTTGCAGCCTCAGCCAGGAGACTAAGCTCACCTGGCACAAAGGTAGACCAACAGCACATGTATCATCTGCAGGAGGTTCTGTATGACCTCTAGGAGAGAGGTGGTAACAGGCAGCTGGGAAAGCTGTAGTACCTTGAGCTCCCATGGCCATTTCTGTTGTGAGCATCTACCTCTTGGCCTGACTTGGGGTGCGCTTAAAAGGGGGGGATGAGCTGGCTGAAGCCTTCCCTGCTCTGCATTTCCTGGACTCCATAACTGCTTGGTGTTGTGCTAGCTCAGGTTTCTGCCAGCATTCACCCATACCCTTCCCTCAAAGAGCCTTCCCCCTCAAGGGGGGCTCACTTTGGCCATATGGCTTCACGAAGGAGCTCAGGCTTCTTAAGACACCCTGGTGTCCCTGTAACAGTGTCAGCTGCCTCATGGAAAAGAATTTGGGTCTGGCTGTCATCTCTGAACTCTTGGTCTATCAGCATGCTGATATATAGAGCTGCCTCGTGTGCTGCTGTGAAGGAGTTTGTCAATTAGAGCTGTACAAATAAACTAGCCAAGTGATGCGTGTGCATCTTCCATCTGCAGCTACCCTAGGATGTTTTCTTGAACTGGAGAGCACTGGGGTGGAGAGGGCTGCAAATAAATGTCATAAATTGCTGAGGAAACTATTTTATCTAACTATAATGTGAAGATGATACTGGCTACTGTGCATTTGGGAATGAATTGAATTTCTGCTGCTGTCTCATTTCTGTAGTTACTGTTGTAACTTCAGCTCTAAAATATTTGTGTAATATTCCAGACCGCTGCATTTTTATATCTGCAATTTCAGCAGCTTTTACACTTAACTGAAGAACATAAAATGGTGCCACTTAGGCTGAACTTCTAGGAAGAAGCTGGCAGTGTTTGTCTTGCAAAAATTATCACACAGTGGCTTAACCTTTTCTCTCCTGCAAGTTTGCACAATTTTCCCCTTTGAGTTTATGCATAGACTCACAGTGGTTTCCCAGAGAAAGCGGGGAGTGAGAGGAGAGTCCAAATTCAGAGTCCTCTTCATCAGCATACACATGCTGTCTATTTTCACCAAGAATAAGGTATCCCACTAAAAAATGGGCTGTTCCCTGCCCCTATCCCTGTATGCTTTTTCAGGAAATAGTCTGTTGTGTCATCTGTTTTATTACTTGTTTGTGTCATGAAATCTCTTTTCTGGTTTGGTATTCTAAGTAGATTTAATTGCTTTATGGCGCTCTCCTGCGATTCCTGGGCTGTTTAAAATGTTGTTTAGTTTACGCTGAGAGTTTGTCAGAATCATTAAGTGTGGCTCTGTGAAATGAGTGAGTCAGAGGATGGGAACCCAGAGCAGGTACCACCTGACAGCCCTATACAGGGATGCATTGCAGGCGTTTATATGGTTTGTGTCCCCACCTCTGAGGCAGCGCGACTGCCCGTAATCAATAGGCGGGCTGACTAGTGCAGGGATAACCTGTGACGATCGCTCTATGTATGCAGCCTTTTCAGATCCTTCTGTTTTGTCTTTTCTATTTCCCCTTGTTTTTTCTTTTTTTCCCCTCAAAGAGAAAGCATCTCATTAAATGTGGGCTGCATGCTGCTATTCATGCTTGCAGTTTTCTTCTGAGGAGCTTGGCACTGAAGCGCTCTCCTTTCTGGCAGGTGTGTGGCATGAAGGGAGCCTGACCCCTGGCAGAGAGGAGCTCCCCACAGGCCTGCTGGTGTGGGCATGAAGAGCTGCCTGCGATGAACAGGACGCTGCTGGCCAGCAAGATGCAGCACGAGTGCCGGAGCATGTGCGTCTTTCTGCCCAACAGAGAGCAGCTGAGCATAACCGTCGGGGTGAGTGATTCGATGCTCTTGCCGAGGTCTTGGCATCTGTGCCGCAGCTGTGCCTGAATAGCTGGGGCTGTGGTAGGGCTGGTTTCCACCAGCCTCTGTTGTTCTCTCAAAGGCATCATGTCAGTCTGCTGACCACAAGGCTATTAGCCAGCTTAGTGTAATTAGTGCTCCATTTTCTAATTGAGCAGTTTGAAAACACTTGCAGAGTTTCTTTAAAGTCCTTCCTAGTTATGTTTTGGGATGGGGGAGTGTCCATTTTTTTTTAATTATTGCTTTTTTTTGTTCTGAGTGGTTTTGCCACAAATAACAAACAAGTGATTTTAAAAATTAACCTGAAATGCCTTGATCCTTAGACTTGGTAGTCATGGCTAATACAGAGCATACCTCTGTTTGCTCTGGCATTTTAGCTATTTTGGGATTTAATACTTTGTAGATCTCTTCAAAGACTTCATGGTAGGGTGCATGGCCTTTGACTTAAAAAAAAAAAAATTGTGTGCACACAAATCAAAGGTAAATTAAGTCATTCCATTTCTCTGATCGTAATTTCAAACATGTAAGTACATGTACAGAAGTGATAGCAAAGCCAGATTGCCAGCTGGCTGCTCAAGTGGCACACTAACTGCTAGAATGCAGTGCCCCTTTGTATAGCATTGACTGCTCTTTAAGCTTATGAAGTACTGAGCTTAACAGAGAATGCTTCAAATTCACGTAACAAGCTGGCCTAAAGGTTTAGTACTCTTATGAGCGTGTGCATGCACGATACGTGGGTTGGTAAGGTTTTGCGCCTTTTTTTTTTTTTTTTTTTTGTCTCCTCCTGTCTCTAAACTGTGGGATGGGGTGAAGCTAGATAAGGTAAACTGTTATTTTAAGCACATGATTGGAAATGTGGCTTTTGAAAGTATGCATGCTAATCTTTAAAATCCATGCAGGAATTTGCCTACCTACTATGCTTAAATGTGGCATTATCAACAGAAAACACCACAAGGACCACGTAGAGCAAGTTTTAGCTGCAAAATCTGGGGTTCTGCTTTTGGATCACCCGTTCAAAACTAGTCCACGTGGAGACTTATAAAATTTTTGCTATCTTCTATCTTTTGTGCAAGACACAAAATGATTATTTTAATTAAGTTCTTGGAGGCAGGTGCCCAGTTAAGGATAATGGTCCATTTCAACTGACATTAAATCTCAGTTGTTTATAGCTTTTATCAGAGAGGCTAAAGATCTCAGATAAGGGTACCTGCCCTGCCTTGTTTAAGGTGCTGACTTGCACGCAGAAACGCAAGCAGGATGGGTACAGTTGCTACTCCCTGCTGCCTCCCTGGCTCTGTACCCTCATTGTGCAGATGCCTGAGCAGAGAGAGACATTGTAAATGACCAACTGGATCACACTCCACTGTGTTGAATTTAAGTAGTGCTCAGTTCCAATGGAGAATCCTGAATAGCTGCAGTTTCTCATCCCTGAAGCAGGTATGTAGGGAGGGGCAGTTGGGGGACCAACAGGTTCAGCCATCGCCATCTGGTTGGGCTGGCATGAATCAAGTGATCACTGGAGACACCTGAAATACTCTCTGGTTTTGTTCTTCTGTTTTGGCTCTGATGCCTGTCCCAGGCTACTGTTTTGAGTAGTGTCGTGCATCTGCATGGACTGCAAGTGTAATTTTGTTTCCAAAAGATGTGACATCCATAGGTCTGTCCAAGTTCAAGGGATTTTGAATTGACCTCCACCTGTAGCTGAGACACAGCCAGTGCAGAGATCCTGTCCCTGGTTTCTGCCCTGCCAGGAAATGCTCCTTTGCCACCCCTAATACCTGTGTGAGCCATTATCCTTTTGATTTGTTATTGTCAGAATGAGCTGTGCTGACAGAGACCCTTTGCTGGGGTTTTCTGAGCTAACCTGTGCCTTACAGCTGAAATCGTGAGCTCCTAGCAGCAGGTGGTCTTGAATCTTGAAGAGAGTGGGATTTCCTGGACAGCTGAGAGCAAAGGCAGACAGTGATCAGAGGGAGAGGCTCCTGCCCACACCTTGAGGTTCCCAGTCCTGGGTGTGAGGGAGGACCTTGTGCGCCCTCACCTGCATGTGGGTGTAGGGGTTACAATGTCTTGGGCCAGCAGGTCTATGTTTAATAGTTACTTTGAAGTGTGTAGAGCTGCAGCAGATTGATAAGTATGGGAATGGTCTTGTAGAGCTGAGCTTAACGAGGCCAGTGGGAATGGAAGGAACGTGCTGGGTCTCTGCAGACCACTTCTGCCTGCCTTTCTGCAGCCTTTCTGAAGGGCTGCGTGGTAGAAAAGCAGCAGCCTGCAGGGCCATTTTATAGCTCAGTGTAGAGCTTTGTATTTGGGTCTTGAGTGTTTCCTTCCCCCTCCCCATGAATGGATCTATAACATTGAATCTGCCTTTTATAAAAATATTTTTCCATTTCACTCTTGTTTCTATTTGCTTTAGTAGCTAGAAAGGTGGGAAAATATGCACTTGGACATGCATATGTGTGGAAGAGAATAGCTAACTACAAATGTGAGCTCTCAAAACATGTTTCTGTACTAACTGCATAAAGAGTGAAATGTGAACTGTTTTAACTGGGCAAATCACCAAAACTAGCTTTTCATTAGACTTCTTTCTTTATGCCACTGCTCCTTCAAAACAAAAACAAAAATTGAGATCTCACAGCTGTAAACATCTTTTTAAAGGAACATCAAAGCAATTTTCTACTAATGGAACTGGAATCCAAATTTAATTAACACAGCCACAGATGATACTTATGCCTGAAAACACTTTAACCTCTGTGGTGTGGAATGCAAATACTGAATAATCTTGTAGCTCAGTGAGGTGGGTAAGAATCATTATCCTTCCAGTAAAGCATAGTTCTTGCCCTTGATAAGCAAAGGATTTATGTATATAAATCCTGACACCCCCACCTGTAAATTCCGTCCTTTTAGATAAGATTTTTCCTTTATGTTTTATGTGGTCAGATTTAGACTGAGGTCTGTTCTTCAGAATGGATTTATTTTCCAGCTCATCACAGACATGAATGTTGATGGAAGAAGACTGGGAGCCATTTTGAAATCCCTTCACCCGTTGTCAGATGTCTTTTGCTTAATTTGTTAACTAGATTGTTTGAGGGGACAGTGAGCAGGAAAACTGTCCCAATTATCAACCCTGACCACTTAGAAGAGCAGAACTGTGAGGGGAAGTAGTGGGTGCTGCAGCTTTCCAGCCACCCTGAGGACTGTAAAGTGAAATGGGAGGCTTCTGCTAGGGACAATGATTTTTTTCTAACACACAGTTTTTTTTATATATTGCTATATAGTGTTATAGTTTATATAGTGTTCTGGCTTGTCTTTCATCTTCCTGATACTTTTGAACCCATTGATCAATATCAACTTGTTTTTACAAGTATCTCCTTTTTTTTTCTTTTTTTTTTATTTTCTTTTTTGGTGGCAGCAACCAAATAAAAGAATGAGACCTACATTGGTAGAGGACAGGTTACCTCATGAGCGAAGCAGTATAGCCAGCCACTCTATCTGTGCTTTGGTAGCTCTAAATTGGTCACAAATGGTATTGCTTTCTGCCAGCCTGGTAAAAGCAAGCTGGGAGTAGAGCATCAAGGGGGGGAAATCTGGTGAAGCGCCTTAGGTTGGAGAGGGGCAGGCATAAGTCTGAAATATTCTCCTTTATGAGCTGTGGAGCAGAGATTTTCTTGGTATGAACCAAGAAAAATCAAAATAGGTAATTAATATTTATACATATTTTCACATAAGGAATAGCAGTACCTTCTGTAAATATGAGTTTGGTTTTACTTTGGGCTAAACTTCATGTATAAAGAAACCTTGAGTCTGATCCTAAGCAGAGCTGAGTGTCAGCCCTTTTCAAGGGAGGGAATGATTCGTGGAGTATCTGAGCTGGCGGTTGATAGAGGAACTGTATCCAGAAGGAAGAAGGGCCAAAGAAACCAAACAAAATACAAATGCAAAGGGAATAGTTCGTGGTTTGGGGCAGAGGTGAATACAAAAGGAGGGAACAGAAATTGCAAACATAATCAATATTGCACAGCCTAGAAAGTTGGGAGTAAAACTTAGTACAGAATTGCCAAAATGAGAATGGATTGGATAAGGTCTCCCATGCCATTAAAGTCTCCCATTAAATCTTTGCTTTAGAGTTAGATGTCACAAAGTCTTTACATGTTCAGTTCAATAGAACTAGGTATATCACTGCAGGTTTTTCTTCATGTTCTTTTATATGTCAAAGTATGCCATTTACAAAATGCATCTGATTCTATAGCTTCTACATACAATCCTGTGTTATTAGTAACTTGTGCCATCAAATAATCATTTTTTTTGCTATTATGTCATCTTTCTCATTAAATTCTTTTTTTTTTTTTTTTTTTTTTTTTTTTAATCTAGGAAAACATAACACATCTCCCTCTTGCCCCCCAAAATGGAGATAGGCCTGTGTCTAACTTTCCTTCCAATTGTGTATTGTTGGCAGCTGAGCAAATACTGTTTTTAGTGTCAGACTGAACACTTAAGGTTTTGGTTCTTACCAAAACTATTCGCTAACTTTCCATCTGCCAAAGCAGGAGTGCACAGTGTATGTGCATTGGTGGAGTGTGCCAAAAGCTGCCAGTGAAGTGATCCAGGGTGGCTGGCTAGGGGTGCTTTGTCAAGTGGAAAAACTGAGTCCCTGCCTGACCTCCTGTTTCCAATTGCCTGTACCTAGAGATAAGGTAAAGCCTGGGGCACGGAGTGCAGCGCAGCTGGTTTCTGAGGTGTGCGGCATGCATGCGCTGAAAGGGCTGGAAGAATTGAACTGGTGGTGTGAGTTGTGGGCAAGTGGAGCACTCTGCTTCTGCTCTGTTTCTTTGCTGCTCTGGAGGTAGCTCTGCACTTTCTGCCCCAGAAAGGCTGTTTCCTTCCAGCTACAGCTGCTGCTGCTGCTTCCACTACAGCTGCTGCTGCTCCGTTTTGTCCAGCAGAGACAGTACCATTCAGAAGATTGTGGCCTGCTTCAAAGCCAGAGTTTGGCATGCTCAGAGCTGAGCACAGACTGCCTGTGTCTGTGTTACTCTGCACCTGATCTTGCTCAGAATTTTTCTCGCGTACCTTTAAGGGCTGGGGCAAGGGATGTCTTTTATTTCTCTTCTCTGGCTTTATCTGTTTGTCTTTGCTCCTCAGGTTGTGCGATGAGGCAAGGGGAAATGAGGTTGTAAGTGAGTGGACATTTAGCCAGGAAATTTTCAAAACCAGTACACATCAATTTCTGCCCATCCAGCTAGCGTGAGCAGTACTCTCGCTAAGGAAACTTGAAAAGGGTATTCAGTTGCTGTAATGCAACACCACAACCCGTTTTACCAGGCACTGTTCTTGCAAATGTCTGGATACCACCATACTATTGCCTCCTGCAATAGTATGTACTGACATTGTTCGCTGGTGCTTCTGTAATGTGTGCACTCCATTGGGAGGTATCTGAGGGGTAAAGATGCTGCAAGGTCTGAGTGTGGCATGGAAGTAGGCGAGAGCTTATAGGCCATACATGACAGCTTCTGAAAACTAAGCTTTAATTCTTCTGTGAGCAGATGTTAGCGCAGGACCAAGTGGCTCCATCTGGGTTACAGAGGAGCCCTCTCTGGACGCTACAAGTTTTCTGCTCAGTGTATTTGGTTATTTGGTTTGTTTGTGCAGGTCTCTTCTTATTCTTAGTTCTCCTGAATAAAAGACATTTCTTCTCTCTCCCTCCACATCTGAAAGCATTTGTTTATGAAAGTAGTGCTTTCATTTTGTGGTTACAAACACATGCTCTTTAAGAAGACATAAAAATAGCCTGGTAGGTTCTGCATGAAGTGCTCCAGCCTGATTTCTGCTCTACTTATACAGGATGCCAATAGATAGGAAGCCTTAAATTCAAATCTTACTGAACCAAGCCATTTTGCAATGTAAAAGAGGGAGAATAACACTTTAATAATATTTCTGTGATAGTAATAATACTAAAAACAAAGCTTGTTCTGCATGTGTTTGTTTGTTTGTTTTTTATTTGGTAGCTGAAGAATCAATACATGGCGGGAGAATTGCTCCATCCAGGTGTGTGAGCCCTCTGTAATGTTGGACTGATTGTTTCTTTCAGGTCAAAGCCACTGGACAGGAGCTCTTTCAGCAAGTTTGTGACTTAGTGAAGATTAAAGAGCCTCACTTCTTTGGCCTCAGCATTGTTAAAAGTAAGCAAACTCAATGCGCAGAGCAAATGACTTGGCAAACTTCCACGGACCCGCTTGTGTATTTACAGTGTGTGCATATATACACACACTGGCCATGCCTGCGGGGAATTTGATTGTAATAAGGTCACAGAGTATGTAGATTATGCAGAACCTTCTTGGAGCAACTTTGATCTTTGCTATGTGGGCAGGCGCATTAGGAGGGGGTGCTTTTTGTTCTTCTCCTTTGTTGTTGTATTCTGCATCTTTGTGGAGTACTCTTTCTTTGCTGCAGCTAAGTGGCTAGCCAGTGTATTTGTGGCTTTGAATTCAAAACTGCCAGTAGTTGAACAGGAAGAAATATTTTAAAGGACTGGGGACTCAGTGTGTTACTTCTAAAGTTGTAAGCAAAGAACATGGCACTGGGGAGTAGAATCTGAAATGACCTGAGGGCGCTGAAGTTGAGGAGAGGGAAACAACGTTTTAAGATACTACATGGGAAATACCAGACTTAAGTCTGTGGGTCGAAGTCCAGTCTGCCTGGTGCTGTGCCTTGGTATTGACCAAAGGGCAGTGTAAAATGATGTTTTTAAGGAAGGAGCAAATCAATGTGAGATACTAATGCTCCTAGAAAAGAGGAAGTTGAATGTAAATGTGGGTGGGTGGGTGGATGAGTGCGCTTGTGTGATGGCGCCTCCCTCCCCATTCTTAGTAATTGGATGTTGATGTATTGTCCTTATTCTCCTCCCTGCACCTCCAAAAGTGTGGGGGAGAGACTTCTATTCCTTCCAAAATACTTAAGTGTTTTAGGATTTACTACTGCAAATTTAAATACTGATGTCATTGAGAAAAGCCTTTTATTCTCAAGCCCTTCTGAATAAGGTTTCTTTTGCATCCTTACACATTTTGTTTAAGGGTGGGGGGATAAATTAAAATAGCACCAAAAATGTGCAAGTTGCAGTTCTGTGAGATCTGAACTATAGATCTTGAGGCGGCTCTTCTAGCAAAGATTCCTCAAAGGCTAGAATAATTTGGGGCTTTCCTTCTCTCTGTTACAAATGTGGAGAGTGAGCTTCAGGATTTTACGTAACAGGAAGGATGAGAGGACAGAATTTTTCACCTCTGATTTTTTCCTTGTCAGAATGAAAAGCATTTCAGCCAACAATATCAGAAGAGCTCGCGTTTGTAAGAGGAATCCAATCCTTTTGCAAATTAAGCAAATTAAGGAGTGGACATTATGGGGAAGCTATGCTGGCATGAAGCTTGGGACATGTTACTCTTCTGGTTTTGTCACAGATCATCAAGCAGGCTATGCTGTGTGTTCTGTTACTGCTTAAGAGCATTTTTTCTTGTACTTTGCTCAGTGAAAAGACCCTGTGATCCTCCCAGGTTCAACCTGGCTCTGTGGGCTTTAGCAGCTGGATCTTGTATGTAGTTTCTCCTGCAGAGTCAGTCTTATCTGTGCCTTGCAGGAGTTTTCCCTCCTCTTATCAGAAAGCGCGTGCAGTGACATAATTCAGTCTTCTAAAGCAAAACTGATTGTCAGCAGACAAAAAACAGCCAGGTCTCCTTTGTTATTGTAACCCAGATCCCTGTGGTCCTGAATCTTAAGCTTCTCCTTGCTTGGGGAAAACCTTGCTCGACCCTAACAGATGGAAGCTGTAGATTGGGAAGGAGCAAGCTGGCAGCTCCTGCACTCCACCACTTTGTCTCTCATGTCCTCTTACCAGTTTTGTAGGCTGACTTTTTAATACAATCATCCCCCTTTGCTTTAGCAACTCTGCCCAAAGGATCTCCCTTCTGTTACTGCAGCTCTGGCTTGTTCACTCTAGCACTGATGTTTGTGGGTAGAACATCCATGATATTCATCAGTAGAACGTGTGATCCATTACTTTTATATTATGTGAGTATCTGTTTTGCCACACTGTCCTTTAAGACAGATGACAACCAAATTTCTCCTCAAATAGCCTCATATGGTTTGTACATCTCAGTCCATCCTCGCTATCTCTAGCAGTGCCAACCCTTTCTCCTTCCTCCAAATAACTGCTTAGAGATCTGTATCTCCTTTGTGAAGAAGTGCCCATATGCTAGGCCATGTTATAATGATTTAGTTACCCCCAACAAGTGTAAAATGCATTATAAGGAAAATGGGTACAGATACACATGAGCTAGAGAGAATTGCAGGGATTCAAGTGTTCAAAAATGCATAAATTTTGTTGCAGTACTTGCATGATCTTTTCCTAGAAAGGCATTTTTTCCTGTATCTGGTATGGATTACTTCTCCATCAGTATCAGTCCAACATCCATCCAGGTGAGAGAAGATGAGGAGACCATGAGGGGTTCATTTGCTCCTGGTTGAACAGTGGTGGGAATGGTTCTGCAGCTTTTCCTGTGCAGAAGAATCCCTTTGTGCCATTGTCAGCGACCTAGAGAGTTTTTCCTGGGCGTGCCGTGTTGCCAGCTGCAAGATAACAACATAAAATTTATAAAGGCTTACTCATTCCTGAGGATTTTTCTCCATCTTCAGACTGTGAGAGTTTGTAATAGCTGCACTACCTTAAATTTTTTGTTACCTCCTTTCATGCTTTTCTCCATATACCTTCTGTCTACCCCAGTTTAACCAAATCATGTTAGCCACTTTCCTCACCTCATTCCCTGCTGTTAGGCATCAGGTAGTCCTGCAGAGTGGAAGGAGTAGGCTCCACACATGGATTAAGATTTCCACGTCACCAGCACGTGGAAGCTCAGGGAACTCCACTTGCAAAATGAGCACAGAGCCGACTTTGTTCTATAAACAAAAATAAGCCTACTGGCATTCAGGAGAGTTAAACAGGTGAGGTCTGTGGTAGGTGCGCTGAGGTACTTTGGCCTGGTTTTAAGCTCTCTCCTAATGCCACCATCATCCTTTTCTGGTCATGGTGTCTTTCCTGTTCCCTGGGATGGAGGTTCTTGGAGCAGTGGCTTCATCTCCTCTCAGCAAGTAGCAGTCCTGATGCTCTGAGGCTTTTCAGCATCAGGGAGAAATCAGGTGCTACAGCCAGAGACAAATTTTTCCTTCTATTTAAAGCAGTAAATGCATGTCATGTAGACATATGTCTTTGCACTAATTCATTTTTATTGAAGTCCTAATCTCCTAGACTGTCTGAATAGTTGTAATATTAAAATATACTTGACTTAACCAAGTGAGTTAATGGGATGTTCATGGCTGCCAACTGGGATGGAGTTTTCCCTTGTGGTAGGACTGGTGTATAACTTAGCTCTGTGGCGTTTCTTAGCACTCATGGCCCAAAATGGGCCCATGAAGGAAGCGGATCACTGGAATTCCCTGTTGCTTAGTTGTTCTGCAGCAGCTAACCTTTCATAAAGACAAATGGGAAGGCACTGCTTAAAATAAAGGCTTTTAAAGTAACAATGACTTGCAGCTTATTTGGCCAGATATTGCAATCACTATTTTCCATTCCTGTATTCCCTGCATTGTAAATAATGCCCATAGCAAATTTGCACAACTTATTGGAACTGTGTCATTTTATTCTGATTGGCGATACCTCCCATTATTTTTTGCAACAGTGCGCATTCTGCATTTGCTTAAGGACATAGGTGTGCTAAGGTGATTTTACAGAGTAGAAGAATGAGAATGTTCTCATTTCTGTCGACTGCTTAAGTTGGAGTGAGACTTCTACACTACACTCTTTGCAGTTTATCTAGGGGATACTAACCCCAAAGCAATTTTTACATTTCTCAAACACGCTGGCTAGCAGAGGTAGGTTTCTTGGGAGTGCAGTGCGTGGGGTGTTACGCCAGGCCTGTTAACTGCCCATATACTCAGGAGGGAGCCCTTCAGAAGAGGTGTGATGCATTTGCAAGCTTGCTGCCAGTTCTGAGACAAGATCTGTGTATGCGGCATGCGATTGGTCATGGAGGCATATTTGCACATATGTGTGCTTTGAAGCCGGCTTCTGCTTTGGTCATTCAGCTGTGGCCAGAGGAGCTGTGGCATTTTTTTTTTACCTGCTGAGTATCTGGTCCTGTTTGGATCTGCAGGTTAGACAAGTTCTTCCTTGTTAAAGGTGATCATAAAGGTGTTCATTTCTGTATAGGCCTTTACATTGCTGTTTTGAGGTGCTACAATTCAATGCCTACATCTCTGGTAAAGAAAAAAAATGCTTTCAAATCGGAGAATCTCAGCATCAGACAAAGATCTCTAAGAGTCGTTGCTAATCCAGTTTAAGGAAAACAAAACAAACGCACACCCCCCAAAACCCCCTTCCCACATAGTGCTGAGGAGGAAAATACCTCTCTGTTTTTGCAGATTGAGGCTTACATGGCAGGCTGGCATTCCTGCAGTATTAACTTCATTAGAGCAGGAATGCAGCAGCGCATTCTTGTGCTGAAGGGAGGATGGGGCAGGATGCTGGTCTGCACTGGGGGAGGAGCAGGGCCTCCAGGGAGAGCTGAGGCATGAGGATGGGCTCCTCTTCCTGCCTGGCATCAGTGTGGTGGTGATGGGCACCTCTCGGTCACCATGCACGTGTGACCTCACCTTTGTGTTTGGCGTCTAAGCCTTCCCAAGGCTGTCTTTCTAACCAAATTAATAGGCACAGAAATTAATAGGGGCTGTGGAGTGCAGACAGTTAATCTCTTTGCTACTCTAGAGCTCGTTTTTTTTTTTTCCTTTTTACCTCTCCTATCCCAGCATGTGTGTTAATAGGATGATTCAGAGAATATCACCATGCTTGCGGTCACTGTCTTTCCTTGCAGCCTATCCTAAGTGCCTCCGGGCAATGGATCCTTCCTGAGCAACAAGGGAACATGACCCTGCTAACCTGTTGCAAAGGTGAAGGTTCCCTACCTCCTTTACAAGATCACAGATAAAGCTGTAGTATTGGCAGAGTGATGTGAGACTTCATCCATATCTGACCCAGTCGAAAAGGCCTCTGTGCAACAGTAACTGGCCATGAGAAGCAGTCAAGGTCTGACTACAGGAGCCTGTTACAAAGTGAGCACCTTGACCTGGAACTGCTGAGTCCACAAAGAGATCTATATTGTGCTTGTATTATCCTGTTCTTGTTGCTAGCAGTGCAGCTGTTTCCAAAAACACACCTTTATTTCTTAGGAAAAGCTTTATAAAGAGACACTTGTCATCTTAGAACAAGAGACAGGGACAAGTCTGAGGGAGGTGCCAAACCTGTTCATCTCCCTAGTCAGGTTTTCTAGAATACTTTTCAAAGCAGCATTTTCTGATCTTCATGGATGTAAAGAAGTAAAGATGGCTGATGCCTGCATATCCCTGCCTTGTACACACAAGTGAAGAGGGAACTGCAAGACAGTCTGTCTGTGATGCTGAAACCTCTGCCTCTCTCCTTGTCAAAATAGCAAAGCAACCTCTATATTTCAGTGTATGCCAACCACTTTCACTCCCCTCACTAAAATTCAGGGCTTCTGTCCAATATTTTCAACAATACTGTTAAATACTGTTCCGTATTACATGCCTGTGAGGTGTCAAACAAAGTAGCAAAAAGAAATGTAATTGTAGTAATATTACAACTTTGATTAGTGCACTGCAAGAAAGAACATAAATGAGGAAACTTTTTTTTTTTTTTAGGGACTATATCTTCCTTATATGTTATCGCTATTTTGCACAAAAGCTTTGTGTTATTGTGGTGCATGGAAGGATTCTGGCTAGCACCAGGTTTGATTTCTATTACCTGAGGTGGAAGGGATTGGAAGTGATGTGGGGGAAGTTGTTCTGCTTGCATATTTGTTTTATAAGGCTTACCTAAAAATATTTTTTTGCCTTGTTTGCACCTGTAAGGAGCTTTGTTGTTTAGGGAAGATGACTTTGATGAGACACAGCTCACTTGAATATCTCTTCTAATGCTAACCCATGCCAGTCCTTCATGCACATTAGAAACACAAATGTACTTTCATTCATTTGTAGTCTGCATTAGGAAGGTTCCACTTTTATTCTCCCATTCTAGCTCATCTCTCTGAGTTTGGTACAGCTTGGCTTCCTTTCATACTATCCAAACCAATGTACGTGCTGCATCCTGAGTGCCCACTCTTTCTTGCCTTCTCTGGTCTGTAGTTCAGCTTTTGTTTCAGAATGCATTATTTGAAAACAGCAGGTATGTTCTAAGTGCTTTATGAATAAGAATTTTTGCTTTAATATTAAATGCTTTTCCCTCCTGTCTTTCAGATAATGAATATGTTTTTATAGATCTGGAGCAGAAGCTTAGTAAATACTTTTCAAAGGAATGGAAGAAAGAGACGAGTAAAGTAAGATGGATGTTTAATTTCAGAAGATACTGCTTTGGTTTTGGTTTGTTCAATAACGTGGAAACTTATAAAATAAGATCAACAAAGTATTTCTTGAACGTGGTTGCAGAATGTTCTTTACTAGCAAGATTACTTGACTTGCTGGACATGGCTAATACAATACCATCTTCTATAATTTTACCTAGGCAATAGCAGTCACGTGGTTGTTGTTTAATTGCTACAGGAGAAGAGAAGGTCAATCAGTCTTCCATGGAGCCCAAATGAAGCCCAAAAGACTAAATGATCTTTTGTGACATGAATCATCCTGCTAGACACGAGAGGCCTGACTTTCTTTTAGCAAACATCTTAAACATGAAGCAGGCATCAATGCCAGTCAGTGGCTGTAGGGAACTCTGAATAACTAAACATTAGCACTGGAAAAAAAAAGGACAAATAATATCATGCTGGTGCACCTCAGCCTCTGACAGTGAAGGCAGATTGTGTTACTCTTGCAGCAGTGCGCGAGTGAGTCCCTTGTTGTATAATGTGGTTATATGATTTCTGAGCAAAATAGTAGTGTTACTTCTGTGTTTGTTCTGGAAATGGTACAGCAGTGCAAGTGTGGCATGCTGCCTGAACTACTTTGCCTGATGCTTTCAGGAAGGTTGTATTAAACTTGCTGTGATCAGCATTAATGTGCCTGCAGAGCTGCCAGGTGCTGAGCTAAGTAATACTGAGCTAAGCTAGGTATCCTCAGACTATATTGGCGCTCCTTTATATCTAGTCATCCTCCCCATTCAGTTCTCTTGCTCTCCATAGGATGTGTTACCACTCAACCTGTCTCTGTGTTTTGTAGTGCTTCACTGGCAGGAGATGGTCAGATCCCCCTAAACCCTGCTCAACAGTTAAGCATGGAGAATGAAATAATATAGGGAATGAACATGGGAAGGGGGATGTTACAAGTAGGTGATAAGAAAGTGCTGATTTGTTTTGTTTTTTTTAACGTCTTCTGCATCTCCTCTAGGGAACAGAGAAATTTAGCCCACCTTTTGTGGCGTTCTTCAGAGTGCAATACTATGTTGAAAATGGAAGGGTGATAAGGTAAGTTCTTTTTTGCAGTTGTTACCTGTGTTCTAAATTAGTCATTGTGTTCCTCAAAGAAGGAAAAATCATGTTTATTTTGGTGAACTCACCTCTGTGTTTGTGAGGACCCAAGAAGTAGTTTATGGACACTTGCCCAAATGGTTATGCCAGTACATTCTTTGGAAAAATAATAAAACAGCAGTCAAATGATGTGTCTTAACTAGTTGTCTAGGGTTTTATTCTCTGCAGTACATTGTTTTGAACCTCTCCCCCCTTCTTTTTTAATTTTACATCTAAGTAACTTGAAAGTCGCAATTACAGATTATTTTGGGTTTGGCAGACAGAAATTCCATGTTTGTTGCCTCTATACTTACTCTTTTTATATTTGATTCTAGCTGTTGCTTCCCTGGGCTTCCTACAATGAATATGGCAGCTTGATTTCTTTTTTAAGGTCATCTCAGATGATCTCACTGCAGCCAGGAGTCTGCTTCTTATTCCTAGGAGAATTCTGAACACTTACCTGTGTCTAGAGAACAAGTTGAATGGTGACAGTATTGAAATACCCTTAACAATATTTTGGTTACTCCTACAGTGTGACAAACATGAAATAAATATACAAAAATAGTTATCTGTGCTCTAGAACACTTTATAATCTTCTTGATCCTTTCTTTTTGTATCTGAGCAGCTCTGTGGGACTTCCTCCTCAAAATGAATGACCTTTTGGAAGCAGACAAAAGAAAGGATTTCATAAGTTAGGATTTTCCATGCAAGTGGGGTCCATTCATGTGGAATATGAAGTGCGCTCAAAACACACTCTTGCCACGTCATGCAGAGCAAACAATGAGTTAGTTAAAACTGACCACCTGACAGATTTTATTTGTATAAGAACTACTGGTGTAGCTTGCGATCCCAGGATAGGCTAAGAACTGAAAGCATTCAGGTAGATTAAATCAAAGCATACTTTTTATTTATTATTTTGGCATTTCTCATCATCTAGAACAAAGTTTGTTGTTTTTCTGCGTTTTTCTTTCCTTCCATGAACTGCTTTTTGGATGCAGGAGAGTTTTCTGGATTCTGTTTATTTGCTAGGTGTTTTTTGTTTAGTTTAGTCTTTTGGTACAAAGACAGCAAAGCCTAGCATTCTGCACCCCCTCGTACTCATTTGCCCTAGCAATTTAATTGGGGAGATATCTGGAGCCATACACAATTAGGTATGTGACACCCTTCAAACTCCATACACACTCTGGTGCATTAGGTTTTGATGTGCAGCATTTCATTTATACAATGCTGTCGGTGTCCTGCTTCCCTTGTGGGAACGGGGCTTGTGCGTGTCATTAATGGCAGCCACTATTTAGTTATCCCTGGTTAGAGGCTTGCAGAAAGTGACAAAAGCCCAAGGCTCCCATCTCTTTGGATCTACCTTCTAGGAACTAGCAGCTGAAAAGCACCTTGAGCCTAAGGCAAGGTGAAATGAAAAAGCAGTGCCAGCTGTAGAGACGAAAGAAAGGCAGGTGTATAAGAAGCAAGATGAATTCAAGGTGGTTGATTCTCCTGATAGTGTTACAGGCTTTCCAGAAAAAAACAAAGTGCCTGATATTAGTTGCAAACAGGTGTGATATGATTTTCTTTCATCTACCCTCTGCCTTAACTACTTAGATCTTTTTCTCCTTCAGACAGAGGTTATCACTTTCCATGTCTGTTCAGAGTCTGGAGTGAGAATACACTGATCATGGCTTGGGGCTCTCTAAACGTGCCTAATTGTATCATGGTGACAATGGCACACATCAGGATATCAAAGTTTAATTACTCCTCTTACATGAATTTGAGACCTTTTCTGAGGCTGACCTTATTTTTCATCTTGCTCAAGGAGACCTGTTTTTGTATCTTGCAGTGACAAGGTAGCAAGGCAACTCTACTACTGCCATCTCAAGGAGCAGGTGCTGAGGTCTCGATGCAACCACAAAGAAGAGATCTACTTCCTACTGGCTGCCTACAGCTTACAGGCAGACTTCGGCAACTACAAGGAGGAAGTCCATGCTGGCAAATATTTTGAACCTCAGGCTTATTTCCCACAATGGGTAAGTTTGAGGGGGATCTCTCTGTCAATAGTTAGTGTAGATGGCAGGATCTATGGAAAGGTGATACCGATTGTAGCCATGCAACCTCCCTGAGCTCTCCCTGCAAAGGATGGGCAGAGCTTTGCCCTGATTCTCCAAAGCTGCACTCCCCTCTCTCTTCACTGAATGGAGTTGCCCAGTCCTCCTGGGCTCCTGAGCAAGGTGGATAATACATGTTCTTCCTCAGAGAGGAAATATATTGGTGTCAAACAAATGACTCTAACAGCATATTTGTTTTTGTTTAAATCTCTGTGGCTTAAAGGGTTGTATGTTTGTGGTAGTATATCGGAAAGATCTGCACAGCCTAAGATCTATAGAAAACCTCAGGGCCATGAAGCTAAGTAAATTTCTCTTTAGTCTTAGCTCCTTAATGTTTACCTCTTGTATGGCTAGATCCAAATCCTCAGGGGTAGTACTGCCTTACAGTATCTTTGGTGCTTGCTTTGTCGTTCATCTAGGGCCCAGGTGTAGAAACAGAACAGGGAAGGGCTTGGAAATGTTTTTTTTATGTTTGTTTATAATCATGTGCATGTTGGCGTGTGCCCTCCAAAAGCAGGGAACAGCTTAGTAGGCCAAGAGTTCATTTAGTCACTGAACCAGGGCAAATTAACTGTGAACCAAAAGTTTAAAACAGTCTGAGAACTGCAACTTCACCACAAGTCTGTTCTTCTAGTGCAAAGGTCAAAAAAACTATCTATAAGCACTTCAGTGACCATGAAAATAGAAGGGGAAACTAGGTTTGTTGTGGACACTGGATCAGTGGTCACCCCTCTGTCATCTGCTGTTGAGGGATATTTCACAGGAACCAGAGACACAGTCCTGTCACCCAGCTTATTTTTTGAGCTCCTTTCTCTGCTCAGGGAGTTGGTGTTAGCGCATCTGGGACCTTGGGAAAGCTGCCAAAAAGC
The DNA here is from genome assembly GCA_034781795.1 of Crypturellus tataupa. NCBI lineage: Eukaryota > Metazoa > Chordata > Aves > Tinamiformes > Tinamidae > Crypturellus > Crypturellus tataupa. The sequence continues at coordinate 1,252,626 of JAWLRI010000436.1, read as the reverse complement.
CTGGATTCTCTGATGATTGGATCCATGCCCCTGCAAGTCTCCCCTGCAGGGCAGTTCAGAGAGAAAGTTCAGGGCAGTAGGTGTGTTGTGTCAGGGAAGCAAGGCTGGCACAGATGCTAACATGAGTCCTAGTCTGCCTGCTTTGCCATGCAGAAATGCTCTTTTCTCTCACACACCAGACCTTCATCCCATGCCTTTCCTAGCTATCAAGTGCCTGGTATTAGGTAGCTTACAAAAGGTCTGGAAAAGATGGGTGTGATGTGTGCTGTTTATAGGGCAGTTAGAAATCTTATCACAGAGCCTAGCTCATCTGGCAAACATTGCAAATGCTGAGGCAGAGCCAAGCTCACCTGCACTCAGCCACAGCCCTAAGCAAGTATGTGGGTGATTTATCTTTACAAAGAGCAGAATCTGGCAGTAATGGGGACGCTTCTCTCCCTGCCCCCAAGGCTGCGTTGGGGAGACAGTGCGTGATCTCCACAGCACCAACACTGATTTCCACAACACCAACACGTGCCTGAGATCATCTAGCCGAGGGCTGCTGCAAGCCTTGTGCCAGGGAGGAGAGAAGATGGTGCCACTCAGCTTGGAGCTTTAGAGCTGGTGCTTCCCTTTGTGCTCAGGTTGCACAGCTGATTGCATCAACATTGCCCTTGGCAGAGCCCAGCCTTCCTTGTGGGAGGACGACTGGCCATGGGAGCCAGGGTGCAGGGAAGGGCAGGGGTGTTGCAGGATAGATGAAGCGAGGGGCTTAGATTAATGCAAGTGGAAACTGATTGATGAGGTTTTGATATTTCAAGCTAGGAGAAACTGCTCTTGGCAGGATGTTCTCAGATACTTCATGGGGTCTAGTTTATGAATAGAAATATTCATAAATAGTTTATGTTCAAAATAGTTTATGAATAGAAACCAACCAAAATGCTGCTTGTTTCTTACTGCTACTCTCAGCCTAGAAGGTACCTCTCTGAGGCAGGAGGAGTCTGGGCTGCACTGTAGTGTTGTAAAGACACTACATGCAGCTAGACATGGGTGCTTGCCGGACCAAGAGTTAAGGGTCCAGTGCAGGATTTCTTGCTGCTTAGGGAAGTCATGTGTCTGCCAACTGCTTCAGATGAATACAGAATATCTTGAGGTAGTGTTTTTGTCTCCTTTGACAATGGGAATGCTAAGTAAGCCTAATGTTCTTCTGGTCTTAAAAAATAACCCCCCAACCACCTCGCATTTCTGTAGCATTTGGAGATTTTGCTGCTGATTGTGTTGGCAGAGCAGTATGTTTTTATCTTCCCATAAGCCTTTAAGCTTAAGAATAAAAAGAGCGGACTGTTATGATCTGTTATGGTTTTGCCATCTAGGAGTCTGCCTGGAGACATCGGTATCATCTGGGCTGCTTTAAATGCTTTTTCTGAAGGGAGGTAGGGGAGAACTTGGACTAACTTCTTGAGAGAAGATATGAACCTCCTCCAGCTCCAGTTTAGCCCTTGCTGTTGATCACAACTACCTCCCATGGGGATTACCAAAGAGTTGCTGACTTGTCTGTTTCCCTTGTGGTTTAGATAATTGCAAAGAGGGGGAGTGACTACATCTTGAAACATGCCCCTGAGATGCACCGAGAACAGCAAGGCTTGACTGCCAAGGAAGCAGTGCTGAAGTTCATTAAGGAGTCCTGCTTGTTGGAAGATGTGCCTGTCCACTTCTACAGGCTGCAGAAGGTTAAAAAAAAATATACTCCCCATTTAAAAATTTTCTCACTCTTTTAAATGGGTGTCCTTTTGTATTTTTCACTTTGGTTGAAAGATTGTTGCCACTGACCTTAAAATTTTCAGCCTTTTCTTACTCAAGCTATCGTAATGCACTTTATGTACTGAGAGAGTTTAGGTCTAGAAATGGGACTAAAGGGATGTTTTCTGTTTCACTTAAGTGAGTGAAACCTGCTCATGCAATTAGGATTTGCATGGAACTTTTTCCAAGAGGAGAGAGTCCACTTTGTTAGACTTACAGTTAGGTTCTTCTGCTGTTCCTACTTGGTCAACATCATGCCTGGGAGGTATATGTGTCCTTTGACCAGATCTCAAAACTCTGCTTACTACAGAAGCATAGAGAGGAAGTCTGATGTCCTCTGGAGGAAATAAGTTTGTTTGGTCTCCAATCCAATGTTAGTTTAAATTCCTCACAAACCATAGCTTCCCCTCCTTTGTCTTTGATACAAATGCTATTAATGATGCATAAGAGAGTGTGGGTTCCACTTGAAGGCCAAAAGAAATCCAACTGGCAGGACATGATAAAATTTATGTCTGAAAGCACTAAGGGCGTGAAATTGGTTGCCCTTAATACCCAGATTCCTGACTTGAACTTATTTTATGCGTTGTTAACTCCTTTGTGTGTTGTTTAATTCACAATGTACTCTTCTACCTGCTGTTTAGCATGCAGGAATCTCAAGGCTAGATCTGTTCCTTCTAGGTGATATTCAGATCACAGAGCTCCTGATCAAATGCACAGAGGAGCTGGGGTGAAGGCTTGAGTGCCACTGCTTTGGCTGCCCTAAGATTTCAGGAGCTGTCACCTTGCTTCAAGCCATCCTTATGTCTCCTTCTGTGCTTGACTGCCCTAAGCTCTGCATTTTTCTTTCAGACCAAGTGTTGCGTTGTGAATGCTCTTTGCCTTTAGAAGACAGAATCTATTTGTTAGTCACTTTAAAATGGGCTTCTACTAGACATAGGCAGTAAGCATTGGGTAGTAACAGTAGGAAGAAGGTGAGATAAATGTGATGTCTTGAGAAGATAGATGAGAGAAAATTCCACAACAAAGTTTTATGTTTTTGACTCCCAAAACTTACTCTTCAGTAATTTTCTTTCTCCTTTTCCTCCTGTCATGAGAGGAGAAATGAACTAGTTTGAGATTTTTTTGTTTGTTTTTGTTATTTTCTTTATTTTGGGAGGAGGGGGGAGAGGGGTCTTCAAGCAAAACAATGTCCTTATCAGAGAGCAATTATGTTATATCAAGGTACAGCATGAGGAAAAACAAGTCAGTATCCTGGCTAAGCCTGGAATATTTTAAAACATTGACTGCCTCCAGTGAGATCAAAAGGTTAAAAAGAAGATCCCTGTAACTGCAGGCATTGATTAGTGCCCTCCTGCCCAGTGAACATGTGTGGTCCAGCAAGTATCTGCATAGGAGCAGGTGTGCTGTGGCAAGAATCCTTCTATTTTGGGCGCTCTGTCACCTGGAGAACCATCAGTGTTCATGGAGATAGCAGCACATGGCCATAAGAGGGAATGTGTTACAAATTATCTCTGAGCAGTAACTGTCCATGTATTTAAATGACTGAAACTATAGGATTCCTTGTCCAGGGCAGTCTGGAGTGTTGTGTGTTTCCTGTTGGTGAAATGAAATGAAATACCCACAACATCGGGGGATTCTTAGGTGTTTCTTTTTTCAGAGCTCTTTATTCAAGGCTAAAAAGACAATGTGCTTTTTAGAAGCATAATGAGAAGGCATAATGAAATGTTGATGACATTTGCTTGGTGAACAGTCCTGCTACCTCTCTTGCAGTAGGTGCCAGAGCGGGAGTGTGGTCTTTGTAGATTAACCTTTGACTCCAGGCTCTTCTGTTCTCTTAGGATAAGAAGGAGGACCGCCCAACGGTTATCCTGGGCCTGACCCTTAGAGGAATGCACATCTATCAGGTAACAGGCTGCCCTGAAAGCCTCTGTGCAGGCCTCCTGTGCTTCCCCCACCATAGCTCCTCTGCTTGTGCGCACCAGGCTCCGCATATCTCACGTTCCCGAGTGTCTGCAAATTCCTTGCACATCACTGGCTCCACCCTGTAGCTGTCAATCTCTGTGTCACTCTGAGTTTGATGTGTTGCAGGAGGTGAATCACGTTCGTCAGCTCCTCTATGACTTTCCTTGGTCGCACATTGGGAAGCTGGCGTTCCTGGTGAGTAGGACAGAACGGAGGTCATCTGGTCGCAGTCGATCAACCTGGGTCCTGGCAAGGCTGCTGGCCTCTCCAAATTGCCTTGTCAAGTTCTTTTGCTAGTGTGCACAAGATTGCAGTTATCTCTTAGTCATGTGACTGAAGACCTGTTCTTGTTCACTCCTCTGATATCTCTACCCTTTATGCAGGGAAAAAAGTTTGAGATCCAGCCAGATGGTTTGCCCTCTGCACGGAAATTGGTTTACTACACAGGTTGCCCCTTCAGGTCACGGCACTTGTTGCAGCTCCTCAGCAACAGCCACCGGCTCTTTCTGAATATCCAGCCAGTGTTGAAGCAAATCCAAAAACTGGAAGAGGCTGAAGGTACGTGACAGGAGAGCAGTTGATAAGAGCAGAAGTATGGCATGTTAGTCTTTCTTCTGTGGTCTCAAGGAGGCTGCTGTCTGTTATTTCTGCCTTCACAGAAGACAGTGAGAACAATAGAAGTCTTAGATTGGTTTAGTTTCTCTCTTTAAGAGGAGTTCTCTGCTCTCTGAGTTGTCAAATTTTTGCAGATTTGACACATGCCTCTGAGATAAAGTAATCTTGAATAAAAAGCTTTCAGTTGAGATAAGATCATCTTTTTTTTCAAAGAGCAGTGCAAGTTGTGAGCCTGTGTTTTTTTTTTTTTTTTTTTCTTGTGTGGGCCCCTTTACTGGAGTGTCTGCAGTTTAGTCTGTAATGTCCACCAGTTAGGTGCCAGAAGCAATCAGAGAGCAGATAAGGGCTCCTGTAACTTATCTTCTTCAATGGGGTACCCTCTGTAGGGATGATGTGTGAACTTTGAGGGAGACTTCAATCATTTCATCCCCTCCCTGCCTGTTTCTTTCCGTTTCTGTCTGTGGGACCCTGGTCTTGTATAAACTTCTCAACTTGCCTTTCCCCTATTCCTGTTTCCAGATGCATTGCGTAGGCTCTCTCTTGGAGGGTTTCTTTTTTTGTAGCCTTCTTCTGACTGCTGTGTGCACCAGTTCTTTCTTGGTTGTGCTTCCCTGCATTCTCCATTAATGTGTTCTCCATCTTCTGAGCTTGTAAGTCCATCAGGAAGTAGAAATCAGTAGAAGCCAGCCAGTAGTAATTCCTCTTATATGAGGACGTAGCTTCATTCCATGCAACAAGAAGTCAGGAGGAAAGCCCAGCTTCACCTTCAGCACACCAGCCCTGAAGGAGGTGATCAGTGAGTGCCAGTGAGGTAGCCCCTGCACAGCGGGGGATCCTCTTGGTTGTCTCTGCATGTTGGTGGCTGTTTTGAGGAATGGTCAGTGTGCTCTGTTTTAAACACTGAGAACTTAGGTTATCCAGTTAACTCGTGTATTTTCCTTTATTCTGGAAGCTAATATTTTCTGTACCATTACTGTCTATATCTGCCTGTTCTAGTTCATGAGACACTGGACTTACTGTATCTATGCAGACTGTGATTGTTATATCCAACTGAACATCCAGGTATCTAAGCAAACAGCATGCAAAATTCCCTGTCTTTGTTAGGCAGCTCCTAATTGCCAAGTTTTGCCAGTTTGAGAACTTACTGAGTATTTTTTGCTACCATTCCTTCTGCATTACTTAGCTTCCCTTTGTTTCTCATCTCTTTCTTAGAGAAGAAGCGCTACCGGGAGTCCTACATCAGTGACACGTTAGACATGGACTTGGACCCATCTGACAAGAACTCGCGCGGCAGCGGGAGCAGTGGAGGGAGCCAGAGGAACAACCGTCTCTCACGCCAGTCCACAGGAAGTCATGGCAGCTCTCACACATCTGGCATCGAGGCCGACTCGAGGCACCGGGTATCCGTGGAAATGTCAGTGGATGAGCCCTTCAGCATTGATAGGATACATAGAAAAGAAAAATCCTGCAGCTCAACCATCAGCTATGGTAGCTCTGGCATTGACAGTGGCATCAAAGGGAGGACTGAAGACTCTCAAGATGATGGTATGGAATGGAATTTGGAGATGTAGTACAACTTTTAAGCATGTTGCTGTCTTCTCCTTATAGGAGCATGGGGAGTAAGAGAATGTGAAGCAGCTTAGAGCAGAAATGTTATGCTAATCCTTCTCCTGTGGCTCTTTCCTGCTAGAGCTTGAGCTGGCAGTAGATGAGCCTGAGGAGGTGCCTGTAGATGAGCCTTTAGAGGGAGACCAGTTAGAGGAGGCCACTGTGGGAGAATCTGTTGATTCCCTTCGTCTAGATGCTGCTAGCTGCCAAGGTGAGATGGCTTTCTGCTGTTGCTTAGTGCTTTTCTGTAGGCTGTAGCAGTAGGTAAATGCATCTAAGAAAGCTCTCTCTTCACTGCCCTACTACAACTAAATAAGCTAGCTCCTCTGGAAGTTAAAAGCTTGTACTCTGTACCGTTGTGCTTCTCTCCTGTTTGCTCCTCAAGCTCTCCCTTTTCCAAATTTAAAATGCGCTATTTATATTCAGTTAATGACAGAAAGAAATGGAGGCAAACCTTTTCTAGTGAAAGAATTTAATTTAAAGTCTTACCACAAAACAGCCAGAGGATTCAGGTTAATGACAAAGGTTCAGGTTAATGACAAGGGTTCAGTTAATGGCATAGGTTAATGGGCCAGGACAGGAATTACAGGTGAAGTCCTGTGGCTCATTTTGTAGGCAAGGCTACACAATAGGCTCACACAGAACTTGTCTGGTCTTACAGCATGTGAATGCCATGTAGTGAGGTGAGTGCATGTGGTCAAGCTGTTGAGAAGTTGTGGCTTTGCAGGTGGAACAGACTTTAACCTTGATTCTTGAGGGCAAAGAATTACTTGTTAGCCAAACTCACAGAGCACTGAAGGTGCTTACTGCTGTATATGAGAATGAGTTATATTAATAGAATATTGCTGCTTGAATGTAGCTTGTGAGAATGACTTCTACAATACTGCCAGCAAAAATTCAAACCTGTCTGATCTCTTTGTTTCCTCCCTTTCCGTTGCAGCTGTTAATCAGGAATCACTGTCTGTGGTGCAGGTTACACTGATAAAAATGAGAGGTCAAAGTGTGGAATCCCTTCATCAGGTAAGGAGAGATGCTTGGCAGGAGGGTTTGTGTGTGGGCATTTAACCAGTTTCCAATGTAATGGAGACAGCTGTAGATCCAAGGTGAACTTGATTGGTCTGGATTTAACTGATTTAAACAGGGTAATTGAAAACAGCTGTTTGCCAGATATCCCTATCAGGGATAGGATAACAGCAGCATTTGAGCCCAGAAAAGTATAAAGAAGTTTGGAGTGATCAGCATGGAAATACTGCAAGCCAGCTATTATCTCCTGTAGGCTTCCAGAGAGGAATGGGAGAGTAGGCCAACATGCACATTCTCTGTGCAACACAGAGCCAAGACCATCCATGCAGGCTGTGTGTGTGTTCCAAAGCTGATCACTTTCCTGTTCCTGAAGCTAGGAGCTCACATCGGAGCAAAACCAGATGCTCAAGTTCTAATTACTATAATTTGTATGATTATACTATGTGTGCTGGGCTTTTTGTTGTCAACATCTTATTTTCATCAAACCCTTGTGAAAAGGCAACCATGTATGGTAAGATATGTTATATCATAGGTTGTGTTGTGGAAAAAGCCTATTTAATGTGTGTGTGTGTTGATGTTTGTTTGTTTGTTTTCCTTAAAGCCAAACACTATCACTTTTCAAACTGGAGCCATACCCACAGAGGGTAGAGATATATTTGAAAATGACTCTACTGTTTCTTCTGTCCTGGAATCCAAATCAATGTTATTGGCTCGAAGAGCTTTAAAAATATCTTTAAAAATTTCCCCTTTATTCCCAGTTCTTTTCTAATTAAGAACTGCAGTCACTTAAGATTTTTTTTTTTTCCTTTTCTTTTTATACCTCCTACTGGACCCAGTCAAGAGTGATAAGGAATTTTCACTTGACACTTAACAGACTATTTTACTTTGTAAGTGTTGGGTTTTTTTCCCCAAAGATGAACACTGTGCAATATAAACCCTGCTGAACTTATTTCTGTATTTCAGTGGAAGGATTGACATGTGCAAGGCAGAGAGCGAGCATCTTGCTTTTAAAGTGTGTGCTTGTGTGTGTGTTGTGGTTTTTTTTTTTTTTTTTTTAATTAAGTAATAAGTAAAAAATACAGGACTGGGTTTCTTGTTGTTGGCTGGACCCTACAGTGTGTGTCTGCTCCTAAGAGCACAGCTAGCCAACACAGGGTTTCATCAGAGGTTATTATTTATTTATTTATTTATTTTAATTAAAAGCTAGAATAGAAGAGTAGTGGGACTGAGAAGCAGTTTTATGTATTGCTGTCAGAAGTATTTTGGTTTAAAGGTTATATTCTTGAAATCGGCCTTAAAATTAGCACATAAAAGCCAATTGTCAAGAGGAAGAACAAGAACAGCTAGCTAGGAAAGTTGGAAGTTTTTCAGGTGTTAGTAATTACACCATAAAAGCAAAGTCACTACAACTTGTGTACAACAAAACTTGTATGTGAGAATTACTGTTGGTTTGTCGTCTTATTTCTGAATGTTATATAGAAAGAACTGTATGTGACACTTGGTAAATTTTGTACACCTTAAGCTGTTTATTCGCATAATTGCTATCTACTTCTTTCAGTTCATCTAGTGTGTTCAAGCACTTGGAGTTTCTTTATTGCATCTTGTTTTTTTTAAACATATACTTCACTCCTGACTGAGGCTGACACTTCCACTAAGAAGTGTCAGTTCACTAGATTTTATGTCAAGTATTTCATCCACACTATTGGATGCTGAGGACATAGTGTACAAAGATCAAGATCTGGCTCAATATGGCAAGGCAGCAGCATTCATTAAATTTTTTTAATGGTCCGCAGCTTCTTCATCAAGCAGGACCTTTCAAAAGGCTAAGAAGGTGATTTGAAGGAATGGCAGAACAGTTTTGGAAAGCATAAGCTTGCACAGCCAGCATCCTTAGGCATCTTCTGACCTCATCATTTCTATTCATGTGTTCATTTCTATTCTTACTAAATTGGCAGGTCAGAGTGCCCAGAGGCAGGAGCTGCACAGAGCAGCACAGCCAGAGCTTGGACGATATCCGCCTTTACAAGCGCCGGCACCCGCCACTAAGTGCCACGCTCTCCTCGGACACGTCCCACAGCTACACCTTCGGCTGTGCCCTTGAGGACAAGCTGGCTCTCTACGGCTGCGTTTACTCTACAGCGGACTGCAAAACCAAGTCTGCCCTTTATGGGAAGCGATCCATGAACTGCCTCTCCTTGGATCTTCTGGGAGAGGACCAGCTCCCAGAGGAATTTGTGGTGTAATGAGACTGGAGCTTTTCCACATGAGGGAACAGCTCATCATGGAAACAGAAGTGATTATATATACCTCATTAACACGTGGGATGTCCGTCTGGCTCTTGCAGGAGGCTGTAAGTAGCTTTGTTACTCAGCTCTGTAATCACTAAGTGACATCACTTCTGCAGACTTGACCACAGGGCAAATTAATTGGAGTGTAGCACTTAATTTGGCATTTGAAGTGTCTGTTCAGAAGAAAATGGAAGTGGCCTGTGCCATAAGCAATGACATAACTGATGTAACCCCCACGCTCACCCGCAATAGTGGACCAAAACTGATACTGACTTTTTAAAGAAAACACTGTGACAAAATGGATTTATCAGAAAGAAATGAAACAGTCCATGTCAGTTGAACTTTCTGCCTTTATGCTATGATCCATTTATGTTAATACCAGCACACAAATAATTTGTTGCCTTAAGTTTGTGCAGCTTTAACACTGCCAACAGCTGTGAGGACAGGATATACCCTGAGCACATCAAGAAGTGTGCGAATGGAAAAGTTCAGTCTCTTCTCTTTGTAATGAACAAAAGTTGCCCATTTACTCTACTGGGCACAAGATATCCTCTACTGTAAGTTCATTTCTAGTTGTTTTTGTTTTGTTTTAAGCCAAATACAGTGTGGGTTTTTTTCTTTTTTTTTTTTTCTTTTTTTAAATTCAGGAAATAACTGTCTACTAGTTCCATGATTAAATTGGTAGGTAAATTCTTATATTCTAGGAGAGATGGAGAAGAGAAGAAAACACGTGACCTGTCTTCTGTCCTCTCCGAAGGAGCCAAGATGACAGTGCTAATTCACTGTCTCTTGATGATGGGAGTGTGACTGGAAAATTCGTCCAAACACGATCACCCCATAATTTGAATCACAGTATTTATGTTGTTCTTTATTTTTAATACATCTCTTCCTTAAAAAATGTTACCCTTTGCTTAGGAGGTAAGTATGAGCTGGAAAAAGTCACTCCAGAAGGACAAATCAGGTAGTTTATATAGTAACTTTGTCCAATTTAGTCCTGGACAGAATGTGCAGGTGTGAGTGTTGCAGGGCCCGTGATGATGGAAGTGTCGTGGGGTTGTGTGCCAAGACAAGAGAATGTGTATCATGATTGAGTCCTATGGAGCTGAGTATACTAGCTCTCACTGATACAATATCTATGATTATGCTGTTTGATTAAAGTAATTGTTTGGTAAGAAAAACATCTTGTTACTTTCTAGGAGCGAAATAAATGAATATTTATTTGATTTGCTTCCCTACCACCCCCTTCTCTGCCTTCTTCTCCCCTACCCTCCCAAGTTGATTCCCAGCATTTTTTTTCCATTATTCCAAACAAAGCCAAAAATATCTTTAGAAAATATGGAAGATACTTTTCTTGCTTCCAAAACAAACTCTCCTGAAAGGATCTAAATGGTTTAAGATCACCCATCTGCTCATGAACAGGCAAGTGTCACTGCCTGCTACCTGGGGCCTGTTGGGCAGTGGTCTACGGAGAGGAGCATTGCCAGGAGACTGGTGACTGTGCTGCAGGCAACAACCTTGTGCTTCCACAGAGTGAAACCAGCTGCCACAATGGAGGTGCCTGTGTTTTAATGAAAAATCAGGGAGTTTTGGTGTGACTCTTGCTCTCCCACATATGCTGATATATTCCAGCCACTGCAAGAAATGGTTTAAAATGCGAAGAGCTCTTTGGAAGGCTGTTGTATGACATGCTCACAGCCATTCACACTTGTTTTCTCAAAGGCAATCACATTCATACCTGCTAGAAGTCTAAGCAGCTTAGCTGAAATTTAGTTGAAATGCTTAATTGGCTTGGGTTTTTTTTTTTCCTTCTCTTTTTTTTCTCTCTCTTTTTTTTTTTTTTTTTTTTTTTTTGTATTGTTATTTTTGATTAATTTGTTTGAATAAGCTTGTTTTGTCTGTTTTTTTTTTTTTTTTTTTTTTTTTTTTTTTTTTTTTTGGTAGTGTTATTGTGCATTAATTGGTGTGAATAAGCTGGTGTTAGAACTCTGGTTATTTCTGTTTCTGGTAAGGTAACATGAAAACAATATTTCTACATACACTTGAACTCTTACTGCCACAATTCCAAAAAGCTGCAATGTTAGTGTTGCTGGTTTACAAAATATACCAATGCCTAAAAAGAAATGTGTGTGTTTTTTGCACGTGCATTCATTGCTTCTGATGCCTGTATGTACTTGGAGCTGGGGGAGAGAGGGAGGATATATTTATTCATGACTTGTGGGGAAGGAAAAATCTCCAAGTTTGACTGTTGTCTTCCATTTGCCTACACAGCTCCCTCCAGTACTGCATGCTACATATGTATATGAAGGGGAGACTGGACACTTTTTTTGTGCGTGTGTAGACTGAAAATGATTTAATGAATATCTTACAAGCACTGTGAATATCTATTATGCAAGTTTTTGTATTCATATAAAAATGTTACTGGTAGTAGATTTTGTTGTCTTCAGACTTAGGTCTTTTATATTATTTTGGTTTTGATTAGTTTGGTAGAGGGTAGTGTAAGCATTTATCAGCTCATGTTAGAAACTAGCTGCTAGTGTTTGTACATATTTGTAATATACTCATGATATAATCACTATTTTAATGGTATACATTTCTCCTTTCCATGAAAGGAATTTCTTGTTTAAAATAAAATATAAATAATTATATGTACACCTGCAATAAACTAAGGATAGAAAAAGGTAATTGTGTGATTTTTTTTTTTCTTTTTTTTTCTCAAGTGGTACATGTCAATGACATCTTTCATTAGAGATAAATGGATTGTGCAAATGAATCTGCTACTTGATTGCAACACACATGAGCTCACTTTGGAAGTCCAACCACAAGCATTGTAAGCGGTGGAAAAAGTCCTTTTTTCTCTTTGCCTGTCTCAGCAGCAAGCTGCCCCGCCAGTCTGTTATGCATTAAGGACCCAGTCCAGCTGGTTGGAGTCAGCAGGAGCACTAATGGGACCTGAATCTAAATAGAGAGACAAGCTGCTGTGAGAAAGAGAAAAACACTCTCATAGTTGGTCAAGAAACAGTATCTGGGCATCTCTACATGGTGTAGAGAGATCCTGCAGCATCCTCCTTAGGCTGCACCTGATGCAAGGCACACCAGCCTGTGATTCAAAATGCTGCTCAAGAGCTGTCATCTGCAAGTAATTGAACATGCTGGCCTAGCATCTGCTACAACTGAAGAAGGAAAAAAAATCTCAGGATATAAGTAGTTTTTATTTCTTTGTTTTCTCCTACGTTACACAGCGTGTATTTTCTCGGAGGATAAATCTTTGAAAGAGTACCATGGTAAACTCCCTGCATCTCCTCAAAGTAGCTTGTTGCCCAGGATTCCCTCTTAAACTCATTTTCTATGGATTATTCATGCTAGCGTTCAAACGAAAGGCAGATATTTTTTTCCTTAAATGTATTTCGGTGTTCTACTCTTGCCCTCAATCTTGTAACCCTCTCTTCCCCACTCTTCACCTTTTGTTTCTGTTGTAGCTGCTGTGTTTCTAGTATATGAAGTCTCAAAGACTTTAGTGACTTTCATACACTTCCAGCTCAGGGCTGCGGGAGTGGAAGAAGTTCAGTTCCAAACGCAGTTTTTCTGTGGAGATAAAAGTAACCTGCTGCAAGGAGTTTGGCTCGAGCACGGGCCTCAGCCGGTGAGGCCCAGGAACGTGCTCCTTTTGCTGCGCCCCGAGAGGGGAAAGCAACTCCTGCACCCCATTAGGTGCCTTGCTGGAGGCATGTGCCCTACAGCTTCCTAGCCTCTCTTTCTGGTTTTACTCTTCTCCTTGGGCAGATTTGCTTCTGTATATTAAAAAAGGAGTTCTTGATCACTGATCGCTTGGCAGTACCTGCACTTCCCCTCCCGCAGCGCGGCCAGCAACGGAGCGGGAGGGCAGCGCTGGGGGGTTCCCCCGGCAGGGGACCCGCGCCAGCATCACGGGATGCGGGGGTGGAGAACAAGGGCTCAGCCTGACCAGAAACCGCTGCTTATTTAGACAAAATAACAGCGCAGGCTCGAGAAAGCTTTATCCAACCCCTCAGCTTTCAGGACCCTCCTCGCTGCTTCCCCCTTTTAACAGCGTTTGGGCAAGGGCGGCACGCACGAGCCGCCGCCGGCTCCGACCGCCACCCCGCGAGGCGGAGGCGGAGCCCCACCCTCCCGCTGCGGCCGGTGCGGC
>JAWLRI010000436.1:1188272-1236457 GCA_034781795.1 Crypturellus tataupa | reverse complement strand
GGTGCACTTTGTTGTTATTCCTGGTGACTGAAATCTCTCTTGTCTGGCTTGTGGGTTGTGCTGCTGTACTTAGGGTTATATTTTTGTTTGCTGTAGATATGATAGGGAGGAGTTGAGGACTTTTACCCTGGATCTGCTGGAAGTTCTTGGAGCCTGAAGGACTTTAATCAGGGGCATCTGCTGAGGTCAAACCTGAGTCCTCTGCGTTTGCAGGACCAGGGCTGTCAGCCCTGCTGATGTCTTCTGCCATGGCACACGAAGCTCTGTGAATTGCTGGGATCGTGGAGGGTTGTGTGCCCCCTTGATTGGGTCATTCTGGTCAGGTACAGGGGTCTCCCGTGCCCCCTCTGTCCAAGGGCCAGTGGTTTTGAGATACTTGTTTGGCTGCTACTGCATCAGCCCCACCGAAACACGGTCAAGGACACAACAGTCACTGGAGCAGGGGGGCCACGTGGACAATATTTACTACTGCTGGCTTTGCCCACGTTTGTCTCAGCTGCTGCAGGGTTCTAGGTTTTCTTTTAAAACACGAGCTCCTTGAGTCACGTTCTTGCATAAGACTTTCTGCTTTCATTAAAAAAAAAAAAAAACAAAAAAAAACTTAGCAGTCTACCTGCCTGAAAGGAAGAGTTTGCGAATGTGGCTATTCAAAGGTCCTATGCTGGGAGGACAATTAAAAAAAATGCATATTTCTGAGTGTCTAGACCTGGGCTTATGCTTAGAAAATGTTTTGAGGTTAGTTGTGTAGATACTAGGCCTTTCTCTTGGAACAACCATATCCCTGACTAGTCCCACCCCCAGCTTGGCTACAAGCCCTTGGATTCAGCTAGCCCCGTCCTGTAGCAGGAGATGAGGCTGTCTGTCCTTGCTGTGGTTAACAGCAGGACTTGCTGTGGGAGCAGCTGGGTATAATTTTGCTTAACATTTGCACTACAAATAACCCAGAGGGCACAAAACACTTCTTTGCAATTTGCTTCAAAGCAAACCACTCTCAGAGGCAAAACAGAATTACTGCTGAAAAATACAGAGTGAGGGCTAATATGTGAAGGGAGAGCTCTGTAGCTATTATGAAGCTTTTATGCTGTTTTCTATACTTTTTTTTTCTATGTCTGCTAAGAGAGCAGGGTAGGAGCTCTTGAAGCCTGGTTTTCCCAAGGGCATTTACAGAGCACCGACTGAGCCTTCAGATAACAGGGTACCTTTAAGGTTAACAAGCTTCAAAGAGCTTCACAGCTGCTCCCACTGCTATGAACCTGCCTATCAACATGGTCCTCTGAGCTGCCCAACTCCAGGCAGGTGCCCCAGGATGGAGAAGGTGCTGGAGAAGGATGGATGCCTGGACAAAACCGGAGCCTGGGAGGCCTAGTGACAGCCAGGGCAGCTGCTCTGCTGGTAGCGTCCCAGGCCTGGAGGAGCAAAATCTAACAGTGCACAGGGAGTGTAGGGTAGTTTCTAGTATCCCTTTCTTAAGCTGTTCTCCTGTGCCCCAGGGCAGGGGCCAGAGGGGTTTTGCAGCAGCTTGGAGGTTCAGGTGGTTCCCCTGCTGCAGAGGAAGACAGTCAGAGCACCAGAGATCAGCTGTGCTCTGCAGGGAAGAGCTGGGCGAAGGAGAGGATCTGTGAAAGGCTTCTGGGAGAGGAGGTGTCTGGAGGGTCTGGTGTTGTGCTCCTGTGGATTAGCTGCCCAGAAGAGAAGTAAGGAGAGTTTTGGTGGTGTGGTGGAATTTGCTTGATTTGTGGTTTTGCCTCAATGTTGTTCACTGTACAAGCCATAGCAGTTATTGGAATGAAGCCTGGAAAGCTGTTCTTCCCATTTCTCTGAGTGTCATAGTGCTAAAGCTACCTGGTCTTACCCAGGGTGTGCTGGTTTAATAACTTACCTGTAAGGATTACAGGTGTTAATGGCATGGGTGAGGCTGGCTGTCACGAGGCCGGGCCCTCATGGGATCCTCTTGGGTTCCTGGGAAGAGCCCAGAGGTTGAGTTGGAGCTTATCTTGCCTCTTCCTGCGCTTATTTCATTCCCTGCTGTGGTTCTTGTTCAGGGCTCTCCTGGAAGGGTGGCTCTGTGGTCCCAGCCTTGCAGGCTGTGAAGGGCTGAGGCTTCGCACATCCTGACAACATCTGAACTGTCCCGAAGTGACGTCCCCTGCAGTGCGTCTGCAGAACGGCCTCCCTGGGAACAGACCGGTGATAGTGAGAGCAGTGGGGGGTGCCGCCAGCCCAGCATGCGGGCGTGGAGATCTGCAGGACTAACCTGATGGCAACATGCTAGTGATGGTGTGTGGGGGGTACCTTTGCTCTCGAGGCCACTGCCTGACTTACTCTATTAAAAACAGATGTTTAAATTGAGAGTCTGGGCAGGTTTTGGCAAAACAGCCCTGAGGATCAGACCTCAGCTGCATGGTTCAAAGCACTGACTGAGCTGCCCAGCCTGGAACAGAGCTGTGCTAAGGACTTTAATGAGTCAGTGTTACCCCAGCCAGCTTCATGCATTTTCAAAGTCTTGTGTCTGCCAGAATTTTGCTGGCACTCCCATAGGACTCTCTGCTCTTTTCTGTTTGATCCCTTTACGCTCATTGTGGGAACTATGGTGTCTAAATGTCACTGGCTTTCCTGGGCGCTTTTGCTTTTTCGTGCCTCTCGTGAGGACTGAGCCTGGCCTTCAGACGTGCTGTTGCTGCCACATCATGAGGTGGTAGCGTTGTGGGCGACCCAGAGCACAGCTTGCTGCAGGCATCTCACGTGTCATTTGCGCCAAGTTCTGCCCACATGGAAGCAAGCTGGGCCCGCATGGGGGTGCTGGACCCTCTCTGACTTGAACAGAGCTGCTCTTATACCCAGGCCCTGGTGCTGGACCGTGATTGTTGACTGTCAGGGATGTATATAACTTTAGTTGCATGATGGAAACATCTTTGTATGCCCAGATAACAGGTATCTGCTGACTTCCTGTGTATACATTTGTCCTGCTCAGGAGTCCAGCATTTTGGGGTTTACCATAGGCTCTTTGCTTGCATTCCACTTATAAAGGATATGCATCACTGGCAGCTGTAGAGTGTCTGTGTCAGTATATCCAGCACAAGCCCCTGAGAACAAGGCAGAGTGACAGATGGAAGTCCTGATGTTGGTTAATGTACAGGCAGAGCTGGTTATATCTGGACACCACAGTGTCACCTTTCCCCTTGCTGTTGCAAATGCTGTGCAGAACTATGCAGGTAAACCAGATCCTGGTAAGGAGGCTGAAGCTGGACTCAGATCTGACTGCAGATTTCTTCTCTCCCTTCAGGCTGCCACTTGCTTATGTCCCAGCTGCTGGGATGGTGACTAGAATGGGCAGTTTCAGGGGGTCTTCCCAAGCCAAGGCAGCAGGAGGGATCACCAGAGGCAGGTGACTTTCCCCTGCTCTCATGGCATTAGATAGTTAGGAATAGCAAAAGATACCACTGTTACACTGCAGATGTTTACCATCTGGAATTACTGACTTTCAACCTGTCAGACTGACAGTGCCCAAAAGGCTGGGACTGCTTTCTCCTCGTTTGATGCAGAGCCATAAGCTTCTTCCTGTTCTGTCTCTCCGAACTCTGTGGGTTAACACTGAGCACTGACCACAAAGCCCATGGAGGCAGGCCTGGTGTTCCCAGGTGAAGCCCTTGCTAGACACCCCCCTCCTCACCTTCTCCGGTGCAGCTTTGTCTGGAGGGGTCTGGCCTTTGCACAGGAGAGCATTGAGGCTGCCAACCAGATAAACTTCTGGAAGATGCTGACAGGAACATGCCCAGTGTTGCCCTTCCCCCTCTGTCCTGCTGGGAAATTTCACCCAATTTGGACAAACTGCTCTTGCCCCTGTCACAGGCTGCACACCTGGAAGTGGCAGGTGGGACATACCTGGCTGTCTGGCACCACTCCTGTGAGGCAGGTCTTGTGGCACCCCTTTGGTGCTGCTGTTCCCTCCTCCAGGGCATGAGCACTGTGCCATCTCCATAAGGCAACATGGAATTTCCTCCTGTGAAATTTGTTTTGCCTCTGCGTGGGAAGCACTTGGCACGAGTCACACACTGTAAAATAACTGCTCCAATCTGGATGACTGAGCGCTCTTGTGTTGTCTGGAAGCACTGGGAATGGGCTTGCTGTTCTCCATGGATTCAGGCTCAGCCACAGACCCAGCTAGAGCAGTGTGGGCTGCTTCTCCAGCTACTTTTAAATAGTGCGTGGATGACTGTGTGCAGAGTGTCTGTGCTGAATGATCTCACTCCAGAGAGGGCTTGGAAAATGGGAAAAGTCAGGGGGAAAAGCAATGTGGATGCCTAGATCTCCAGTACAGATGAAACTCATCAGAGCACATGTAACCTACGTTGCAAGCTGGGAATGTTGGCACTCTGCGTCCAAAATGCTTGGGGCTGGAAGTATCCCAGGCCTGTGGATAAGACTGTAAAGAAGGACTGCTTGCTAACGAGTCAGCTATGCTGCAGAATGCTTGCGTTGCCAACGCTGAATGTGGAATTACTGCAAATGCCAGCTCGGAGCATGTAGCAGGCAAAGGATGTGTGTACTTAGAAAGAGGTGGTGGAGATTTTGTTTTGCAAAGAAACCAAACCTCTGAGGTGAGGAAAGAATTATCACATTTTAAGTTCTCATTCTTTTGGATCTTCCAATCTTCTGGAGTGTATTCCAAAACTTTTTATAGTAGCTTTTTGTTTTGTTCATGTTCTTTTGTAATTTGCCTTTTTAGAAGAGGGAAGAAACTGGTTAGTAAAGTCCAGAAAAAATGAACAAGAAAATAATGCTCTTTTGCCTCTAAGCAAACTGCTGAGGAGTGATTCACTGCAGTCAAGACCATAATATTGTGAACAGAAAAGCATCAGAGGAGCAGACATTTGTCAGGATTAAGCTGTAAAAGTTGGAAGGACAAGGAGGGGGGTAATGCTGCTTAACCATGCTTCTCCAGAGGAAAGAGAAGAGCTCTAATTTAAGCAGCCTATGATCTGTGGTTAAGATATGCCAGTCCCGGGCTCCTAAAGCCTAGATTTTTTTTCCCCTATTGTTTTTATCAAAGTTGATGCTAAATACTTGTTCTTGATAGTGGAAAAACTGGACTTCTTTTGGTGCTCAGCTTAAGCCCTGGTATTTGAACTATTAATAAATAAAGACATTTGTGTATGTTTGATCTCTTGACTATTTAAGTGTTTCAGGAGATTTTCTGGAGCTAATTTTCAAGTCATTAGAGACTTGTCACATATGAACCAAGAAGCCTAAGTTGAATTTGGATCATCACATATCACATATTGTTAAAGTACTGAGTCTTGTATGTTTTTCCAAATGCTTTGTCTTGATCTATCTCAAACCCATGAGTATGGGGAGCAGGGATTGACCAGCCTCTAACCAAGATTTTTCATAAAAACACAGTTCGAAGGGAGTCCTCTTGCAAAGTAAAGAGGAGGTTAAAATAAAGGCCAATGGTCTAGGGGGAGGTTTGTAGCAGAGCACGGAGGGGCCCTACCAGGCGACTTTAGGGCACTCCATGCAGAGCCCACATGGATCCCACAGTTCCACTGTCCTGGGCAGCACCTGAAAGGGTGAGTGGTGCTTGGAAACCTTCACAGCTTGGGCCTCGGTGCCTGGCAAAGGCCACTGCAGGCACAAGCGGAAACCCTTCAATATGCAAGTGCCATGTTAGCAACATTCCCCCTCTCCCTGGCCCCCAGCAGGCTGTAAAATATTTGCTTCTGAATGTCGCCAAAGAGGAGTTCACGGCAGGTTTAGGACAGTTAGTGTTTGGATACATTGCCAACATAAGTCAAGACTATTGGCGACCTGCCCCTTATTAAAAGTGAATTCAAATGAACAAAACTGAATGCAGCTGTCCAGCAACCCAGCCTAGTAGGGCAGATACTTGCATGAATTCAAGAAGGCCATCTAGTTTTTTTTTTTCCTCCAAACTAAATGAGAAAGGGTAAATATAATGCAAAATAGAACCTGGGTTTTGTTTAAAGAAAGAAAAAAAATAAGAAAGGAGAAGACATCTATATGCAACACTTCCTCCTTGCTTATGCCCTTCAATTAGATCCCTGTGTGTCCCTTTCTGTATGGTCTGTGGCTTGCATTTTTGTCTAGCTGAGGCTATTTTTAATGTCCCTGCACAAAATCCAGGCTAGTCCCATGAAAGTCCACGATACCCTGAGGAGTGTTGCACTCCCTGCCTGTCTGCTCCTCTGTGACCTGATGCTTCTGCTTCCTCCCTTGAAAAGCAGCTGTAAACTCCTAAGTTTGCAACTACTTATCTAGAGCAGGAGTCAAAAACCTTTCCCACTAACCTCACTCTGTCTGTTTGTGGCACTCTGTAGATGTTTGGAACGTGCTTCATAAAATGGAATCAGCAATGAATACTTAAAAGCAAATTAAACATTTCTGTGAACTTTCTGATGCTATTTATGGTTCTCCTAGCCTGGCTAAAATCAAGAGGAGCCTTGGTGGTACAGCTGCTGCCAAGGCATGAAGCTATGTGTGGAAAATTATATATTTATTTTCCGGCTTCAACATAGGTCAAGGTTTTGTTTAAGAGTTGGCCCAGAGCACTTGCTTATTTAATTGTTGCTTTTTTTAACCTGGTGCTGAGTTGCAGTGGAGTTAGTTACGTGGTTATGTTTGTTACAGGTGTGTGTCAAGCTGCTCCCTTGGCCCCTGCTGGTTCTGGTGCTCCTGGGTTGTGAGGAGGGTCGGTGCCCTGTCAGCATGGTGCAGCTGGAGAGCTCTGTGCTACTGGGAATTTAAGGCACGCCAGCCACGTGTGAGGTACCTCTCTGAGTGTAGTAAGTTGCCCTGCACAAAAGGTAAATAAATAAGATGTCCTCACACAGAGTTAATGTGGAGCAGCTACTGTGCTATACACCCTGCACCAGTTTACTGCCTGCCGGCTTGCCTAGGATGAAACACTGGACTTGGCAAGTGGTAAATTCCATCTGTAACGATAAATCCACTGGGAAACGCAGGGACCAGACTGTAGCTTTGGGCCAAATTTTGGACTGGTACCTTGAAAGCTTTTGTCTGATTCTAGGTATGTCTTAAGGTTTTGCTTCTAACTTTATGTATTTTTTTTCTTTGCCCTAGACAAGCACTTGCTGCTGTTAAGACTTGGGGATGAGTTCAGCTCAGCCATAGCCATATTCCTGCTGTGCCACCTCCTGATCTGCAGGATGCCCTCACAGCTCAAGTACCCAGGTGAGATATGAGTCTGAATACTCGGCTCCTGCTTGCAGGGATGGTGCTTGGCCTGGGGGTTGGTGTGGGGTGAGCAGGGCACACTGATGAGGAGTGCTCATAGTGTCTTAGTTGAAGCTGTTTCTCTTTATGTAAGGAGTTTGTAGCATGAGCAGTGGGCTCCAGATCTCACAGGCAGCTGCTGTGCTGGTATCTGGGTTTCAGTCTTGCAGTTGGAAGATAATGTGGACTGATCTCTCAGGATAGGTTTTGGTTAGTGAAGTGAATCTTAAATGAGCTGCTCTAAGGAACTCCATGCATATCTTTCACCCCTGCTTTTCTAACATTGCTGTTATTTTGAAACATATAAAACCTGAAAGCTAAAGAACTATAGCAGAGAACTAGAGGACATTGCATGTGCACTTTTCCTTGCTCTGGTTACATTTGTCTGGAGACCATTGCCTCTCTATAAGCAGATCTGTGTGAGTCTTTGTGCAGAAGATGATCCATGATTACCTGCCAGAGGAAAGCCATTTTGCCCTTCCAGGCTACAGCTTTCACCCTTCTGTCTTTCAGCACATCAAATCTGAAACGGGGACTGAGAAATCTAGTCTTTATAACTCAGGAAATTCACAAACTGGAAGTTCTTAAAGCAAGATGTTAACTTTGCTGCCCTGCATATCCTGTACACTTCTTTGGGTAGGTCAAATGGAGTGTAATACGCTACAGTGGCAAGGAAAACAGAAACAGCAAACTCTACATATGCACAATTTGGCAGCGTTAATGTTAATGTAGAAACTTAAACTTTTGGTATTTGCTGAGATCCAAGGGCTTTATTTCTCATCTTTAACAATACACCATTGCTGTGTTTTTTCCCTACCACATAGATTGTAAATAAATGCCAAGTTTTGGAAAGTAGTTTCAGTAAAGAAAGCAGAGGTCATGACAACTTTCATGTGTAAGTACCACTTTAGAAAATGCCAAATCCTCAGAAATATGAGAGGAACTTAAAGATGCTGGTGGAATTAGCTAACTCCCTCTTGTTACTTAAGCCCTTTTAGAGCTCTCATCCTGGGTGATTTAGTAGCCTAACGGTCCTGAGCATGGCAGGCTTGATGCTGTCTACTCTTGTTTTTTTATTTAATAATCATCTGTCCATCTCACTTTGAGACTGCGTTAGTGACCGTTCAGCTTCATAAAGTCCTGCATCCAGATTTTTCTACCCTTCTGTACAGCTGGTATCAAGTAAAACATTTTTCCATTTGCAACACTATTTAGAAAAACAAGTGTTACTATAACTTTCCAGTTGCAATGCTAATGTTCTGAACACCAGAGCACTGAATGCAGCACAGCAGCTGTTATATATTCAAGGGTGAAATTCCAATAATAGTATGCTATATAATCTCTGGATAAATATTTATGCTTGTGAAGGTTAAGTGACTTGGAGTACTATAAACTCCAGCCTTTTGGGCAGGCAACTTCAATTTAAGACTTCTCACAGTGACCTACCCATGACCTCTCTCCTGGTCTGGAGGCAGAGTTATTTCTGGGTGAGTCCTGCTGCCTCTCCCGAGCAATAAACCATCACACAGGACCCATCAAATGTTTCTAAACCCCAACTAGGTATCTCAAAACCACTTCTCACCTTAAGCATTGCTTAAATTTACTTGAAACTGCTCACATAGCTGCATTCAGAAATTCCTCAGGATGTGGTTTCAACATTGCTCCAGGTTCTTGGTGTTTCATTCATTTGTAGTTGGGAAGCTTCTAGTCATTCTTCAGGAGTTTTCTTGCTACTTTGAAGCACTGAAGGATAACTTGGCTCATGCCTGCCTTCTACTGAAATAACAAAATGCAGCCTTGGCCTTTCTGAAGCCAAGCCTTTCTGAAGCGAGCCATTCTAAAGCAGGGCTCGGTTGACCTTGCCCAAAGGAAACAGATCACCAAAACTATATCTTGATGTATCTCTGTTTCTGGAGAGTATCTGCCTTTTTGGCACTCTTTATTTCTGTGCCATTCTGTCCTGGTTGGTAGCTGTTGTCAATATTTATTATGCTTGGAGCAAGAACATTATCAGCAGGTTTATGGCTTCCTAACGCCATATTGAGGAATGTTTATTTTATCTGGCAGTTGACATCTAGAAAAATGTCTTTAGGACAACAATATACATTTCGGGCTGAGGAACTCATTAATAATACTTTAATCCACAGGCGTCTTAGGTTTTATTTTGCTTTACTCGGCACTGGGAGATTTTTTTTCCTGACTTGTCCTCTCTGAACTTGCCGAGCACGAGTTCCAAATCCCAAAGACTGCACAGATTCTGCTAAGTACTTCTGGTGAGGAGAGATGCACAGCATCACCAGCAATTTAGCATCACCTCCTAAAAGGAAAAAGACAAAAACCACCCCATTATTTTCAGTAAATTATGAACAGATCATGTACTGATTTAAAGGCAGCATCAGTTGCCATTACCTTGGGAAGCAGAAGACTGTATGCAAAGAAAAACACTGAAACCAGACAGCTGCTTATAGGGCAGCCTGTATCTAAAAATATGATTGCTTCCCCAGTAGCAGAATAAATATTTCATGATTTGAAACATAGAATTCATTCTTCTTACAGCTTTATCAGTTAGTCTGCATGTACATTATGGGTCTGGACAACTCACTGAGCTTTGTCAGATGTTTACAAGTTCATCGTGAAGGCAAAATGGCTCTTTTGTGTGCCAGCATAGCAAAATGGTTTTATTTAAAGTTTACAGTGATTAAATGAACACTGAAATTGCCATTTCAGGCATTGCACCTAAACAGTGTCCCACATCACATGCCAAGAATGATTAAAAATAGCCTTGTTGTGCATACAGTCCAGCTCTTAGACCTGCTGCGCTGGCTTCCCCCTTTCACAGCACTCCCTCCAGCACTAGGGGAAATCAGAAGGTCACATGCAAGTGAATAGTCTTTTTCTGAAATTCTGAAGAGCTGTTAACTCAGTTACCACCACTACATTAAACTGGAGACTTATGGAGCTAGAAACTTAGCAGCTGATTTGTTATGGCTGAATGAAAGAATAAACTAATGACACAAACCCAAATTACCACTGAGGTTATTTGTGATAAAGCTATTTCTGTGAAGATTAACAGCTAGAGAAGAAGTGACCTGAAAACTCAAAGGGGTTGCAGTAGATGGCCATGCAGGTGCACTGGATGCTTTCTTGGTCTTGAGAGTGAGTCCTGTAGCAGCAAGAGATTTGCAAGTACTCGACTGGATCCTGTACTAATTAAGATGGAAGCTTAACTTGTAAACTGCATATAACATGGAACAGCAGTGAAATGCAATCATTAGCCTTACACTGCATTATTGGAGATGTTGTGGTTATTCTAAGTGTATTAATAAACTGATCCTTGGAACCATTGAGATTTGGCCACACTGAGGAATTGTTCAGAATTCACACTGTGTTTTCACAGATTTGTGTACTTGGACTGCTCCAAAGCTAGACTCCTTCAACAAAGGCCTGTATACAAAGGAAATGTGTCAACACAAGCTCACTGTTTACTTTCACCCAACAAAAGAGGGGGAAGGTTGGGAAAAGAGGCTATTTTATGTTAAATGAAAACCAGAACAATTGCTCACCTACAGCATCCTGGAGCAGATGGGTCAGTTTGCTGTTGCGGTACGGTATGTGGGGTCGCTGCTCTGCTATGGCTGCAAGGACGTCTGCCAGGGCAGACAGGCTGCGGTTAATGAACGACGTCTCTCTCAGGGCCGTGCCTGTCACTCCAGACATACCTAAGGCAATGGTAAGAAAGGGGAAGCAGAGCCACTTTGACTACACTTTGTGAGAATTCTGCGGTGGCATCATCTACTTGTAACACAGCATTTTAAAATATGTGTTCTGAAACATGACTTTTAGCAGGGCAGATTAAAAGTAAAATGCAGTGGTTGTTTACTGCCCTGTTGCTGCTATTTCACAGAATGGCTAAGGTTGGAAGGGACCTCTAGAGATCTTCTAGCCCAGCCCCCCTGCTCAAACAGGGACACATGGAGCATGTGGCACAGAATGGCATCTAGGTGAGTTTAGAAGATCTCTAGAGAAGGAGACAGAAACTTGCTGTTTGTATTTAGCATCATATTATTTAAGTACTACCTCTTCTTTGGGATAGCAGAAGAGATACATATGCATCTGCAATCACATCTCAATACCAGAGCACATAGCCAAGTTAGGCAGAGCTTATGCCAGTGTCATGATCAGAAGAGGCTACAGTTTCCTTAACTGTCTTTTCTTCCACCTCTAGAAAGAGAGAAAGAAGCTGTACAGAGATGGGCTAATTATCTTATTTTTCTCTTTAGGTTGGCATTTTCCAAACTGAGAGAACAAAAGAGGTGTTTACACGGTAAGTGTGAGAAGGTACAACAAGAAAACCACGGAAGACAGTGAGGACTGGAGGAGTTTTACTGGGATGAGGAGGATGAGATTGGAATGACAGACTCTCTTGGGAGAGTGGCATAGAGGAAAACAATTTGGAAAACCCTGCCACAGGGTGGATAATAATCTGGAATAGGATGCATCTCAGGCTAGCTTCCCTTGGGTCTGCCTCTGATGGCTGTCCCTAGGCTTCATTTATAGTCAATGGAGAGAAACAGGGATTCTGAGGCAATAGATTTACCCTTAAAGCAGAAAACTGCAAATGATGAAGGGGCACATGTTTAAATTGCAGACATCCGTCTGACCAGATGAACTTCTACAGAGCATTTAGCTGAGTTTTTAAGGTGAGAATGAGTTTGCCAAGAAATGGCATTAGCTTGTGAAAGGCAAAAATGATCTAGAGGATGGTTGTAAAGCTGTTGAGAACATTACCAACCATTAACAAGGCACAGTGCTGATATGTCAAAGTCTGTCCTAATGTACTGCTGCTCACTTACATTATAAAATGTAAAAAACAGCAGCTGACCTCAGTTTTTATCAGAATAAGTCCAACTTCTTCAATTCTTCAGCCAGTGGCAGAGATTAGTCTATGCACATGCTGAGCCATGTCTAACACTGTGGTGAGTGAGCACAGCTCTACTGGCCTCCCTGAGAATCAGGCCCACTGAGCCCAAACCAAGTATATGACCTAATTGAACTGAGAGAGCAAACACAAACACACACACACGCGCGCGCGCGCACACACACTATTGCTCACTCAGTTACATGTTTACCAAACAGCTTCCAGCACTCACAGCAAATGAAAAAATAATGTTTCATGTTATGTTTCTCTATAGAACAAAAGTTTAACAGTGAGTAGCAGCAAGAACTCTTGGCAGCAATGTTAAAGACTCTTTCATAATACTGATTCAGTTTTCAAAACATTTTTTCTGGAATGGTATGTTTCTCTGCATGGCTTTTCTTGGTAAGAAAACTTGTCCTTTAGGAAATAATCAAGTTTTTAAAATTATTGTTTGTACAGAGGAGGGGAAAGAAGAAAATGCTTTGAAGAAGCAATGAAAACAGTATTATCTTTTCAACACTAACTTCCTTCAAGATTTTTTCAACAATGAAGCAGAGAAACCCACACATGGGGATATCAATTATTACAAACATTTGTAAGATTTAAATAATCTGCACACTTTGAACATTCCTATAAAAAGACATGCTAATTTTCAGAGTAGAAAAACATATCTAAGAAAAACAATCTGAACAAAAATATACCTATGATATGGGTACCTGCCCTGGGCTTACTTCAGGCTAACGTAGTCTGATTATCAGTTAAACTACACCAGCAGTAAAAGGGGAAAAATAAGGTACCAAAACTTCATTTATATCAGGATCTGTGTGATTAAACCACTTGGTGCAAAAGTAGGGTATCACATATCCATATCCCTATGTAAAGGGCTAAAAAGGTGCTTTACTGCAGATCTGAGAATATCCATGCCTATCATTCCAACCAGCATTTTTTTTCAGAAACAGACACATTTGCTTACCGACACACTCGCTACCAGCCAGGTCTACCAGCTGCAGTTTAGTTTTGATTTGCTTCAGTTTTTCAGTTATTTCTGAAGAGGCTGGTGAAGAGGCTCTGGAAGAAAAGGTGGATTTATTTTCTCTTATTTTCTGTGGAACAATGCAGGAAACTTCTTTATTTAGCTTCTGATTGGTTAGTTCATCTTCCCATGATGATCCTGGTTAGAGACAACAAGACAAGGAGAGTTTATTAGTGACACAGGAAATTGAGATGGCATCTATGTAGGGGAGCAGTGTGTGCTGTTTCAGGACAGAATCAATATATGAGTCAGAATCAATGATATGAGCAGGCTGAATCATCTGGTTTGAAACCTTGTCTGTCTTGCTTAAGGATTTGCTCATCAGACTGACCATAGCAGTTGCTAAAAAGACATGATGTAGGTTTTGTTTTATCTGATGTTACTGATATACACACTTCTAGCTGGAAAGCAAAAAACAGTAGGCCATTAAAGACTTCAAAAAGTCATTTTATCATATTTTAGACTGACTGCAAGCAAAGTTTGGAGTGGGATTTTGAATTCTTAGGAGCAGTAAGCTCTGAATTCTGTTTCTAAGAAGTTGGTCCTTCATCTGCTGCTGCTCTGGCCAAAATTGTTCATCCTGCCTCTTTTGTTCTTTCTGTTATTCCATCTAGACTCCCTTCAGCTGTTGTCTCACTGCTGCACCTCTGCCTGATGAGCTATTAGCCTTGTGGGTGTTGCTTCCGCTTGCTCAGTTGGGTCTACTCATCCTGGTCCTCCCTTGTTGTGTAGCTGCTCTAGACTGCTTCACATCCTTCACCTTCCTTAGCAGCAGCATCTGGCTTTTACCCTCAGTTGGGAAGAAATAGGAAGATAGATTCTCTGGAAAAGCTGCTTTGGCATTAGCTTAGCAGAGTGTATGCAAAAGGACTTTCCCAATGCAGTTCTGCTTTTTTTTTTTTTTTTTTTTTCTTCAGTGTTCTGGTTTTCATCCATCTCTCTCTGTTGTAAGGAAAGACATAAAAGAACAAAACTCAGAGGCTCTGCTATAGTAATAGGGACAATAAACTGGCTTGAGGTCTTAAAGAGTCTGGTTGCAGTAGGGCAAAGGTTCATGGTGGGCTGTAAAACTGGAGAAGGGAGCTGACAAAACTGGCTTGTAGAGCTCGGTAGCTCTCCAACTAGGCTGCTGCTGGTACCCAAACTAGCTGTTCACACTGTAGACTGAGCAGTGGCTGTGTAAGCGTTTTGGCTTACACAGAATAAATGGCTTCAGGGAGTATAAAAATAAGTGGCCCCTCTCCTCTTCAGTTTGAAATGAAGAAATGAACTGCCTTCCCTTTAATAATAGACATTACTCAAATAATTTGCTATAAGAGCTTAATCAAATCAGAAAAAGTGCTTGCTTGTCCACTCTTGCTTTTGTCGAAGAGCTCATCTTAGATGTAATAACTTTCTGTTTAGTGACTTAGATCTCCAGTATTGAGATACTTGTCAACTACACAGAGATTTTAAGTCAGGATTTTTTTATTTTAAACAGAATGCTGTCACACTCTTTTTTACCATTTCTATTGCAGATTTCTTCCCACGCCACAACCATATTGCTCATCTTCATTCTTGAAGTATGAACTGTAAACCTAGGAGTCTGCATTCAACATAAGTTAGATATTTCTATGGAATTTTACTGCCATACAACATGGTGTAACAGGGTGAGAGCAAATAGCAATGACGAAGGGAAGTCTGGACTAGACAAGATGGCTGGTGTGGTAACAGTGAAATGCTCATTCTTTGGAAAGGCAACGTCTGCCTGATTGACCGGAATCTGGACCTGGATAGAGCTAACATGTGGAATGCTAGAGCTGCAGCATGCAGAATGTCTCTGTCTTTTGGCAGGGGCCATAGGTAAATGAGGGCAGTGTTTGTTCTCTTTTGCTAATATTGCCAATCTAATTTCCAATAACAATCTAGAGAGAAAAAATGTTAAATGCTTTCCACTTTCTAAACCATGTTGTTGCTGCAGAATATGGAGGAAACAGACCACAGCACTGAAAAAGGAGACTCTAATTACAACATGAGCAAAAGAAAACGAAATTAATCCCCCCAAAAACAAAGGTATTCCTAAAACAAGAAACTGGTAAGTATTGATGTAGTAATGAAAAAAACAAGCAAAGGACAAGTATAATGTAGAAATACAAGTTTTGACATACTAAATAAAACAACCATGTTGTCTATTCCTGCAGTGACCTGTTACTAATAGATCAAGAGATTCTGAATTTAATGGAAGTATTGCAAAGTAGCAGTTAAAAAATAATTCCTTTTTACTCAGCAGCATACCCTGATTAGCATATGCCCTAAAACACCAGCAACATTGGTTAGCTTTACCACAAACTTATCAAAAATAATTAGATGATATGTCATACCAAGTGGTTTAACTACAATATTGGAGTGCCTATCAGATGATAACTCACCGATCAAGTTTTATAGCATGAAACAACTAATGAAATAAATTTTAAGATCTTCATAAGTCAAGAAAGGTAAAGAAAAGTAAGAAGTTACTACAAAAGGATCTAATAAAACCAGTAGCATTTTGAAATCAAACTGATAAGGTTCGTATAAAGCTATTTGAAAGGTTAAACAACAAAAGAACTGAGGGAATTGATTAGGTACTGGAAAAATGAAGAAAGAACAATACAATAATCTTTCAGTTCACAGATTGTGTTTCAAAAACAAATAGATCTGGATATATTTTAGTGGCATCCTACTTACCAAAGTTATCTCCAGAGACAATTGTGGTTATGGTCAATGTAACTACCAGATGAGAACGAGAGGAATGAGCGTGTACCAGAGTTGGGTTTCTGACTCTTAGCTGCAGGCCTTTGTTGACTAAATGCAAGAATTCAGATGCATTTTCAACAATTCTAGGAAATAAAGAAACAAGGAGAAAGTTTTACTGATTCACAGTAAAAATGACATGAGGAAGCTGGCAACCTGGACATGAACTGATCATTTCCTCTTCCTCACTCTTCTAGCTCCTTGTTCTATTCTCCACTCTATGTGTACACTGCTCTCAGTTTTGAGTTGCACAAGCTCCTATGTTAGCCTTTTTCTGGTAGGACAATTTCCAAGATGAAAATCAAAGGCAAAAGCTGAAAGTACTGAAGAAGTTGCCTACCAGCCTTGTAAGACTGTAGACAGAGTACCTCAGCTCTGCGAATGATTCAGATCTCTACACTTTGGCATGTTGGAAAAAAAACAAAAACAAAACACAAATAGACACTCCTGAAATCTTTGGTCATACAGAATCATGGAATTTATCAGTTTATGTTATACAAGCACCTACATTTGGGGAGGAACAGAATTATGGGAAAAACAAACAAAAATTTTTCTGAGCATTTGGAAAGCACAATTCACATTCAAAATTAATTCCAAAATCCTTGCAAAAAAGTTCAGTTCCATTGTTCAGTGAAGAGAGATTCCAATACAGTGCCAGAATAGACAGGCATAAATTTATATAGATCATTTTATTATTATACTATTGGTTCTATTTTTCAATTGAAGGAAATAATCCAAGTATGAGCAATTGAATGGCAAAACCCTGATACAGAAGTTGAAATAAACTAAGGAAAATTTCCTACCATTTTCCCCAGATTTTCAATCTGAAAACAAATGAAGAAGATTAGCAATTAAATGCTATTCCTTACCCTTTCCTTTCACTGCACTATCTCATTCAATAACCACTCAAGCTACACCACCAAGCATTTGTTTCTAGATGGATATATAAATTATGATAAGTGCTCATCGCCACCTGGTTGAGGATGCCCTGTCAGTCACCAGAGCCACTCATGGCCCTCCTGACACGCTGCCCAGCACAAACTTGATTTTGCACGACTGCAAAGCACGTGCTAAAAGGCGAGGCCTTTGTGATTTAGATTTGGCCAATTTCAATGAAAAATCACACTGGGTACAAATACCTTACATGGTGAGAACAGATACACTTGAAGATGTCAGAGAGAGAGAAAAAAAAAGAGAGATACCCCATTGAAACATTGAAACACTGAAAGTTTACTCTAAAAATAAAGCAAAAAGATAAATATACCAACGAAGGAGAATATAGTTAGCTATACCATAAATAAGCAAGCACATAAACAATTCATTGAGTAATCCGTCAACACCATAAACAAGAGCTTCAGGAACTAAATGCTCCCCAGACTCAACCTGTCAATCATGAGCCATGGATAGTTGCATCTCCTGCCATACCTCTGCCTCTGTACACATGGTGGCAGCCTTCACTTAGTCTCCCTGGCCCACTTTGGCCCGGCACAAACACGGATGCAGCTGCCCCAGCAGAAGCTGTGGAGGAAATTGGCATTGCCTGCACGGTGCTGGAAATGGGGATGCACTGTGCGGGCTCCCTAGCACACCTGTCTCCTAGCAGTGACTTCTGGTATAATCCCCACTGCTGTGTCATGCTGTAGGAACTGTACATCGAAAGAGAAGCCCCATTGTGCATAGTTAAAAAAATTTGATGCCAAAAGTTCCCCGAAGTCAACCAAGTCGTAAAAGAAGAGAGAAACGGAGGTTTTTGTGATTCACTAGGATGAGCACATTAACAGGAAAGAGACTACTGTATTTTATCGGGCATATGGAGAAACCAATGAGACCCAGCAGGCCAATATATTCTGAGTTGAAATATTATCACAAATGAGGATGTGTTTTTATTCAAAGCACCAGCTGTTTACTTTAGATTTCAGGCAGCTGGGTGGCCTCACTCAACAGTTCCATACTTTGTTTGAATTTGCTTTTTCTTATTAACCTTTCTGTATAATTATTAATATAACTAGTTTATGAATTGGAGTTTTTTGCAGCTTGCATTGTAATTGAGATACATGTCCATATTTTTTTGTATATTTGCATTGGAACTGAGTATTCATCAATTGATTTAGATAAACGTTTTAAGAAGGTTTTTAGCCCAAGGCACCAGGTTGCTTTACCATACATTACAATTTACAGAAATAAACACAGCAGCCATTTTATGGACTAGAAGAACAAATCAAACTTTACTGCAGCTTCTGGTTCCTGTTTCTACAGCAGAGATCCCTGACACATCTCACCTTTCTGTGTCTCACTGCCTAGGGAAAGAGATGGGTCAACTGCTAACTCTGCAAAGCCTCCCTGGGGGTAAGCATATTTCAGTAATGATCCAGGCCTGCAGCTTGGTCACTGAGATTCTGTAACTAAAGAATACTCAGCGGTTCTGAAAAGCAAAAAAAAAAAAAAAAAAAAAAAAAAAAAGCATTCAACTCCTTTTGTATCCACACTGTACACACCAAATTTTCATCTACTGAGTCATACCATTTTTTCCTTCTCTAGTCAAAGGAAAAGGATTAACTACTTCAAGAAAGGACCAGACAGGTTAGGTTCTGCTCCCAGTCCCCTCTTAAGGAGTTTTTTCTTTCCCCAGTAATAAAACCTAGGGAGGCCCTATCTATCCAAATGAACCAGGTGCCAGAAGTTACACTATAATCACAGCTGAGCAAATCCAAGAACACAGACTGAAACTGTGCAGGCTGAAATAATACAGGCTGAAAGAGAGCAAAAGGCTCCTCATTTCAAACTCCAGTAATTTTTAATTAATTCCAGACTCTTATGGGACATACAGAGTGCAAACAAGAATGCAGAATATGTCTGGAAATCACATTTAACCTCAAGTGTGAAGAGTAGACATAACCCAGAGAAAAATGTTTAACTCTTCTAGAGCAGTATAGTGATTATTATTTCATAGAAAGAAAGAGTTATATCACCCAGCTGGTGAAGTAAGTCACTTTACAGTTTCTCTGGGGCTTCACTTTTTCCTATGAGCAGTTCAGTGGCTAGAAAACACCAGTTAATAAATACATATAACCGGATAGAATAAAAGGATATTCATGCAACCCTCCAATACGCTGTCATATTTTTATCATGGCTTTCTGGCAATAAGCTAAACTCACATAAACAAACTAAAACTAGTGGTTAGTGCTTATGTGATTCCACCGAGTGGGTATTTTGTTTTAATTCATGGCAGGGGCATGGTGGGGGGCACCTCTCCAGTGCCACTAGAACTGCTTGTTTTTACCTGTTTTATTAATGTGATTTAATACCAGTGTAAACAGCACATCTGTTACTACAATCGAGTATCTGAAACAGAGCTGCTCTTGTAAATGCATGAATTGTTAGGAGCATGTGATTTTTATAATCAAAATGGCAAAGAAACATGCTTTATATATAAAAAGAAAGTATATATTTGTTCTGTACACTCTGCATATATAATGCCATTCCCATGAATACTAACAAACCTTTGCAAAGCCTAGAAGCAGAAGAGGTCATTAAATAGGTTACAAGCTGTTGCTTGTAACTACTTTAGGCCGCCCTTCAACATGGAGATGGTGTAAATAAGAATCACACCACACACATGACAATGGGGAGGGTAGGCATCTAACAGCTGAATGGGTAGAAGAGATATTGACCAGTCTTAGATTTTGAAAAACTTGGATTTTCAAAAACAACTTGTCATTCTTTCTATAACACCTTTTTTTAACCTCAGTGACTATAGAGAAATAATACTCTACAGCTTCTTAAAAATCTTAAAGATTTATATATTTTTTATCTGTAAGACTCCTTTTCATCCAGTAGGCTCCAGAGACAGTTCTTTGTGACTCGGTTACCCTTTCTTTTCTAGTGATGACAAGATGCTTTTGACCTGGTAATGATAAAATACATAACTATCTTCAGGCATCCTGAGTGGAGGATGCTTAACACAGAAGTGTAACCAAAATTAATTGCATTATTATTGCAACATTAATATTTGGAGCTGACTGCAACCCAAAAGAGTGAAAGACAGTGAGAGACAGATGCTCTCACAGGGACTCACTGTTCAGAAGTGTTCACTTCTGCATCCGTAAACTGCATTCAAACTGATTTTGCAAAAACTGTGCATTGCACTACCAATGTATTTAGATCAGGATCATACTGTTAACTTACTCATATGTGAGCAATGGAACATCACTCTTCCCTTCTCTGGTTGTGACAACATCACGTTTGACGCCATACACTCTTCCACAACTATCTTTGGCCAGGAGATCAAAAATTTCATTATTATATACTTCGACAACCGAAACCTCAACCCAGTAACTTCCTGGTGGCTTTTCTGAAATAAGCCTGCAGAATAAAAATAAAAGAGGAAAAAAAAAAAGAAAAGAAGAAGAAAACTAAAAAATGCTGAAATCAACCCCTAAGTTGTTTTCAACCCCCCAAGAAAGATCCAGAAGAGGCTATCTGTCCACAACCTCAGTGTAGAACCCAGAAAATGTAACTTGACTGTATTTAAGCCATATAACCTGTTCCTATAGTGTGGCCTAAATGTGATTTCTGAGCGACATTTAACGCCCCTCTATTGTTAGGACCCACCAACAATTGTACCTGAAATATAGGTTGTAAAATACTGTCAAGAGGAAAACACATGCAGTCCTAAATCCCCAGAAAAATAATCATAAAAATCATAAAATAACATAGCAGCATATCAGATCATGCATTATGTTCAATAAATATATCTAGCCCTGACAAGATTACTTCTAGAAAGTCTTAATATTAGTAGAAAGTAGTATTAGAAAGTATTATTATCCTCTGTGTGCTAACTTGGATTCCTTTCATCTGCTCAACTGTCAACCCTCGTAAAACTTTTTTAAGAGCTTAGGTTTAGCTTTTGAATAAGTTTCAACCAAATTTGTGGCAATATAAGATATTTGGAGTCTGAAATACAGATGGACAGACACACTGAGCAAGACTGCATAATCTTAAATTTCTTAAGAAATCTAACTAAACTGGATAGAGACTAGAAGGCTGTATGAAATCTCCAATATGGAATGATTATCAGAGGTGCTCTATTTTTAAATTGAAATCTATAGTGATAAATCACAAGCATTATTTATCCTTTCTATAAAGCTTGATGTGAAAACTCTGTATGCATGCCACTGACAAAAGACTTAACTCTTACTAGGTCAGTATTATCTGGTCAGTGTTACCTGAACACTTCCTGGGTAGCTCGAGGAATCATCCCAAGTTCTGATTCATCTTCTGTGGAGAATACAGGGTTCTTCTCTAACTGTGGTCCCAACATTGTATATGTTTTCCCACTTCCAGTCTGCCCGTAAGCCATGATACACACATTGTACCTGAAAATCAAAAGTGACTTCTTTTAAACCATTTTCAAATGCATCTGTTAAGTGGCAGGTTAAATCCCCCCAGATTTGGGAACACAAACCAAGACTAGAAATAAATATACTGCCAGTGCAGATTTCTTTCTGAAGATTTCAAAATCAGACTGAAATTAAGTACTTCTCATAACCTCTTTGAAAAAAAAAATATTTTTTGAGCAACTATGAATGATAGGGAACTAACTGCAGGATGCTTAGCTTGGAATGACTGAGGATGTTAGACCTCCCGCCTGCCCCACTTCCACAGTTCCTGCACTACTGAGCTGAGCTGCTTGCTAACCATCTCCTGAAGTACTACAGTTTACACTACAGTATTTTAAAGTAAATCATCACTGGGTTTGATTTGTCTTCTGCTGCTATGCTGCAAACCACAGTGTTAATATCTGAACAGCTGTGAATAGTGAACTCTTCAGTTCTCATAGCCTTTTCACGTAGGCTTATGAACTTAGGCCCACAGTTACTGCAAAAGGTAAGAGAGCCCTAATGATAAGATGCAACTTTAAAACCAAATGCATTACTTGAGTATAAGCGTGCCCTGGAATAAAAGTGTGAAGAACTGATTTCATGTGGCCTTGTAGAAGGTGAAAGATGCCTAAGTCCTTGCAGAGGTACAGGCAAATCTGGAACACAGTTCATCATCTTCTGAAGTACACATGTGAAACAAGCCAAATGAACAGAGATTGAAAGTGCCTGCTTCTCTTCACTGAACATTTCAAAATAAGGCCACAGCAGCCAGCTCTGTTGTGGATGCCTCTGCTGCAGACACGTGATTTTAGCTATATGAATGCTATCCTCGAAGTGTGTTTCTAATATAGTTGGATCCAAGCCAACATCGTAAGACAACCAGGAAGAAACAAATGCATCCCGGCACGACACACTTTTGTTCTGAGGACCAAGGCCATAATGTGCATTTGCAGATTAGCTCCCTCTCGTTTTTGTCTATACTGCAGACACCTGCTGGGACGTTGGTTTTTACCACAGAACTGTGCCAGCAAAAACTTTTAAAATACACAGCTACACCGGCAAGACTGCGTCTTCACTGGTCTGTCTTGTTTGTTCAGAGTCCCAGCTTTAGTAGAACCACTGTGTACTTTGTGGTGTGCTGAAATTTCAGTGCAATTAAAGACCTGCAAGAATGGGCTTGTTCCTATTCTGCCAGGGAGTGCAATTTCACTGCATAAGCTCTACCTCCTCTGCCTTTTGTAATCTGATGCTTTCCTGTACATCAAACTGTTGTTTTAAGAACATACCAGCAAATTTCAGTGAACACCCCTCATCCATTTGTTTCAAGATTTTGACTTTAGGTGATCAAATAGTAAAATGGCCACTGTGAAGAAGTATACTTGGAAGGCTTCCTGAGTACTAAACATGTCTAAAAGCAATCTTTTGGGAGGATTCTTAAGAAAGTTTTCTCTTACTTGAAAGAAGTGGGAGCCTGATAAGCAAAACAGCAAATATCTGGGCTTACATCAACCTTTCTAGTGATGTAAAGTCAAAGTTGCAGTTAATGAACCAAGTCAGGATGCAAAGAGTGTAACTACATGTCCAGCCATAGAGTTGGAGTAATCCTCAGGATTTTAATATGAACATTTCTAATTAGGATTCAACTGTGAGACATTTCTGTTAACCCAGACATTTCTCTTTCTTCACTGTGGTTCATTAACTATATTGTTTTAAAAAGTTCTTATTGTCAAATTGGAATACCAGTACTTTTCTAGTACTCTTCTCCTATAACAAACGTGGCCGTTCATGATAGTAAAGTTATGACTGGCTTGGGAACACTGTCAAAAGAAATCAAAGGAGGAGGAATTTATTCTGCATGAAAATAAATAAATAAATTAAGTTTATTCTTCAATCTTGTAAAGAAAGGAAGTGTTTTCTTAGTCCCTTGCTGGTTCTTTACTGCTAACTGTAAACTTTTAAGGCTGCAGTATTTTATCTGCTTTGCATATGGAACAATCTTTTCCTCCTGTGTATTTATACTGGAAAATGAAACAATTAATTAAAAAAAGAAAGAAAAATAAGGAAAAGGAATTAAACAGTCAGTTGAACAGTCCTTTCTACTTAAGGTTGTTCCAGAGCATTTTGGAACCCAGATCAAAACAGTCATGAGAGGCACAGCAGTTCAAGGTTCAGATGGAGTCTGTCTGGTTCACATTTACAAAGGGAGGGCTCCTCAGAAAACACAACTCTTATGCATAGTCTTTCCTTCCCTGAAAATCTGTTTCTGTTTAAACGACACTCCTGGAAAAACAAGACAGTTCTTTTGTTTTTACTAACAGAACATTTCCGAAATGAATATAAAAATCCCAGCTTTGGGGAGAGGATTCTTTCAACGTACAGTTTGGAAAGTGGGAAATACAGTAGATAGAGGTATGGATCAGATAGGTTTGAAGAAACATTGGCAGCCTCCTGAGCCAAAGCAAACTTATGTTCACTGCAGCAGGAAAAGTATAGAGTGAAAACAGCTGTTCTAAGGAGCCCTCCAAACTCTTCCAATGTTGGGGTCCCCATGTTGCTCAACTATGAAAACTCATGCTCAGAGAATGAGAACTGGTGCCCTACAGGCCATATAGATCTTCCCCTAGCCCAGGAAGCCTTTGTGGGCCCCTCTGTGGAATGGTAACAGGATGCTCGGGATTTACCAATATTCACAATATCCTAATACATCGCTTCTAGGCTGCTTTTAACACTTGGACAGAAAACAAGACTTGTAACCTCCGTTGTGCCAACTGCCAGGAACAAGGGTTGCCACTGTTGAGCTGTGCCGCTCTGTAGGGAAAGAGGTCTACCACAAGCATCTACAGTTCAGCTGAATCAGGGTGACAAAAGCTGAATCAGGGTGAAAAAATATATCTAAATAAATCTAAATTCAAAATTTGTGTCTGAAGGATAATAATGACCACCACTTCAAGGGTTATTTGTGAGAGGAGCTTAACTTGGCCCTATGTAAATGAAAATCACACTTCAAGAACTTCAATGGCTACAAGTAACATTTGTTAGTGCTTATTACTGAATAGTTTCTTATTCAATCCAGAATTCCATTTTAATCCTAGTATGGGAGGGTTTCTTAAGAACTGAGATTGAGGATGCTGAATTCTGTTTCCGTCAGGAACTGACTGTTATCATCTCCTATTGCATTTGCTGTACACAGGAACAGATGACCAGCAAATGGCTCTGGCAGGCCTTTCATGTAAGAATACACTGTTAGGAAAGATGTATTATGTTGTTTGCAGTTGAAAAACACTTCTAAAACATAACTTACAAAAACATAGGAAAGAAAACAAACAAACAACTAAAATAGTATCCACCATTAGAAGCAATGTTCATATTTGTTATAGTGGAAAGAGACCAGATAAAAACCTGCTTTTTTCCCCCCACAAATTTATCCACTCCACTAAATTTTATGAACAGTTGTATTCACTGCTTATATGACGAACCAATATTCACCCACAACTGAGTAGAAGGAAAATAGGGAAATGAAAGAGTAAAGATGCAAAACTTGACACAACGGTAAGGCAGTTAACAGCTAATACTTAAGTATTTTTTTTAATTGATGGATTCCAGTAAACAATTGTCCCTTAGCTTTCACACTTTTTAACTTACCCATCCAGAAGAGAAGTTAGCAAAGGGGCCACATCTGCAAACACTGTGTCTTGAGATTCAGAATCATTGTAAACTCTGAGGATCAACATGTAATGGTTAATTGAAGAAAAGATATAAATACATTGGTAAAATACAACAATATGTAGAAAATATAGACCAATGACACATTGCAATGACAGCAGCAATTACAGATTGCATTTTAAAATATTTATTTAGCTTGCCAATATGAAGCTGGTAAGATAGAAACTACTCATTGGTGCTCTAAACCAGGCTTCCTATGCCAGGAAATCAAAAGGCAACGAGGAAGAGCTGAGCTGCCATAAGAGTTACCACTTTGTTCAGGTGGCTAAAGGGAAAAACATAGGGCATGGCCAAGCCTCAAAGATTGTGTAGGAAAATCTGAAGTGCCTCCAGCACATTACAGAAAAAGGTTGCTTTTTATGATGTATTCCATAAATCAGCATTCCTCATTCTTCCCTGCTTTTGGGGGAGGCATCTGTTGTATGTACTGGAGGGAGGGATCCGGGGGTGTACACTCGTGGTGTCTGATCTCATCATGATCTTCCTGACAGCCTCTGCTCTGGGGCAGCCGCCCCCCAGCTGCCCATGGCTCCTCTGTGAGAGGCTGTGAGGAAGGGAGGGGGCAGGTTGCGCTTCCTCTTGAGATGCAGGAAGGGTTTAGGAAAAGAGGGACAGAGGCTGTAAACTTGCCCCAGAGCCTGTCTCAGAGGAGTCTGTGGCACTAAGGTGACATGTGATGCTGCACTCTCTTCATGGGCAGCATCAGTTTAAGCTATTTTCATCCCTAGTCCCACTGAACTACCTATTCTGAGATGCATATCTCACCAGAGACATTCTTTTCAGACATTCTCACCAGACTATTCTTTTAACCTGATTTAGTTAATGAGTTATTCTACCTCTTAGAAAAGATCAATGACAATAGACTTCTTGGCTCAAAACAAGTATATGCATTTTTCAAATTCAAGAAAAATATCCAGCAAGATTTCAAAGAAATTTCCCCCCTAACCCTTCCTTTCAGATATAATATTTGTACAACACAAATCAAGACAAAAATAAAAAATCATCAAAGGGAGGAAATCCTTATAATAAAACATGGAAAATTCTTAATTCATTCATCTCTTCTCTAATATGTCAAAAAAGTAACCTCTCTGAGATTGCAGCCTGCAACAAGTATTGATTATACAAGATGTATGAAATCCCAAACATGCAAATCATTAGTTACACTTTAGAATTTGAGATTTGATTTTTTTCTTTGAAAAAGCTTCCTTTTCGAATATCCTTCTGTTGTAATTCTTTTGTATCCGTTTTCCAAAGTGTGATGCATGTTTATGTAGGTTACAGCAGAATGACAAATTAGAAACAGGAGTTTCAGTAGTAGCAAACATTACAGAACATAGTAACTTTCCTATGTATATAGTATGCTGGCATGCTTTACTTAGCAGTATTCATGTATACATCCTGTATACATGATCCTAAAAATATTATTGAATGAGGGACATACTGTGCTCTTCGGCATTTATTCAGGCTCCTTTGTATACTTGAGCAGAATCTGGCCATTAAGGTTTGTAGCCTGCCCAAATGTAGATTCAGTATTTACTTCTCCAAAGACAAAACTGCATGGAAGGACTACTATGACACAGACACAGAATTAGACCAAATCTACTGAGTTCAGCATTTTGTTTCTGCAAGTGGACAGAAGTAAGAGCAAGAAATACAATCGTAGCTGGAGACAAAATAATTCATCTATGTGAGTGACTTACCATACTCCTTAATAGTGGTAAGTTGGCCTCAGAGTTGAAAGAGTTGAAATTCTGTTTCAACAAATACTATTAGCATTAACATCCATTTTCTTTTTGTGTCTTGCTGATTTTTTTGGCCTGGAGTAACATCCTGTGGCAAAGAGTTCCACAGGCTAAGTATAAGTTGCATGAAAACGTACTCTCTTTAATCAGGAAATGAGCACTTGGCTGGCTTGATGGGCCAATACTGCTTATCTTGTCATTCCACTGACATGCTGTTATGCTAAGCTGAGAAACCAACAAATATGCAGAGATGTGGCACAGTTCTTATTAGGGGGACATAGTCTCTGAAGGGCATCCTTGCGTTGCATGCATGCTGTTCAGTGTGCGTCATGCCTCAAATGTTCAAGGTCAATATAAGAAAGCAAAAGCACTTCCAAACATTTTTTCTCTGTCTCATTTATCATTTGCAAACAATGAAATTCATTAGCCCCAAGTCCTGAATCCTAAACAACTGGGACTCTAACTCCACTTACTGTGAAATAATATTTTTTCTTAACCTGTCAAATATCTCACTTAAAGGTACTACTTAAAAAAAGTAAAAATAAATAAATAAAAAACCTTAGGTGTTAATAATAAGATACGAACACTATACTGTCTTCACTTGGAGTTGCTGAGTTTTGCAGTTGAATAAAGAAAACAGATAGCAAAAACCACAGCTAGAATCAACAGGTTTTGGTAGTCTTATGTTTACACTGCAAAGTAATATAGACATAGCTAACTGTGTCAGATGGTGGTAGCAGTTTAGAGTAAAGGCTTTCAGCTCCACGTTACAATAACTACTCCAAATATTTACCCAACTTCCTGTAGGGATTTAACGGCCACTACTGAACTGCTGCGGTTCAAATGCTAGCAGGACCCCAAAAATGTAGTTTAAAGTTGGCTTGAACTGGTCTTTGCTGTTCTGTAATCATAGGACTAGCTGAAAGCAGAGACATACACTGAAGCAGCTATCTGAGAGCATGGAAGATGCAGCAAATCCAGAAAATCTGTTTCTGTACTTCTCTTTATTTTTACCAGAATGACAGATTTATTCCTGTGCAGTGATTGATGTTAATTTCACCTTGAAAATTCTGAGCTGCTTTTTTTATTTTGCTAACCGAATCACCAATAAAATTATAAAAGCATAACATGCTGAAAGCTGGAATTTTCTTCCTGAGCTGAAATCAAATATTTTGACATTTATTAGTTCCATA
Source organism: Crypturellus tataupa (assembly GCA_034781795.1). Lineage (NCBI taxonomy): Eukaryota > Metazoa > Chordata > Aves > Tinamiformes > Tinamidae > Crypturellus > Crypturellus tataupa. Next base: position 1,208,441 of record JAWLRI010000436.1, on the reverse strand, counting down.
AAACGCTGCTAAAAAAAATAAACATTTTTGAGTTCATAAGAACCATATGCTCTTCTGTTTATAAAAAAGAGCTGTGCTGGGACAATGAAAAAACATTTCCCAAGAACTGCATTCTTTGAGGGATTTACATTTTTTTAACCTTTTTCCTGATTATCAGGATCGACACCACATGTCTAGAGTCACAGCACTCTAGAGTCCTATGTCATTACCATTAATTGTGTTGCCCTACAGATTTCAATTTCAGTTTTATCCTGCATTCACTTCAGCTGCTGTTGCTGTGTTAGGTAGAGCTACAGGGTGACAGGAATTACTCCAAACAGCTTAGCGGACATGCAAGGTGACCATATACCTTGACAGGTCACACAGGTATGCTTTGTATCAAAGAAGCCATATAACCTATAGCGTCAGTGAAGCTTCCCAAAGATATGAATTTAAGGTATTTTCAGACATGTGGTGGCCAGTCTCCTGTCCTCAGTCTGGATGAGTAGCAAAGGGCAACATCTTAGAAGGATGCCTCAAGCAAAGGGTGAATAACTGGCAAAGTTTAGCAAACCTACAGCAGTTTGGGTGGAACAGACTCGGAACTTAAAATTAAACCAGGATAGATAATTCATGCTGGATATATTTGACTTTGAATGAATATAAGTCTTGCTTTCAGCAAGGAAGCTTGAGATTATCCTCATGTGTTCTGTTTCCAGAAAGGTTTGAAGCACAGTTCAGGGTAGAGAGCTACTGTATGACTCACTGCAATGCACACACATAGCTCAGTAAAGCAAAGTTTGAGTTAGAAGAAAGCCATGAGGTAAAATGTTGTATTTCTTGGTTTACAGAGATCTTATTTACATTATTATAATTCTTCATTCCTGTTTTCACATTCTTAAGTCAGCTTCACTGTAAAAGAATGCAAAGCACCTTTCAGCCCAAATCCCTGCAGTTTTCTATCTTATGGGTTGATTCTCTGGTGTCTAGTAAGGCACAAAATACAATTAAAAAATGCAGCTCATGCATTCAAAATGTCTTGCACCTTTGTGGGCTCTCTAGTGTCTAATTAGGAAAATGTTCACACTGCAAACTTTTCCTCAGAGGACCACTGATTTACAAGCCACTACTCTACCCAGCTCTCTATTTTCAGCTATTTTAACTCAGAACTATAAGTAGTATGACTGAACATCAGGTCTTAGAAATCCTTAGTTCAGTTTCTGGCTCAGCCATACTGTGTCTGATGTGGTGGTGGATCCAATCCACCTCCATTCCTCACCTTTAAAATGGATAACATATTTTACTATTTCATAGAATGCTGCAAGGATCATGGAAAAGAAAAGAAAAAAGTAAGGATTTCACTATCCAAATCTTCCAGCAATCCAAACTGCTACACAGGACCACCCACCTCTCAAACTGAAAAGTCTTGTTTATTGATGCATGACCAGGACGGTTACATTTTACAAGAATGGTTTCCTAAGAGGAAAATAAAATACTAACAGTTAGCGGCATAAAAATGAAATACATATTTATCATTTCTAATGCTCCAGGTTACAGCAGTAATTGAGGAATTAGAGATTGTGAAGTGTACCCCTTCACAATCCTGCTCCGGAAGTCACCAAAACTTTAGGTTTTAGAGCCTGCATACTGCAGTTAACTAGACAGATTAGGAAAAAGGATCTCAAAATGCACTTAACAAGCAATAAGCATAAAATAGTACCTAAGTTCGGGAGAAAGATCCAAACCATCACTTCAATTTCTTATGTGCCTAGAAAGCCATAGCCAGGTCAAAGCAACATATCTAATTGCCACCACAGGTAGTAAAATGTCAAACAGAACCCTTTACTATTTTAAGACCAGTTTTCAGGCTATTTCAAATTGCTTAAATATGTGTGTGTGTGTGTGTGTTTGTGTGTGTGTGTGTGTGTGTGTCTGGAATTGAACAGAAAATGCATATTTCATAGAATATTATGCTAGTCCACAGCTGTGAGAAAGAACAGCAGTGGCACAATTGCTACAATTTGATGAGTTCTTACTAGAATCCACTTTCCAGACAGACTGTGTAGCTGTTTTGTAAGCCTGTCAAATATGTCAGCAGCTCTTCAAAGCATTAACTAGAGCGTAATCACAACACTTCTGTGTGTCTTCACCAGCAACTCCTGTGCCCTTTTATTCCTCATGGTGTATGTTGTTTAATTGCAGAGAAAAGCAAAGAAAAAAAAATGAAAGGGTTTACAACACATCAATGGAAGTTCATTTGCACATAAAACACCTCATCTAATTCAAGGAGGTTGCTAGTTTATTAACCTGCAAGCTCAAAAAAAAAGGAAATTTGGAGGTGGGGGTGAGAGCAAGGAAATTGATGAAGACTTGTGAAACAATTTTCTGATTCAGTTATCAAATTTATTTGCAGACCAGCTTTGTCCTAGGTGAGAAATGGAACAGGAGAAACTCTGTGTAAGATAAACAAAAGAAGAGGTCTTCATATGAGCATTTGTAATGTCCTTCCTTTCTCAGGAAAGTAAATAAGAAATTATCATGAAAAGAAAACATTGCAGTCAGCCACTTTGGAGCCCTAATGTTAGCAGTCATACTGTCCACATGAAAATGATTGTATTTATTTATACATGCAATCTGAGATTTAAAATACTTGAATTAGCTCAAAAATTGAAATGAAATACTAATAACTCTCTCTATACAAGTTGTGCATGGTTATAGAAAAGGTCACTTGTGTCATTTGAAGAATTAATGTCATGAATATCTAAATAACCAAGAAAAAAATGGTCAAAGAAAATCCTGAATTGAATGCAAGTAGTCTCTCTCTCACAAAACAACACACAGTCATTCTGTCAAAGTTACAGCTCTGCCTTTGTACAGAGAGTTTCAAGCAAGTCTTAAAACAGCTTCTGACAGAAGAGAAGAGCAACATACTGCAAATTCTGTTAAGGTATTTTACTGTGAAACAGTTGTTTTTCCCTGTTCTTGTTATAAAATGTCAATTTGGTAGCCTAGATGAATATTACCAGGGCTGTATCACAGTCCAGGTACAATGATGAGGTGAAGCCTATCCATCAGATGATCACGCCATAGGTTTTTATGTGCATGCTGGGAGGGAGTGAGAAGGATGCAAACGCTTTGCAACTAGGGTTTTCTAATGCAGCTCTACTTTGTAATGCACATTGGTTCTAAAATGACCACCTTACAATGCACACTTTTATGAAACAATTTCCAGTAAATTCAGGCAAGAATATGGAGAAACAGCCATGATTTAAATAACAGAAATCAGCACCTCTATCACAAGCAGACAGTCTCCCTTTACCTTGATTGAAAATTTCCTTTGAATCATAAATAGTTCTTTTGGAAAGCAGCTAACTCATTTCCAGGAACGTAAGCTTTGTCTGGGTCGAAACTAGAGCCTCAATAACAAACCAAGAAACATAATTTTATCGGAAAATTGCATACTTATCCTAGCTACAAGTGTAACATCTGTAGTTGTTAAAACACATTGTTTTCTTTTACTTTTGTTAGATCAAAGTTACTACTTTTTTTGTAAAATATTATTCATACATTTTCCTCCGACACAAACTAGTATACTTTAAACAAAAAGAGCTATTTTCTATAAACAAATATTCTTACTAAAAAAGAACGCAGATTTTAAGGTGTTTTATCAGGACTTGGAAGCTTTTTAACTAAATTTCAAAACAAACCAATCAAACATTTAAAGTCAATATTGTCCTTTCCAAAAATAGGAAGATACTATCTTAAAAAATCCATTTTACAATCAAGTCCTGCTTATGTTTATTTTCCTGAAATATTTCTTTAGGATTTTTAAACAAGGGAAAATGTTAGCATATTGAAATTTACCAGCTCATACACCTTCAAACTCATACACTGATAAAAGCAAGCAAATACTGTTTTTCTTGTAAAAATATAGAATGTAGTGTATCAGATTGCTACAAAAACAAGCAAAAACCTAATGATTTAATTTTGTCTGTTTCATACAACATAATTTCACATCCATTAAATTATGCCATTACAGAGTCCTGTTTTTTATCTCACGACATATTCAAACTTTCTAACTGACTTCATATGCTCCAGTAGTTTCCCAGGTGCATATAGGAGCATCCAATCTATGCAAAAGAGAACTGTCTAATGAAACTATAATTTAGAAGATTTAAATGCATAAGATATCTTAGGTCACTTCAGCTACATTTTAAGCACTAAACTATAGAAGAGAATTTGGCTACTTAGTATGTAAGTAACCTCAATTGACTAAGAACTGTGACAGCTAAGGAAATTAAAGGTAAAATCTGAGTTAATACTTTAACCTTAGCTCACACTATGGTGCCTTTTAAAATTTTATGCCTTGGTAATGGCCTCAAGTAATGTTGGAATGTCATCTGGATTTACAGCCTCAGTATTTATTCTCCTTCTACTGGATCTATGCCAGGATCCTTTAACACGCTTGACTGCAATACCGCCTAGGTTCTTGTGGTATCCCATGAGATACCATTTTTCCCTCTTAATCCATTAGTTGTGCTGTAATAATAAAAATGAAAAAGTCTGACATATTTTTAGAAATGTTTGCAGCATATAGAAGTGGCTCAAAGGGATTGCAGGATATCTGTATCATTTTGATCCTTCAGACACACAAGCTCCAGTGCATGGATAGCTATACCAGCAGAAGCATCAAGCTATTATTAATAGAAAGAGCTAGAAGAAAAATAGCAGAAATCATCCATGGGAGATGGATACTACCAAGAAACTATTGTTCACATGTCCCTGTTGTCTCTCTTTCCTAGTATCTGTGAATGTGCTCCTGAATTTCACTGTTAAATATACTCACATCATCAGCTGCATATGCCACTTTTTCTGAAAAGTTTCTTTGCCTGTAATGAAACACATATATATATATATGTATATACTTTAATAATAAAGGAAAAAATAGCTCTCAAACCATAAGTAGGTCAAGATATTTAGGTCAAGAAAGTCAATGCTTAAAATGTCTGTGAACTACAAGTTGTCTAAAGAGTAACTTTCAGAATTTTCATTTCTATTGACTCCATGTACATCCTAAGACCACAGTTATTTGTGATAAAAAACACGCAACAAAATAATGTGCTACCAAGTAAAATAAACTACCTAACAAGTCAAATTCAGAATAGTTCACATGCAATGTTGTTTTAGATCACCACTAGAAAGCTTGTAACAAGAGGTTTTTCATTTATGGAGAATTCAGCTTGTTATGGCACATACTTGCATCTAATCTCCCCTTTTTTAAAAATCTTGGTATATGTCAACACTTTAGCTATGGTAAGTGTATTACAAATTAGGGATGCAGAGCCAAGTTATACTGAATAGATAGAATTACAAGTGTTTGTGCTGCCAGAAAATCTGTTTTATAGCATTACAAAACAACTGCAGTGCTGAAGGTCTCTCTCTATACATAACTTCCGACCAATGTTATTAAATTCCTATATCCCAGAATTTGTACAGGAGAGTGAATACACTTTAAATTGACAGCAGCTGTGTTACTTCTGTCAAGCCAGGGATAATCCTGGGTTACTGAACTGCTTGACTTTTTATTCAAGTAGACAGATCTTTAGGCAAGAAGATGAGTTTGGCTGAAGCCAACTTAACAGGAGAAAGAAAAGGAAACAGCAATTATTTGTTATGATATCATTATAGTCTTCTACATATATAAAAACATTATAAAAAACCCAAGAACATAATTATTCTCATACACAAAGCTATTGTTTTCTCCATTTATTAACTATGAATTAGCTAAGACTATAACATAGCCAAAATAAATTACCTCTCTTGTGGTACTGTATGTCCAGCAACAGTATCAAAAGGTAGTAACGGTCGGATCCGGCAGTGGACTCTGATATTTCCTCTTAATTCCTAGGATTAGAATATTAATATGCACATAATATAAAGTCCTGAAGAGAACAAATGCAGCAGAATAAATTATGCAGGCAAAAATGTGCTTAAGAAACCAGAGAAGTGTTTTCAGCATCAGAGCTTTAGATTTTCCATGGAGAAAAAATATCATGATCATCACTTGACCTCTTCTAGTTTTGACTGAGAAAGTGGAAACTTTTCGGAGTCATGGAATAGCGTGGTCCTCCCTAGTCTTTTGCTCTGAGCCATATTCCCTCCTTGGTTTCCTTCTTCACCTGAACTTCTTCAGACACAAGGCAAGTAACAAGTCAAAACACTACATTTTTTCTTTAAACGCCAACCTGGAAGTTGGTGGAAGATGTAGGAAGGAGGAAGACACAGAACATAAAACATTCTTTTCTTTTTCCTCTCCACCATGTATTCATATATGACTAAAAAAGCAGTACATGATTTTTCTCTCTAGACTATTTCAGACTTCAGTTTATCTAACCTGGTGCTTCTCTTTCCCTTTTGCTGGTGTTCACTTCTTGCCTTACATTAATGAAAAAAGCTTGCCTGTGATGACTAGTGAACACTCTCATTAATTCTCCATTGCCTTGGGGAATATCCTTTCAGTAAACTACAAAATTTGGAAGTAAAGTATTTTGTAAAAAAAAGTTTCATTTTCCTAGATAGACAGCTTAAAAGAATGTTGTTTGAAGATAGCTTGTATTTCTAAAAATCAGGTCTCTTTTCCAGGTCATGAGTCAGGCAATCCAAAGCTAATAATTTGTAGTGGGGAGGAAGTGTAAATTTAACAGTGCAAAAAGAAAAAATGATCCCAAATGGACCATCATTAATAATTGAGAATATAGCTAGGATATATTTGGAAAAAAAATAAAAGAAAAAAATAAAAAGAAAAATTAAAAGAAGAAAATCTTGCAATTTCAAGTAAATCATTAAAAAAATTCTATGCTAATTGAGATATGTTTTTTCCTGTGAGCTGCAATTTTAGAGAAGGAGATTAGGAAACTCAGTTTTGCTCACTTTTCTAAACGGAGCATACACTTCAGGGCAATATGCCCAAGAAAGGCATTTGGAAGATGTTTGTGTAAAGTAACAAGCTGGGGCTTACTGCAAGACAAAAGTGCCTCAGCAAAGAAATGCACTATGTATAAATAACTTGGTAGGTAATATATCTATGAAAAATATATCCATTACTTTTACTGGTGAGAAAATTATAGGAATAATTACAAGAAAATACAAAATGTCTGTCATTAAAGGTACTTACAACTAAACTGTTATGTAGAGCTCTCCTCTTATGCTTTTCCTTCTCGTATCTCTCCGTTACCTCTTGAAGGGACTGCTCAAGATCAAAAGCTTTTAACTGAAACACTGGAGGAAGAGAGTTGTTTCAAAGAAGTCACATCTATGACTTTACTAATAGCACCTCCAGAAATATAAGCATAAACCTCCTTAACTTCTATCACACCTAAGGTCAGTTTGTGATTTACTAGCCACCTCTGAAAAAAAAAATCTTACTTCTTGCTATGAAATGACTATGCGGAATTGCAAATAATTACCACAAGTATCTAGGTGCAATCTAGGAAAATGATGAACAGATATTCAAAGGTAGCTTAAATGTGTCAGCTTTGCTAAACGATCATTAGTTGACAGTGAAGCCTAGAACGGACACCTGAAGCAAACAGTTCCTGGATGGGGCTAATGGTGCCATGTTTGCAGTTTAGATTCCTGCCAGCTTAAGTAATAAGATGTTAGCCTATTATTTATCCTCAGTCTCATTTACAGTACTGCTAATCCTGTAAACAGCTATAAGATTGCACTTTATGATAGATGCATTCACTTCGTGGCTATGATTTCATAAAAAGACAACAGATCTTTTGGACCCTATAGAATCCCGACACAGATGACAGGAGAGCAAAATAAAAGCTTATTGTAAAAACATTATAAAAGCTTTCCAACCTCCCAAAGGATTTTACTTCAGCACAATTGCATTAATGCTGACCAGTAACTTTCAATGTTACTAACATTTAGCAGTGACAATGGAGATCTGACGTGTTTGAAATGCAAGTGTGATGAGCCTTACTTTGCATTGCTTCATTTTGCAGCTGTATCCTTTGGACCACTGTCAAAACTTGGTAAAGATAAGTCTTGCACTGATGCTGAAAGTCTTTTGAGATCTCAAGAGCAAATGAATGGAGGCTCTTCAGGTCTTGCTTAAGCCTCTTACCAGCAAAAACAACAACAACAACAACAACAGCGTTATAAATGTTATAAAGACATAAAAACAGCAGTTGAGGAAGAATCAAAATAATTGTAATAGTGCAAATAGTCATGGTGAGATATCACAGTCAACACTATTTCATGAAAGGAAGTCACCAGGAATGCATTTTCAGTATATTTTGAGAAGGATCCTGCAATATACTCAGCAATTTCATTTCCTAAAGTTTTTCCACAGTACTTGAGGATCCTCACCATCCTACTGCATGTTCCTGCTCTACTACAGAATTAGCTGTAACAAAGTACCTCTCATTTCATCAGACAAAAGTAACTCTGAATGTTTTTTCCATTAATAAAAAAATACAAAATTAGTAATGAGTAAATAGTAATCCATATGTCCCTTAAAGCACTTATTATACATTTATATCGTATTCAGTAGATGTTTGCTGACGTTCACCATACATCATCTCTTAAATAAACCACTTCTATACATTCCCATGAAAATAAATGTATTTTGAGAAGCTCAGAAACCTTTATTGTTCAGGAAAGTATTTATATTATTACTGTAAATCAGTACAACATACATTGCAAGATTTTTGAACATTTATATGCATAGCATCTTACATTCACTTCGAAGTTCAAATAAAGTAAAAATAAATTGCCCTAATTTTAGGATTAGTAGGATTTCTAACTTCAAGGTCATAAGCAGACACTTAATAGACACTTAAAGCCATCTGTAAAAGGAGTTTAGCAGTATCTTATCTTACAGTGCACCATGATGGTTCATTAGTCAGCCTGCTGAAAAGCACCACCATTATTCTGTAAGACTTAAATTGTTCCAATTGTGGTAATGGCTTTCAATTAATTGGATTTATTAATTTGGTATTGTTATAACAATAACAAACTGAACAAAAGGGAGTAATCACTGTGGCTGTTAGGTTCAAAGACCGCAGAACATATAACTGGAAGAAATCAATTTTATTTTCAATTATAGGTATAGGATTACGATTACTTTAGACTTATCTGGATAGTTTTCAGCTCTTCTTGCATACATTTATCTCTGATAGGAAGTCATCTCAATCCAGTGATACTGGATTGAGGTCTACCATTTTAGCTAACTTAAAATATAAATCGTAACTGCAAGATCTACTGAGAAAAAATACTGTAATTATACAAAATCCTTTTGCCTATTTAGAATTAGGTTCCTTTCCCGAGTTATTTTTTTGATTATTCTACGGAGACATTTGAAAGAGCCCTAAAAAACCCTGACTTTGGTCAGTGTCCTTGAAAGGAATTCAGTATTCTATGGAGTAATTTAAGGAGCAAGTACTTCAACAAAGAAAAGTTATTTTAATACTACTGGGGAAAAAAATCCAGAATGTTTAATGCAAAATAATGACTGCTTGACTGAGCATAAAGCAAAATACTCTTGCTTCTCAGTGATCCTAATATGGATGAACTCCCAGTGACGTCAACAGATTTTTCATCCTAAAACTGCAACATTGCTACAGTTTTAAGCCAACTGAGGCATTGCTGCGCTTCATTGCAAGCCATACTTTGAGCGCAGTACACCATAAATCAGGTTGAGTTCTGCTAGTTTTCTTCTTTTTTCCTTTACTGTATTTGATAAACACATACATGTTTAGAGCACTGACTATAGCTAGATTATTACTAAATGGTTTTACCTGTATTGCTCTGTGAAGCTGTGTTATAATAGAGTTTCTCTGCAATGTCTGCGGCTGTCCAGGTGAAGAGTAGAGCTGCAAAATTTCATTAGTGTTTCTTGCAGACAATCCTTGACACTGTTAAAACAAAATCAAATTGAAAACTCAAAGTGTATTTTATTCTAATGTTAGAGGTTCCAATAGCCATGGTTAGAAAATTGACATCTAAAAAAAAAAAAAAAAAAGTGTTATCTCCTACCACACTAAACTCTTTATTTGGAACAGACTTGTTTGTTGAAAATGCCATCTTTATGAGTTATAGTCTAGAAATATCTGCCTCTCTCATTAATCTAGAGTGACTAGCTCACATGCTGACCTGTACACTGCAGCCTTTGCATTCACTGCAGGCTGAGTGTTAACAGTGCCCCTCTAAAATAGGATGGGGTGGGTCAAACAACCCAAACTTCTTGTTATATCAACATGTTGTTACCATCCAGTGTAAACTTGGTCAAAGGGAGTAGCATGTAGTAGCATGGCCTGACCATTTATTTACATATAAATGTAAATAAGGAGAATTATTTAAGGAGAAAAAAAAAGAATGTTTGGCCATTTATATGAAATATTAAGTTTAGGGTTAGAAAAGCTGCACACAGGCTGCAGTTTCACAAGTATTTGGCACCAACACTGTGTAGGATTTGCTGCTTTTGGCTATTCCTTCCCACCCTCACACTGCTGCACTATTTTTTGTGACAGTACGACTGCTTTTTTGGGCTATGCTGAGAACCACATCAAGGAATCTGGCCTACCTTTTAAGTAAACTGATCAATTACGTATTTAAAAGCTCAACTGTTCCTTGTTCCTTTTCACAGTGTGGCATCACAAGTAAGGGTCACATAGTGTGGGGACAAACAGCACCTAGGATTCCTGTGAAGCCAAAGCCCAGGTGAGAAAAAAATATCCCCCCTAAAGGCTTTGTCAAACCAGGCACTATTTAATCCCCAAGAACATGAGGGAAGTTAATAACTCAGAAACAAAGAACGGAAACTGCTTGCTGGGTAAGTTAAGGATCAGCAAAATACTGAGAAGTGACCTTCCAATTGCAGTGAACAACCAAGTATTTCCCCAGCAAGGTGTGATAACAGAACCATAGGTTCATCCAGCACAGAGGGGTGCAGATTCAATGATGCAGTAGGTAACCATTTATGGCATGTTGGTCAAACACAAATTTAAATGGTTCCTTTGTATAAATTCAGAATATATAAATTAAATGTGTTTCGTTTTCTGCCCTACTACCTTTCTCCCTGTAAACACTTGTAACTGACTCACCTGATAAGGTGTAATTTTGTAGGGATGTAGTTTCTTTGCTTTTAGCTTTTTATGATTTGTGTAACTGGCTAATATCACAATATTCTACTTCCATAGGATAATAAGAGTCAACAAAAATGTGAAATATCTGTAGACTACTAGTGAAGTTCTGCGCTGTATTGTATTAAAAATTGTATTCTGGTGATTTAAAAATGACAGTTTAAGTGGCAATCCTAGCACTTAAATTCAGCTGCAACTTCTTATTTCCTGCAGCCTATTGGCATCTCTTATAGCTTAACCAGAACTGACAGATTCCTCCCTGCTATGGGGAATGCATTTGTTTCTAGCACAGGCTTATTTCCTAGTTTATTCAGTTCATAAATTCTGAGAATGCAGTTCCCGTTTAAATTAATAGAGCAATATAAGAATACAATGATGTAAAAAAAGGATACTTCTACCCACATAATGGAGCTTGATTTAATTTCAGTCATCTGATAGCAATAGGTTAAAGTAAGCAAAGATTTAATTGTAGTTTAACTACAGCTGATATCTAAAAGAACACCACCAAGATATTCTGCAGTTCTTAGAATTAAAAACAAGAAGTGTTTCCCTTACCTAAATTAATCTTTTTATGCAGCTATTTCACCTTCACAAAGCACCCCTCCTTTATTCATCACCGCAACAGGAAGTTGTGCACAACTGTATAACATCTAAGCAACTAATGCAAAAAGTACTTACGTGGCAAAATTGTAACAGCTGCCAACAAGGAGAAATAAAAGCATCAAACACCCAACAAATTTTTCCTTTTTACTATACTACAGGATTGCCCTGCAACTGTGCTGCAAGATATCACAAATCTATATATTCTAACATTCACTTTGTGCTACAGTGGTATATGCGTACTGTACTCTCAAAATCACTGTAAGTAAACTACCATTCAGTTCAGAAACCTAAGTAGCAGTAAAAGCGGAGAGATGGATTCTTCCCTTTGAGGGACTTAACTTCTGCTTAACTTCTGCTCTGAAAAATGCAGCCAAGATACAAGTTGCATAGACTTCTAATCAGAACCATGTTTTATTCCTCCATACATTAGAATAATTTTGTTAACAATTCTAGTTTGACAGACAGACCTCAAAGTTCACGTAAGGTATTGCAAGAGGCTAGGAATATATCAGGTGAAAATTGAACAAAAAGTTTGTGTGTAATATTATATGCTTTGTATCGTGTTCAATCTCTCTTTTAATCTGAGGATTTTCAAGACTCTTGATACTCGTGCAATGTTTAGCTGTATGCATCTTTAATGGCTGTAATCACATGTGAAAAGTTGAGCATATATATATACAATTGCACTACTCAAGCCATGTAGTAAGTTTAAGCTAGTTAAAACTGAATGTACTTTTAACACCTAATATATTTTCTACAACCTGGATAGGTTCCTCTAACACCATTTTCCTTAAAATGGACAATAAGAAAAAGCTGATCAATTCTGCTTTTTCTTTGCAGTCAACTCCACTTTCACTAACAGATTTATCTTTATGGCTCGCTTTGATTTTAGATTTATTCATTAAAATAACTGCAGATTTAGCATTCATCAGAACTGTATGCAGCCCAGAAAACTTTACTATAGCCAGAAATAAAAGTGAGATGTTTAAATAGCATTCTCCAAATTCTAATCTCAGCTCTGCAATCAGATGCATTCTGACAGGCTTGGCTGAATTTATGGAATACTGTAGAGTAAGGACCTGAAGATCCATAGACAAAAGCAAGGGGTAGACAAACACTTTAATTACAAGAAAGGTGTTTGAATAACATGATACACTAAAGATAATTCAGGGAAAGAATCTTTTAATACCTGTCTGCTTCAAACAAGTTTCCAAGTAGGCAAAGACAAGTTTGCAGTCTGCAGAGGAAGAATTTTATTTTTGTGTTCATTCACTACCCTTACAAAACACAACTAGGAAAATAATGAACCAGGTAGTAGAAAACAGTGGCAGTGTTTGTCTTAAGGCTATGAAGCAAGGAAAGGTCTGTGGAAGGAGATAACAGTTTTATTAGACTGATAAAAGCTATAGAAAAATATTTACATTACCACACCTATTAACGACTATCATAAGTCTGTCTTCAAAGCTTCCTAACACACTTCAGCCAAAATGAATGCAATTAGCTATTACAATTTAAGCATGAGACCTCTGTTTACCCAGCTCACTTTGAGCTATACAGTAGCTATACACCTCCTCTGTGACTGAAGGGTTGGGCTACACGGACAGATTTAAACTGTCTGGCTTTGAAGTGAATCTTGTCTATTACGCACATGTAAGACACCCCCTTGTAGAAAGAAAAATGAGCTCTTGAATGATCCTCACACTAGCATAAAGCAGTTCCAAGCTCTACAAGGACAGGTGGCGACTAGAGAAGTGTCTGGCATTTGCAGTGTTTCATGTTTTTTAAGCTGAATTTCAAGGTAGATGGTACTTCTGAACTAAGCTTTGCTAGGCATGAAAAAGAATAGATTATTGCTTTCATATATTGAGATTATGTACTTGGTGCAGGCAGTGTATATGATACATAAGTTAAGTATATTAAAGCAAGGACTTAGTGCAGACTCCTGACAATGTAGATAAAAAAAAAAGTATATTAACCATAAAATGCAGATCTGTAGAATACAATGCTTCATTAGTTCTTGTGCTTGTGAAAGTAAAAAGCCAGATCAGATACTTTTTGGTAAATATGATAAAGCAGAACAAAAAGAATAGAAGCATTTACTCAAAAGAAATTACAGTACGCTTTTGTATACCTAGCAAAACACTTTTCAGATGTACCATCTGGTTTCCAATCAGGCTTTGGAAAGCAAAGCTAAACCCACTTTTATCTGCAAGGGTTGAGCCACAGGGAGGGTAAGTGGCTTTCCCAAGGTCACCCAATCATATAATGGTTCAGCCTGGATTAGAATCCTTTGGCTGACAGTCGCTAATACAACCAGCACTCACAACTAGCTCTGATCTAGCATTATCGGGAAATATTCAAAATTATCTAAATCCTTCCTTTGAATGCACCAGATATTCTCATGGACTGCTACTTTTCTCAAAATTGGCCTAGAAACAACAAATATTTCCATAGAAGGATATAGGGAAATGATGGTATGTGGTTGTGACTACGTGCTCTGTAACTGACTCCTGCAATATGTAGCTTTTCCCAGGCAAATGCAACACAAGTGCTAATAAGACAGACACCTAGGCATTTTTAGTAAGCCTACTCATAATAAAATATATCTCTGGCACTCAATGAACTTTAAAATCTGCCCTGGTATTTTGGATACATATTTTTCCTGCAAGTCAAAAATCAGGTAGTTCCATATTCAATGGTTATAGAGTCATCCTCAAAGAAGGATAGCGTAAGCCTTAAACCTTTCCTAGATTCCCCCAGCAGGAAATAGTCAGAATCTGAAATTAGCAAAGTAGATTTCAGTGTCCTATTTCTGTATCTTCAAATGAATAGTTTTTGGGAGGGAAAAAAAAAAAAAAAAAAAAAAAGCCCAATGATTTCTATTCAGACCTTTAAGTGACATTTTTAGATGTTAAAGTACAAACTTTACCACACTCTTCTTTTTTTTGGCCTGACATTGAGGCCTTAAACCTTGAGGCTCCTGTGCCTGATGGATTTCTTGTAACATACACTTGTGTATCATATAAAGATACCACCCTGTTTCTCTTATGTATTCTTACTCTAGTTGTTTATTAAGAATGACGAGCACGTCTTTTCAACATGCCATTGAACAATGTGTCTTTATTTGGGGAAGAGTGAGCTGTGAGGGAGGGGGGGCATTATACAAAGATCAGTATGCAATCTGGTTGTTTTCATCCCTGTTTGTGCTTTCCAGCTTGAGTCCACTGGACTTTTCACCCCTGCAAATTAGGAAGGTAGAAGGGGATTAACTTCTGTTGATGGACCTGGATGTCTGCTTGCTGATGGAGGCTTAATGTCAGGCTGGGAGTGTGGCATCTGTGATACCAGCCCAGGCCCTTGGTCTGTCCTGGTGTTCTGTGGCCAGCGTGTGAGACTTCACTCCTAGGTGAATCCTCCTCCCCACTTCTACGAATACGCTGCACTAGCTGCATGGTGGAGGGCTGTTAGAGGGAAAACGCCTGCCAGGAGCAGCACGTGGCTCACTCCTGCCATGTAAGAGCTTTTTCACAGTTTTTAACACAGCTACGTAGCTTCAGGCATTGTTTATGATCATAAGCCCCAACCCCTACAGCCTTGCTGCATCTTAAACAATTGCTGTATTTTATATCATTAACAAATAGTCTGCTCTCTTGAGGCCAGCAGGTAGCCAGTTGTGCTTGAAATGGGAGGTCACTCTAGCCAGGCTTGTTGTTTGTGCCACCAGCCTCTTGGATGTGGAGAGGTGACTCTGCTTCTTGGACTTGTCTTCCCTGCTTATCCATCTCCTATGTCCCTCCCCTGCTCCAAAATATATATATATATATAAATATATACTACAGTAAAAGAACTTAAACTTGTGTACAGGCAAGCAACTTTTTTGAAGCATCTATTGACCAGCACCTGTGTGTATATATCGTGAAGGGAGGTCTGCCCTGCCTGGTTGCTGTGTACGGTGTAAATCTCTGCATGGGTTAGGTTAGACCTCGACTCTGGGGGTAGCCACAGTGTTGCCTGCCTCTGTGCTCCTAATCAGTGTAGAAGAGTGTGGGCCTGGAGAGACTTCCAGCTTGCAGGGCTTCACGTTGACCTTGGTGTTTATGAGAAAGCAGATGTGTAGGTTGGTTGTGAAGAGGCACAGTTTTATCCCTACCTACAACAGCGCTCAAATAAGTGCATGAAGGTAAGGGAGCAACTAGCTTACGGGTACCTCCACTCTGAAGCAAATTTCTAGCTTGGTTTCCCACCTCAGTTATGGGAGGAGAAAACAGTGTCAGGTTGGTACCCACGTCTCAGTGGGTATATTAAGAGGATAGGGCTAAGTGCTCTGCAGTGCTGGCAGCGTAGCCTCCCCTCAGATCAGCCGTGAGGAGCTTTCACTTGCCTCCTGGTAGGGCGACGTCAGGAACAGTAATACTTCTTAAGCTGCAACAGTTCTATAATTCTTTCCCATATTTTAGTGGCTGAAATGTCTGTCTCTGGCCCTAACTTAAATACTTAAAGGTGTGGTTGGAGGCATCTCCCACTGTTCCAAGCAGCGGATGTTCTTGTTGCTCAGGATGCCCAGCAGGCCTGCACAGAGCAGATTTCCCATTCTTTTGAGCAGTTTGTCCTGTCTCCTGAACAGAGATAGGATAATGAGAAAGTGCAGACTAAGCACCTGTGCCTGCATCCCCGTGTGCTCCACAGTCGTGCGTGTGGAGCTGGCTCCGGTGTGAGCCTGCTGCTCTGTCCAGCTCCCAGGGAAACGTAGCGGCTTTTAAATCCATCTGCTAGGTACCGGGTGTGCAAGTCACTTCCTTAGGTGGCCGTGGTCATCACCTATTACACTTGAACCTGGACAGAATATCAGGGCAGTTTGGGGTTAGGGCTGAGCAGATTATGATGGCAGAGCTATCTGGGGAAACAAAGTTCCATAGTGCAAAAATTCACTAGAAAATGTAGATTGAGCTCTTCACTCACTATTTTTAACAGCAAAATAATCTACAACATTGGAAGGGGAAGAATGCTGCTTCATCTCAAGGAGTAGAGCTTTTAAGAGTGGGGGAGCTAGACACATAGTGAGCCGCAGAGGTCCCTTAATGTTTGGTGTTGTCCAGACGAACGGAAATGTTTCCATTGCTTCCTCGTCCTTCTGTGATATATGGGAGATGAATTAATTGACTTGAAAGTGGACTGGGGTACTGTTTTGTACTGTCTCATCAAAATGTCCACGGTTAGTTTCATTCCCTATTTTTAGAGACAATCGATATACTGTGACTTAAGGATTTTTGTTTGTTTTTTTTCTGGATATGGCTTCTAGTCTGGCTCTCTGGAGCTAATTGAAAAGGTACAGTATTTCTAGAATATAAATACTATGTTCTTTGATAGTGAAGAACATGATCTGTTCCCTTTTAGGGACTCGTAGGAAGACGTGCACAGAGTAGCACAGAAGAGTGCTGTGGCTTAGGGTTGCTGTCCAAGTTCTGGGAAGTGTTCCCAGGCAAACGTGTAAAATAGCTTTTTAACACTTTCCTATAACCAGCTTGTTTGACTGCTGCTTAAAGGGCGTCCCACCTAGGCCCCAAGAGTGCCAAATCGCTAGCTGTTGTACGCATGTATATATTGAACAAGAACTCTCCCTGCCCTTTGCCTTGTATGAGACAGAGGCTGAAAATGTGTCAATCTCTGGAGTAAAGCTGAGAAGAGGCAAACTAGAGACCCTGCATTGTTGGTTTTGAACTGTGCCCATCTTGTCTCCGGGGTATGAAAGGAGCTGTGGAAAGCGGAGCATGACTGACTATTGTAAAGCATCTCACATTCTGACCCTAGACTTGTGTGCTGTCCTGTCTCTAGACACTAACAGCGTTGCTTTCCCGCAGGAACTCATAGCCTCTTGCACCCTTGTCTGCGGCACCATTAGATTTTCATTTCTTTTTGACAGTTCAAGCATTTTCTTTAAGTGGGAATGGCTGAAGCAGGAGAGCAGACGAGAGAGCTGCTCTCTGCTCCCGTATAGAGCAGCAAGTGAAGGGAACAGTCTATATGTGACTTAACAGGGCTGTCCTCTGTTGGCTACTTCACCCTGGACACCTCCTGGGTTTTCGATAGGAAACAAGGGCTGAAGTCGTTCCTACACTGTTTTGCTTTGGAACAGTGGGAAAAATCCCTAAACAAGATGTCTTTTACACTGTGGCTCCCTGGGCAGAAATTGAGGCAGTCTTTGTCCTCAGCTATAGAAAGGCAACTATCTGCCTTGGTGTGTTTGGAATGGACTAGGCCATCTATGCAGCGATAAGAACAGATCCAAAAGTGGTAGGAGAGAGCCCTCTGAGCATCTGTTGGGGTGGAAGGCTTCCTGATATGGTACTATCTCATCTTCTTCCTCTTCTGGCTGAGTGCTGCTAGACACTAACTGGCTCTGCACTGTCTAACCGAACTGCACTCTCATCTAAGTTTAGTGGCGACTGACTTGCAATTACTGTTTGGACTCTTAAACCACTGTTAAAATGGGATATAAACTGTCTTCCACCCTATGTGGGGCTTTTCTCCCCATTTTCTGGCTGGAGCTGCTCCTCTCTTTACTACAAGGAATGCACCTTATCCTACTGTTTTAGCCTTTTCCATTTCAATGGTGCCAATGCATAGGAGAAAAAAAAAATCCCTTCTGAACTGCTGGCAGTGCTAACTCGAGCATCTTCCTACCTTAAGGAGCATCTGCAAGCTTCTTCTGGAAGTCTTACTGACGCGCTGAAGGTGGCTGTCCCCGACCTGCCGGTCCCCTCTGGCCGTGTGGCTGGGGCTCCGCTCGCAGCCCCGCGGTCCCCTTCCCTCGGTAGCCCCGCGCATGGCAGCCAAGCGCGCCCGCTTCTCCGCGTCCTCGTTCGAGCCCGTCGGGATGCTGAGGCAGACTGAACCCACTTACAGCAGCAATAAACTGGGTCTAGAGCTCAAGAGGGAATTGCAGGAGAGAACAAGGTGCAGGGGGTGCCTCAGAAAGGCAGGGTCCAGTTGCAGCCCAGAGCCTCACTTGATAATGAGTGTGCAGCCTATATGCAAAAACGTCTCGTCTGTCCCTCCCGTGTTGACCCTGGTCTAAACAGCACATGTGATTGGCATCCTGCAAAGTGACCTTCAGAACTCTCCAGTAGCTTTGCCCCGTGAGTAACTCACACTACAAATCATTTTAAAGAGATGCACTCAACTATTTTTTTAATTTAATTTTACTCTTATATTCTCTGCTCTTTGTAATCTGCTTGGAAATAAAATGTTTTTCCCTGCAGCCTTTGTTGTAGTCTGTTTGAGAACCATTAAACTTTTGCCTTGTGTTTCTACTGGAAAAGAAGCCAACTTGCCTGTTTCCTGTTGTGCTGTAGCCGAACAGCTGAGATCGGTGTGTGCCTGCCAGGAGACTTTAACAAACCTTCACAGCACTGTCCTTGTTTAAAATCAAGGGTTAAACTGAGCCTAGTCTGGCACAATGCCTCCAGTTTTGCTGATCCCGTGACAGGTAAAGCTTGCTCTAGAGTGCACGTGCTTGATAGTGTTTTATTTTGAAATACTGTAGCTTTTTTTTGAAGGCTCAGCCTCTTGAATAAGTAGCTACCTTTTTTACTGTAATGACTTTGGTGCAAGTCTAAACACTTAATTTACTAAAAGGACTGTGCTTTCTTATAGCTCAGTATCAAAAACTGTAAATAATGAGAAATCAGTGTCTGGATAAATGAACTCTTCTCTTAGCTGAGAAGTGACCCAGGACTTGCATAAAGAAGTAAAATCAGTGTGAGGTGTTAAACTTCCTAGTAATCTGTAACAAACTAAGAACTTGAATCCTGTGAAGTTTAGAGCATAGTAGGATAAAGGTTGTATTGATGTCAGTGTTCAATTCAGTATATGGTAACAGGTACCAGTGTTTTGACTTTTAATAACTTCAAAGTGACGCTGCAGATCCTTGTCACTGACCTGGAGTAGGCAGGGGCCTGTTTTTTTTCTCAGTTACATGAGGGCTGTTGCAAACTCGCCGTTCACGTTCCTGGCAGCGACGTGAGTATCCTCGCACGGAGGCACCCGCGCGTTCCTTCCCTGCTAGAAACAAAACCACAAAACGCCAACCATTAAGGGCGCAAATCTCGTATTTAGGAAACACCCTCAGTTCTGCGCACATGAGTTCTGCTGAAACCAAACGTGCCACGCTGAGCCCTGTTGTCCTTAGCACATTTCACTCTTATTTTTCTTTGTTATAAGAACAAACACTGAAAGCTTAGGTAAGCCGGCCCCCTCCAACCTCTAATGTTGGAGCCAAGAGCGCAGGAGCCTCCACCCTGCGATGCACAAAGCACATGAGGTGGCTGTGGAAGGCAGCGTTTCCCAAGGCCTAAATGGGTTTCTGGGGAGCAGCATCGTCTCCCTAACGCGCTGAGCGCGGCCTCCCCGTCGCTCCCGGGGCTCGGGAGCCGCC